>SJYX01014710.1:45376-137562 GCA_006410675.1 Oreotragus oreotragus
GAACTCCCAAACATGAACCCCCTTCCCACCTCCCACCCCACATTCATGATATATTTTATTTTTAAGATGAAATAGTCATTTTATAATTTTAGACTAGCCTAATTTAATCCATAGGCCAGTTAGTAATGTATAGGGTGTTTTATTATTCAAATCCAAGACTACCTGGTACATTGATAGTTGCATTTAGTTTGTATTACTAATATATAGCTGGCTTTCAGTGAATCAATCCAATTAAGTTTAAAATTAAAAATTCTTATTATGTGTGTGACATAAGTGAATAAGATTATTTGATTTGAAATAATAATGATTGTTTCCCCATTTGTAAGTTAAAGGTCTCTAAAGGCCCTTTGTTACTAACATGGTATGGTGTGTGTGTGTGTGTGTGTACATGCCTGTGCATGTGTGCCTATGTTTTAAAGAATTTCACTCAGGATGGAAAGAAAGATCAAGCGTAGACCTGAACCTTTTATAGTTACTATCTGTTAACCAAATGAAAGAGAAAAAGCCAATGATCGTTGAGAAAAAGAAAAAGTCTAATTTATTCTTTTTTAATTCTAAGATGATTAAACCATGTTTGGCAGCTAGATATTTGTACATTTCCAAAATGAATAAAGGTCTTTTGAAAGATGGTATCTGTTCAGATCACATCACAGTTGTCATCTCTCCGACGATAATACATTCCAAATTAGAGGGGACAAAACACTGCAGAATCATTGTAGAGGCCAGAACCTTTCCAGATTCCACTTTCTGTGCCTAAGAAATGAACAGTGTAGGCAATTTTTCAGTAAGTTTTAGGATTTAATATAAGCCCATAACTTTTTTCTTTAGAAAAACATTGAAGAACCCTCTGTGCTTGAATTGTTGTTGCTGTTCAGTCACAAATCATTTCCGACTCTTTGTGAAAAAACACTGCAGAATCATTGTAGAGGCCAGAACCTTTCCAGATTCCACTTTCTGTGCCTAAGAAATGAACAGTGTAGGCAATTTTTCAGTAAGTTTTAGGATTTAATATAAGCCCATAACTTTTTTCTTTAGAAAAACATTGAAGAACCCTCTGTGCTTGAATTGTTGTTGCTGTTCAGTCACAAATCATTTCCGACTCTTTGTGACCCCATGAACCTCAGCACACCAGGCTTCTCTGTCCTTCACCATCTCCTTGAGATTGCCCGAACTAAAGTCCATTGAGTCGGTGATGCCATCCGACTATCTCATCCTCTATTGCACCTTCTCCTCTTGCCCTCATTCTTTCCCAGCATTAGGGTCTTTTCCAATCAGTAGGCTCCTCACACCTGGTGGTCAAGGCTTGAATATCTAAATCTATGCATCCCAACCCTAGCTGTATATGACATTTACATGGGACGTTTTCACATTGACAGATGTGCAGCTCTCACCTCAAGAGATTTTGAATAACTAGTATCGATTTGGACACACATGCTAAAGTTATTGTTTAGGTTCCTCAAATACCAGGTCTAGATATGTTTAATCTGTACTGTCCATTAGGATAGAGAAGCAAAGAAGAAATTGTGTTCTGAAAGGGACAGGTCAAGGCGATCCAAATTCCTAAATTGGCATCCCTTCCCTGCATCTGAGCGTCCCAGATGGCACTAGTGGTAAAGAACCCATCTGCCAATGCAGGAGACACTGGAAATGCAGGAAGATCCCCTGGAGGAGGGCATGGCAACCCACTTTGATATATTAAGTCAGGGAACTTTAAGAAAAGGCAATTGGAGCCTGTTGGATTGTCTTTCTCTGGCAGTGATGAAGTTCTAAAAAGGCTGGCGAATGGGTGCTGGAGGTAAAGTCACCAAGTATATACTTATGGGTGTCTTGGTGAAGGTACCTCCAGTGAACCTCTGAACATCACTGAAAGAGTTGTCTGAAAGTTTCTGAGCTGTGTTTAAGATAGATATGGTGAGTCCAAACTTTGTACAGTGACTCACTCTGAATTAATACATATTTGTAAAATTTAAAAAAGGACCAAGCAGACAGCTTCTGCCCTCTGTGTATATTACTGATCCTTATGAGGAGAAAAGTTAGAAAAATTGGATCTTATAATCACAAGATCCACAGAATAACACAATTTTGTCAGCAAAGTCTAAAACCTCTACAGTAAACAGCCACATATGACTAAGAACAACAAAGATTTTATTACCACATGATCATGGTTAATTTAAATTTCAACCTTCCTGCTAAGACCTGTGGAAATTTTGGTGAGTCATTTTGGTTTTTCTGAGGCTCAATTCCCTCATCTGTAAAATGGGAATATAAAAATTCCCTAACATGAGGGGTTATTTAGAGGCTTCATTAAGTTAAATTAATAATAGTGTTTAGTATGTAGTAAGTATTCATATATGTCAGTGATAATAATTACTTTCATGTATTGTAACTCTGATAGCCTTAAAAAAGATGGAGAACATTACCAGTAATTTAGCACTTACTATGCTAAATAGCTTATAATTCAGAGCCATTGGGACAAACGTGCTCTTAGGAGCGGTGAATGCAATGACTTACCACCAGGCGCATTTCCATCTGTTGCTGTTGATTAAACATGCCTTTAGAATTAAAGTTGTCACAGGCTAATTAGAAAGCTGGCGATGGCTAATTCATGTGCCTTGGAAATATACTCCCAGAGTAGCAGGTAAACAGTGTTGGCAATTATAGCTTCTCATTAATTCTGTAGAAAAGGATAATATTACTTTGAATTACGTGATGAGTAGTCTCCTTTTCCAGAAAAAAAAAAAAAAAATTGTGTAGGGATTGGAAAACTTCCAATTTGCTGCCAGATGTGAAGTTTAAGTATCAAGGAGAATCTTAGAATTTGTAGCAGGGTGGTTTTCCTTGGCAAGCCCGACCCATGCTGAGGATGGCTGAATAACCCAAATGCTACTTGGAGAACAGAAAAGCCCAGTTGGGTCCAAGTTCTAAACAAATGATTCCCCAGAGGGTCAGATAAATGGAGAGATCTTTTGCATCTCCACGTTCACTGTGCCATCCTGAGTATCCCGGGGCTAGTTCTGAGAGCCAATACCAATTACAAAATTTCCGGGACTTCACAGGATATTCAGACCAGCTGTTCAGTGTGTGTCTCATTGTCTGAGTGATTAATACACTAGATGGGACTAGAAGAGACAAGAAGATCATGGAAAATTCTTTCCTTACTTATTTCCTGTTAGGTGTGCTTCTCATGGTTATTTTACCTCTGGGAACACTCTTATTTCTTTGACCAATAGGCCACTTATAATAAATATTACATGTTTCCTCCCATGTTCACAACAGCAAATGTTATAATATTCAAAGCTTACAGATGCTTTTTAAGTTCCCTTTTTAGATATGATTCATTACTGAGTAAAGAAAATACCCCTTGATTCTCTAGAGGACATTTATTTACTCTGAACATAAATACATGAATTAATAAACTCAACAGCAAGACCTATATGTTAAAAATGAATTAAAATAAATCTACTCATTGCTTCATTTTTACAAATAATTTGTAGCAAAATTATGCCTGTATTTAATGTAGCCATTAGTGCATTTGTTTTTTAAATCAATACATCATTGATTAAAAGAAGAATGAACAGTAGCATTTACTGAGTACTTTCTATCATCCGATCTCTTATGTTATTCAATTTAATATTCATCTTCAAGATAGGTATTTAAATTTCTATTTTAAAGAAAAGGAAAGGTGAAGAAGCTGATTTGCCCATGGTTGAAAAGCAAAGTTAACTCCAAAGTGAGAAAAAAATTTCCTGTACATCTTGTTACCTCTGATCTCGATCATTTACATATATCAACAAACAATAAAACAGAATGAGGTAGAACTGTGAGGTTTGGTATGATATAAGTTAAGCAGTGAATTCCAAACTTGGTTGATTAACAAACTCAGAATTTTTTTAAAAAAAGTTTTCTTTTAGTTGATTTTGTAAGTATCAAACTTTTTATTAGGGATTTTTATATTTGTTGAAACTAATATTTTTCTTGATCTAGACAACATAGGATGTTTTAGGGTTAAAAACAGTAAGATCATTTAAAAACAGTATGTTAAAAAATTAAAGAATGTTAAAATTAAATAATCATTTAAGTAAAAAATCAATCTGAACTTAATGCTTTCTTCATAAAATTAAGACAATACTACTTGGATTTCGATGTAATATAATAAGTGACCAGTTCACTGTTGTTGTTCAGTCGCCATGTCATGTTTGACTCTTTGCAACCTCATGGACTGCAGCACCCCAGGCCTCCCTGTCCCTCAGGCCCCCTGTCCCTCAGGCCCCCTGTCCCTCAGGCCCAGTTCACTATGATTTATATAAACCTTCAAATTTGGCCTTAGAGGAAATAGCCCATAAAATTAAGTTTCTAATATACTGGTACTGGCTATATCCTCTCCTAAACTGCTTGTTAAAATCTTCCCACAATCTGCATCTTGTTGAAATTACNCCCTGTCCCTCAGGCCCCCTGTCCCTCAGGCCCCCTGTCCCTCAGGCCCAGTTCACTATGATTTATATAAACCTTCAAATTTGGCCTTAGAGGAAATAGCCCATAAAATTAAGTTTCTAATATACTGGTACTGGCTATATCCTCTCCTAAACTGCTTGTTAAAATCTTCCCACAATCTGCATCTTGTTGAAATTACATCTTCTATGGCTTTAAATTTTAATATTAATTTTTGTTTAGAATAATTTTGCCTTGCTTATTGTCACTGAAGTTTGAAAAGGATACCCAGGGTTTCACCTTGATGGCAACTCAGTCTTTAGACTCAACCTCAAGCAACTCAGTGTAAACATGTGGTCAGTCTGACCTGGTTTATACCTTTTTCTTTTCTTTTTCGTTTTTTCCTCTGTCAAGGCACTTTAGTGTATACAGCCTATGGGCAGAGGCCAGGCAATGGTTCAGGGCCAATATGCTCTGGCAAGGGACACTATAAGAGGCCCAGGGGGACAGGCCTGCCATAAATCTAAACCAATGCATTGACCTGGCTTCTTTAACCCTGTGTTTCATTATCGTTCCCGAGAGGGGCCATTTTCATTAATGATTTTACTTGTGATGCATGGACCAAGCAGATTAAATCAGATCCCGTAAAAGAACTTTGGAAAAATAACAAGTGAAATATAATGCTAAATGGAAGCTACAGTCCATGCAGTCACAAAGAATAGGACAAAACTGAGCATATGCAATGCACACATGCTGCTGTTGATGCTGCTGAGTCGCTTCAATCGTTTCCGGCTCTGTGCGACCCCATAGATAGCCGCCCACCAGGCTCCCCCATCCCTGGGATTCTCCAGGCAAGAACACTGGAGTGGGTGGCCATTTCCTTCTCCAATGCAATGCACATATAGCACTGTATTAAAAGCATTTTGGTTGACTACTTAGTACAAATTAGTATCTCCAGACCACAGGAAACTATATAGGATAAATTACTTGTTTTCTTCNGGCTCCCCCATCCCTGGGATTCTCCAGGCAAGAACACTGGAGTGGGTGGCCATTTCCTTCTCCAATGCAATGCACATATAGCACTGTATTAAAAGCATTTTGGTTGACTACTTAGTACAAATTAGTATCTCCAGACCACAGGAAACTATATAGGATAAATTACTTGTTTTCTTCTCCAAATATATTACTTGGGGAAATGCAGGATGAAACCAGAATTTAAGGATTAAAAGATATTTTCAAAAGATGTTGAAAACATCAGGCAAAAGTAATGAGAAGTGTTAGATATAAAATAGATATTGTTAATGTTGTTTTACCCTTAAATGTTGACTGTATATAAAGCTTTATTTATATACTATAGATGCTTCTTTTAAAACTTAACATGATTAAAAACATGAGAAGGATTCTATCCTGATCAGGTTTGGCTAATGAAATCATATGAGAGGGTATATGGAAAAAAGCTAATATTAGTAGTATTCAAGAATACTGTGATTTAGGTGGAGTATTAGGCTGTATTATCCCATATCCTCCACTTTCAAAAAGCTTTTAATGATTAACTCTCTTCATGGTCTGTCTGGAAAGAAAACACACACACAATTAATCTTATCAGTTCTCCAATGCAGGACTCACATCTGCTGTATCTTTTGATTTGAATAGACAGATATATTTGATCAATTAAATTATCTAGTCAGTTAAATCAGACATTTTCTTGGCAAGAGTTTTAGAATCATATAACCCAGGTACTGAAGGACCTTTGGAGATCATAACTAAATTCTCTTAATTCAATTTTTTTCTCATTTACCATCCACAGTCTCTCAGACTGGTATAGACTGTAAATACATTCTAGAGTTGGGCTAATTCATTACCAAAGCAGATCAGACCATATGCCATCTCTTCACTGTGGCATCATCTGAGACATCTGTACTATGTGATGCAGATCTGGCAAGGTGATTTGCCTGCCAGGGTGAGGTTTGACCTCACTTAGAAAGCAATGATTTTATTTCAACATGTTCACTGATAGATATAGTAACTTGATGAAAGTGAAAGTGAAAATCACTCAGTCATGTCCAACTCTTGGTGACCCCATGGACTATACAGTCTGGGGAGTTCTCTAGGCCAGAATACTGGAGTGGGCAGCCTTTCTATTCTCCAGGGAATTTCCCAACCCAGGGATCAAACCCAGGTCTCCCCCATTGCAGGCAGATTCTTTACCAGCTGAGCCACAAGGGAAGCTGAGGAATACTGGAGAGGGTAGACTATCTCTTCTCCAGAAGATCTCCCTGACCCAGGAATTGAACCGGGGCCTCTTGCATTGCAGGTGGATTTTTTACCAACTGAGCTATCAGGGAATGTAACTTGATGAAAGGTTTTTAATTTCATAATATGGCTTCTACTTTGGGAAATCATAGAATGCTTCAAATTCATGCGTGCAATTGGAAATACATGATATAATGAAATCAGGTAAGACTGATGATATCAGATAGGATAAATATTGGTCAAATCTCCCTTTGCTCTGTTTTGAATAGAAAAAAACAAAAACAAATCATAAACCTTCCTTCAAAAAAATTTTTACTTTTTTCCACTATGTCTTTATATGTGTTCTAAATATACAAAAGTTCTAAATTATCTGTATAAAATAGTTTCTGTATTTCATGTTTTCCTGTCACTCCCATTAACATTAACAGACAAGGAGATCCAGGTGTCCAAAATCAAAATAACATAAAAAAACAAAATAACGATAACAACAGAAAATTTTTTTCAATATTTTATTTAAGCCATAGATAAGGTCCATTCACCAGTAGCAGTGCTTAGGTCAGTCAGTCAATTCAGTTGCTCAGTCATGTCTGACTCTCTGTGACCCCATGGACTGTATCACGCTAGGCTTACCTGTCCATTACCAGCTCCCGGAGCTTGCTCAAGCTCATGTCCATTGAGTCAGTGATGCCATCCAACAATCTCATCCTCTGTCATCCCCTTCTCCTCCTACCTTCAGTCTTTCCCAGCATCAGGTTCTTTTCCAACGAGTCAGTTTTTTGCATCAGGTGGCCAAAGTATTGGAATGCTTAGGTAACAAGCCAGTAAATCAGTTTACCCACCGAAAAAGATAATAAAAAGATATTTTAAAAGAAACATCAGGAAAAAAGGCATTTTTTTAACATAAGAATATAGAAAAGAAGATGCTAAAATGTTATGATATGCAAATCCTGGTTTTACCCTTTCTTTTGAGGCTTCCCTGGTGGCTTAGAGGTTAAAACATCTGCCTCCAATGCTGGAGACCTGGGTTCGATCCCTGAGTTGGGAAGATCCCCTGGAGAAGGAAATGGCAATCCACTCTAATACTCTTGCCTGGAGAATCCCATGGACAGAGGAGCCTGGTGGGCTACAGTCCACGGGGTCGCAAAGATTCAGACACGACTGAGCAACTTCATTTTGAGGCCATCATTTTCCTAAAACTATTAATGTCTCACTGCAGTGTATTGCACCTTATATTAATCAATTGCTTCAAGTACAAAGCTAAAAGTGGAATAAAGTTGAAAATCAATATGAGGGCTGTTCTTGGGTTGATCTGTAGTGGGTGTGCGTGCATATGTGTGTAGGTGTATATCTGTGTAAATATATTTTTAATGATAAATATAATTCATTTGATAAAAAGATTAATGCAAAAATAGAAGATGATAAAAATGGAATTTTATAACTTGTAAGACTATACATACTCAAATTCCTTTTTGAAACGAATGAACCTTCAGTTTTAGCTAAAGAAGTTTGAAAAACTTAAAGAGAGTGAACTGATTTCTAATTATTTTAAAATAAGGAATTTCAGTTTAGAAGGTGAGATACACAGAACACTCCCTGGGCTGGCCAAATTAAAGTTTGGATTTTTCACTAGTTGCTTACTATTTTTCAGTTATTTTCATTAATGTATGGTGTATAAAAACTCAGCAAGATGCAGTGCAGGCTTTGGGAACGAGTGTTTGAAGGCAACACATACCTGGAGAATCATGGTAACCCAAGTGGTGGTATGAGCCCTTGAGATTTCAGCTGCTCATGTGACTCCCCTGACCTGGGAGGAAACACCCACAAATGAAAATCAGACACGACTGAGCAACTTCATTTTGAGGCCATCATTTTCCTAAAACTATTAATGTCTCACTGCAGTGTATTGCACCTTATATTAATCAATTGCTTCAAGTACAAAGCTAAAAGTGGAATAAAGTTGAAAATCAATATGAGGGCTGTTCTTGGGTTGATCTGTAGTGGGTGTGCGTGCATATGTGTGTAGGTGTATATCTGTGTAAATATATTTTTAATGATAAATATAATTCATTTGATAAAAAGATTAATGCAAAAATAGAAGATGATAAAAATGGAATTTTATAACTTGTAAGACTATACATACTCAAATTCCTTTTTGAAACGAATGAACCTTCAGTTTTAGCTAAAGAAGTTTGAAAAACTTAAAGAGAGTGAACTGATTTCTAATTATTTTAAAATAAGGAATTTCAGTTTAGAAGGTGAGATACACAGAACACTCCCTGGGCTGGCCAAATTAAAGTTTGGATTTTTCACTAGTTGCTTACTATTTTTCAGTTATTTTCATTAATGTATGGTGTATAAAAACTCAGCAAGATGCAGTGCAGGCTTTGGGAACGAGTGTTTGAAGGCAACACATACCTGGAGAATCATGGTAACCCAAGTGGTGGTATGAGCCCTTGAGATTTCAGCTGCTCATGTGACTCCCCTGACCTGGGAGGAAACACCCACAAATGAAAGGTATCGGGTGTGTGTGTGTGTGTGTGTTTTGTCACTCAGTTGTGTCTGACTCTTTGTGACCATATGGACTGTAACCTGCCAGGTTCCTTTGTCCATGAAATTTTCCAGGCAAAAATAGTCTTCTCTCAATAACACACTCTGTGCTCAAGGAGTGGATTGTGATATCTTAGAAAACTAACTTTCACTAGCAATCTTGTCTGTTGCCTTGTAATGTTTGCTTCAGAGTTGAGTAAGCAGAAGTGTTACTCTAAAAGACAAAATATTCACTCACAGACTCCTTATTAGAACTCATAATAACCGCTTAAAGACTTCAGTTAATCATGTTGACAGGAGGACCAAATGGAAGCTAGACTTATGTGAGACTTTCACAGCTCTCTTTAGAGATAAAAGGAAATTACTCACATTTTAGGGCTCATCAAATTCCACAAATGGAGTTATTTGCCCTTCAGCTCCTCAGCTGAATGTGAAAATATTTTCACCTCATATCATTTGATGCTAACTCCCTTCACATTTTTTTATACTAGAATAATGCCTTCTGTAGGTTGTTTTACTTTTTCTACAATTGGAGAAGATACTACTACTATATATTGATATCATAATTTCATTGGCTTTCTAAAGGGGTGTGTGTGTTTGTGTGTGTGTGTGTGTGTGTAAAAGAGAGAGAGAGAGACATATTTAGGCTTAAAATATCTATAGATAATAGCACTTTAAAGAGAACATCAATAATATTTGTAATCTGAGAAACTATATCTTGGATCAAATATCTTTAAATAAATTGTGTAATTATAATCCATGGACACATCATTTAAATATTGTTTGCATTAGATTGGAGAGACTGTATAATTATTACAGACTTAAAATGATTAAAAATCTTAATATTCTCCAAAGCCAAAGAAGTAGAAGAAATTGTTGTATACACCAGATTTTCTACCACTGAGTTACTTGGGAAAGCCTCATGTATGTGTATATACAAATATATATGAAAGAGAGAGATTAGGAGAAATTGACTCACACAGTTACGAAGATTGAGAAGTCCCACAATTTATTATCTATAAGCTGCTGCTGCTAAGTCGCTTCAGTCGTGACCGACTCTGTGCGACCCCATAGATGGCAGCCCACCAGGCTCTGCCGTCCCTGGGGTTCTCCAGGCAAGAACACTGGAGTGGGTTGCCATTTCCTTCTCCAATGCATGAAAGTGAAAAGTGAAAATAAAGTCGCTCAGTCGTGTCCGACTCTTCGTGACCCCATGGACTGCAGCCCACCAGGCTCCTCTGTCCATGGGATTTTCCAGGCAAGAGTACTGGAGTGGGGTGCCATTGCCTTCTCCAATCTATAAGCTAGAGACCCCCCAGGAAAACAGATGGTGTAATTTAGTACAAACCCTAGGGCAAGAGAAAATGAGATGAGATGTTTCAGCTCAAGGGAAAAATAAAAGAATCAAATTCTTCCTACACCTTTTGTTCTAGTAAGGTGCTAGTGGACTGAGTAATGTTCATCCATGTTGAGTTGAGGAGGGCAATCTACTGAGTTCACTGATTCAAACGTAATCTTATGTGGAAACATCTTCATAGACACACCTAGAAATAACATTTATTCTGGGTACCTTGTGGCCAGTCAAGTTGACATATACAATTCATAATTATAAGTCCACCCCTTGTCAACTTGCCACCCATATACACCTCCTTGTGTGAATGTGTGCTAATTTGCTTCAGTACTACCTGCCTCTTTGCGACCCCATGGACTGTAGTCCTCTAGTCTCCTCTGTCTGTGGTATTCTCCAAGCAAGAATACTGGAGTGTGTTGCTGTGCCTTCCTCCAGGGGACCTTCCTGACCCAGGGATCAAATCCACGTCTTTTATGCCTCTTGCATTGGCAGGTGGATTCTTTACCACTACCACCACCTGGGAAGTCCTTTTAATGTATCTCCTTAAACCATACTTAATTTACAAATAAAGAAATAGCAATAATGTTGTCTAACACACTACATCTATCCTGCATTCAACCAAAAGTGTACTAACTCATTCTCTAGAAGGGGGAGTAAAGTCAAGTCTTTGAGTGATGTCTGCCATTCTTAATATCCCATAAGTTAGATACTCTGATGTAAAATTGACATATACATATGTGCTTAGTCAGTCATGTCTGACTCTTTGGGCCCCATGGTCTGCAGCATGCCAGGCACCTCTGTCCACGGGGATTCTCCAGGCAAGAATACTGGAGTGAGTTGCCATGTCCTCCTCCAGGGGATCTTCCCAACCCAGGGATTGAACACAGGTCTCCTGCATTGCAGGCATATTGTTTACCAGTTGAGCTACCAGGGAAGCCCAAAGTAAAAGCAAAAATGTTTCANATTCTCCAGGCAAGAATACTGGAGTGAGTTGCCATGTCCTCCTCCAGGGGATCTTCCCAACCCAGGGATTGAACACAGGTCTCCTGCATTGCAGGCATATTGTTTACCAGTTGAGCTACCAGGGAAGCCCAAAGTAAAAGCAAAAATGTTTCACTTTTTCATATGAAAAGTGAAAGTGAAGTCACCCAGTCATGTCCAACTCTTTGTGACCCCATGGATTTTAGCCCACGGAATTTTCCAGGCAAGAGTACTGGAGTGGGTTGCAATTTCCTTCGCCAGGGCATCTTCCTGACCCAGGGATCAAACCTGAGTCTCCCACATTGCAGGCAGAAGCTTTACCTCTGAGCCACCAGGGTATATGTATATAGTGAAAGTGTTAGTTGCTCAGTCTTGTCTGACTCTTTGTGACCTCATGAATTGTAGCCCACCAGACTCCTTTGTCCATGGAATTCTCCAAGCAAAAATACTGGAGTGGGTTGCCATTCCTTTCTTCAGGGGATCTTCGGGACCTAGGGTTTGAACCTGGGTCTCTTGCATTGCAGGTGGGTTCTTTACCGGCTGAGCCACCAGGGTGTGTGACAATAAGATAAGGAGGAAATCCTCATGACAAGAATAGTCCTCACTTTTGTGAAATTCATTCAGTCATGTCTGACTCTTTCTGACTCCATGGACTAGACAGTTCATGGAATTCTCCAAGGCAGAATATTGGAGTGGATAGTTGTTCCCTTCTCCACAGGATCTTCGCAACCCAGGGATAGAATCCAGGTCTTCTACATTGGAGGCAGATTCTTTACCAGCTGAGCTATAAGGGAAGCCCAAGAATACTGGAGTGAGTAGCCTATCCCTTCTCCAAGGGATCTCCCAACCCATGAATTGAACCCGGGTTTTCTGCATTGCAGGTGGATTCTTTACCAGATGAGCTATCAGGGAAGCCCCCTCACTTTTGTAACTGAATTCTATTGTAATTGTGGTGATTCAAAACATATACAACTTTCTGGAGAACCTTGCGTCATCCCTGCAAGGTATTACTACATATCTGGCATTGTAACTAAGTCTTCAAAATGGTATTTCATTATTCTAACAAGCCCACTACTTCAGGATGGTGGGGTACATGTTAAAATCAGTGAATTCTGTGAGCATGGGCTCATTGCTGCACTTCTGTTATTGTAAAGTGAAGTCCTTGATTCAAAACAATGCTGTATGAAATGCCCTAGTGGTACATAAGCCATACTGTTAAGTCAATGGATGGTAGTTTTGGTGAAAGCACTGAGCACAAGGAAGATAAGTCCATATCCAGTGTAAGTGTCTATTCCAGTAACAACAAAATGCTGTCCCTTTCACAGTGAAAGTGGTTCAGTATAACCAATCTTCCACCAGTAACTGACTGATCACTCCAGGGATGGTGTCATATCAAGTGCTCAGCACTGGTTTCTGTTGGTGTCAGATTGAGTGCTCACAGAGGCCATAGACAAGTGTGGCCTCAGTGAGCAGAAGTCCATATTTTTGAGTCAATGAATAATCTCTATTCCTACTGTATTTATATACAGTGTTAAATAGTGATGTCAATAGCAGTGATGAAAGCAGCCATTTTTGCCTGCTTTCTGATTTTAAAGAGAAAGCACTATCTTTCACCACTGTGTATGATTTAAGATGTGATTTAGATATCATTGTGTGTATTAATCATACATCACTGTGTATGATTTTCAATTCATAAATGTTTTTAATGATGTTGAGAAAATTTTCTGTTTTTCCCAGTTTACAGTATGTGTGTGTTTAGGCACAAAATGGTGTTATAATTAGTCAAATGCTTTTAATGCATCAACTGAATTAATCCTGTGCCTTTCCCCTCCCCCCACCATTTCATGGATTGATTTTTTTACACTGAAATACTGTTTCTTGCTATGAGTTTCATTTAGTCATGGAGTATATAGTGCTTTAATATGTTGCTGGATTTACTTTGCTAATGCTTTAATTGAGGATTTAATTAATGTTTTAATTGAGGATTTGGGCATCTAAATTTATTAGTAATATTATAATCTGTAGTTTTCTTGTACTTTCCTTCATTTTCTGTTTTTGTATCAAGGTAATACTGACCTCACAGAATGAGTTAAGAAGGGTTCTCTTATATATATATATATATGGATGAATTTGGAAAGGATTAGTGTTACTCCTTCAAATGCTTGGTAGAATTTACCAGTGAAGCCAACTTATCCTGTGTTTTCTCTTTAAGAAGTTGCTGATCACCATTTCAATCACTTTACCTGTAATAGGTCATTTCAAATTTTCTACTTCTTCTTGAATCAGTTTTGGTAAGTATACATTTATAAGAATTTATTTATTTGATCTAGCTTCTTTAATTTGTTGGCATATAATTATCCACAGTCTTCTTTTATAAACAGTATTACTGATTGGTAATAATGCCCCTATTTTCATTTCTAATAAGTTATTTTGTGACTTTCATTTTTATAGGGCTTCTCTGATAGCTCAGTTGGTAAAGAATCTACCTGCAAGCAGGAGACTCTGGTTTGATTCCTGGGTCAGGAAGATCCACTGGAGAAGGGATAGTCTACTCACTCCAGTATTCTTGGACTTCCCTTGTAGCTCAGCTGGTAAAGAATCTGCCGGCAATGTGGGAGACCTGGGTTCCATCCCTGGGTTGGGAAGATTGCCTAGAGAGAAAGGCTACTCACTCCAGTATTCTGTCCTGGAGAATTCCATGGACTGTATAATTCATGGGATCGCAAAGAGTCAGACAGGACTGAGCGACTTACCCTCGATTTACACTTTTTTTATTTTTTATTTTTTTCATTTTTATAGTCAATCTAGCTAAAGGTCAATTCTTGTTATTTTTTTCGAAGAACAAGATTTTTACTTTTAAATCCTATTTCTTTTATAATGCCTATTTCTTTTACTTCTACCCTAATTTTTTTTTCTTTTAATCATTTTGGGTTTAGTTTTCTCTTTTTTATTCCTTTAAGTGTACAGTTAATTATTAATTTGAGATGTTCTTTATTAACTTATGTTTTATAGTTATAAATTCCCTTAGCACTGATATCATTGCATCCCATAAATTATGGTTTACTATATTTTAATTTATTCTTCCCTATTTTGTAATTTTTTATGATTTCTTATTTGACCCACTGGAGTTTAAAAATGTGTTGGCTAATTTCCATATATCTGTGTTTAATTTTAATTTTTATTAATTTCTTCATCTAATTGCCATTTGAAAGATCATTTCATTTCAATTGTTTTAAATTTATTGAGACTTGTGTTGTGCCCTAATATAAAGCTTATCCAGGAGGATGTTCAATGTACATTGAATAGAATATGTATTCTGCTGTTTGTCACTGTTCACTATATACAGTCAATTATAGCTAGTTGCTTTGTAATGTTTTTCAGTTTCTCTATTTTCTTATCAATTTTCTTTCTAATTATCATAAGCATTTCCTAGACCCATTATTTGTTGTACAGTGGAAGGAGATGAAATGAATTCCATGTGTGCTTATGCTTTCTAGAAACTTTCAATTTCATTGTAGAGAAAAGACAGATGGAGCAGTTAACGTAAATCCAAATGCAGCATACGAATAAGAGATAACATTCACATGAGTTACTGATGGTGTGGTGTTAATGGCTTTGGAAGAAAGGAGTTAGAAATGCAGAAAGAAAAGACCACATAGATTATATGGTGAACAGTTAACTGTAACTGCATTTTGAAGGATGAACACACTTATATTGCAGTCTTGAAGAGTTGATGCTATATATTATTGAAAGAAAATACATATAGAGAGCATCTTTATTCTGTGAAACTTATATAAAAGTGTCTTACTTAGAAAATTCTTCCCATATTCTACTATATCCTAATGCCTGCAAATATCTTAGAATTTTATTATATTAAAATATTTATGTGTCTTTCATTTTCACTGCATTGTGGATGCTTTGAAAACAAGGAGCATGCTTAAGCTTGTGTATCTAATGCTTTATATGGGATATAGTAATTTATATGAAAAATTAAACAAATCTCAAATGGTTAAATAAATAACCAACATAAGGCTATTAGAAAAAGGCAGAAGTGGAACTTAAACTCAAATCATTTTGGAAACTGAAGCCCTTAATATTTTCACTAAAACATGCTGCTTCCAAAAAAACATATACTAAAAATATACAGATAATTAAAGCTCTCTTGCCTAAGCCTCTTGCCTGTAGACTATGTAGATCTAATATACTTTTCTGGGAATACATCAAAGAGACAAATGGCCTAAGTTACTACCTCAGTAGAATGCCAAGACTGAATCAAGTAGTACAAGAGCAAACAGAGAAGAGGTATTCAGAAGTACTTTGTTTTCCTTGAAAAAGAGAATGACCATGAAGAATGTTTTAAATAGAAGAGGAAACTGCATAACTCACTTTCAGGAGAGGACCAACACAGAAATCATAGACCTGTAAAACATGTCTGCTTTGCTGAATCAGCTCTTTGTCAGAGCGATTTCTGGTCCTGAGTAAGTACTCATTTAGAAAGAAGAAAATCTTCAAATTGTAATTAGATTGTGGCTACTACTGTATGGGTACCATCTTGAACTGCCCCCTCCTCTGATACAGCCTCATTTGGGGGCTGTTGCATGCTGTTTCTGGGAGCCAAATAACTAGCAGTATGGAGCCAAATAATCAGCAACATGGAACCAAGCCAGGGGAGGTCAATCGGGCTGTGCTGTATGCTTGGAAATACTGATTTCCAAGGTCCTATGGTTGAACAGTTGTAAACTAAGACATATGGCACACATAGAACATAAGTATATCAGAACCTCCCACTTACTCAATCATTTAAAAATACGTATTTTTTAAAGAAAGTAAATAAACCATCTTTCGGAAAAGCTTCTGGATCTATCAGAGAATTTAGAGAGCTATTGCACTCATCTCACACGCTAGTAAAGTAATGCTCAAAATTCTCCAAGCCAGGCTTCAGCAATATACAGTGGAAACAGTGTCAGACTTTATTTTTTTGGGCTCCAAAATCACTGCAGATGGTGACTGCAGCCATGAAATTAAAAGACGCTTACTCCTTGGAAGAAAAGTTATGACCAACCTGGATAGTATATTCAAAAGCAGAGACATTACTTTGCCGACTAAGGTCCGCCTAGTCAAGGCTATGGTTTTTCCTGTGGTCATGTATGGATGTGAAAGTTGGACTGTGAAGAAAGCTGAGCGCCGAAGAATCGATGCTTTTGAACTGTGGTGTTGGAGAAGACTCTTGAGAGTCCCTTGGACTGCAAGGAGATCCAAGCAGTCCATTCTGAAGGAGATCAACCCTGGGATTTCTTTGGAAGGACTGATGCTACAGCTGAAACTCCAGTACTTTGGCCACCTCATGCGAAGAGTTGACTCATTGGAAAAGACTCTGACGCTGGGAGGGATTGGGGGCAGGAGTAGAAGGGGACAACCGAGGATGAGATGGCTGGATGGCATCATGGACTCGATGGACGTGAGTCTGAGTGAACTCCGGGAGATGGTGATGGACAGGGAGGCCTGGCATGCTGCGATTCATGGGGTCGCAAAGAGTCGGACACGACTGAGCGACTGAACTGAACTCATAGACAGTATTCAGTTTCTGTGCCATTCACCAAGTTTTCCAAATCCACAAGTTGTTCATTGGTTGAATTCCATAGTGTTCAGTCGCTTAGTTGCTGCCTGTAGCCTACCAGGCTCCTATGCCCATGGAATTTTCCAGGCAGGAATACTGGAGTGGATTGCCATTCTTTTCTTTGGGAGATTTTCCCAACTAAGGGATAGAACCTGGGGTCTGCTGCATTGAAGGAAGATTCTTCATTGCCTAACCCCCAGGGAAGGATAGTTTGTCCAGATACCTTTGTGGGAGGTGCTTTAGGCTGAAAGATCTTTTATTTGTGACTTTGGAAGAAATCTAATTTGGTGGCATATCTTCTTGGTATGAAAATAAAATAAGTTAGGCACTGAGAGCTAAAAAAAAAAAAAAATGAGAAACACGTACCTCCCTATGAAAACCTGCATTCCTGTCTAAGTAGTTGAGCCTAAGGACACATAGATCCACATGCTGTTTCCCAGTTAATCATGACTACTTGGCTTGAATGCTTAATAATTATGACCATAGAGCTGCAGTTTGCTGCTCTTTAATCAGTTTAGCCAAGCTTTAAGTCTAATTGCCACTGAATTAAAATGACATATTTTAATGTAAAACAACACCCTGATGTGACTGCTCTTCAGAATGGAGTTTTTAAATTTGCATTTTTGACTGTTGCTATGAAAATTAATAAATACACCTTTTTCAAAGGACCATAGAATTATAGGCTATTAGTCATAGGAAAATCTGAAATCATTCTTATTTTTTCATTCAACAGGCATTTATTGAGCACCAATACTTGCCAGGCAGTGATCTGGACACTGGTGAGTGAACTGTGAACCAGAGGCTTCAGCCCTGACCAAGCTTGCTTCCTAGCAGGGAGAGGGAATAGTAATAAGTATGTTAATAAACATGTATGAGATAATTTCATTTAGTTATCAATTCTAGGGATAAAATGGAAAAAAATTAGTGGGCTAGAGAGGCTGCTTTCAGCTTTGATTGAATAACTCCTGAAGGGAGTTTTGCCTTTAATTAATCATTTTGCCTCTAATTGCAAATATTTTACCCCCTGAAATTTTTCCTTAGTGGGTAAATCACTCCTACCTCATATCCCCAACCCACATATAATGAGCTTTGCCCAATTCTTATTATTAAATGTACAGTGCAAGCATGCTAAGTTGGTTCAGTTGTGTCCGATTCTTTGCGACGCTGGGGACTGTGGCCCACCAGGCTCCTTTATCCATGGGATTCTCCACACAAAAATGCTGCAGTGAGTTGCCATGTCCTCCTCCAGGGATCTTCCAGGGGATCTTCCTGACTCAGGGGTCAAACCTGCATCTCTTAATTTCCCTGCATTGGCAGGTGGGCTCTTTACTACTAACGCCACCTGGGAAGCCCTAAACGACTTGCTATCATTTATCTGTGTGCTTCACTCCTAGAGACTATGAAGACCTTAACAGTATAAATCAGCCAAACTTGATTCATTTCTGTGTCCAATCTTTCTAACAAAGGCTTAGTACAAAGTATACAGTCAATACAAACGTTTAAAGAATGAATGAATGAGAAAATTAAATTTGAGCCAGCCATTCTATTTTAAGTTTTTCCTTAGCTTTTCCTTCTAAACTTCAAGCTTTCTCTCTACATCTTTCCCTTGAGCCTAATTTTACTCTTTCAAAACACATGAAGGAGCTCTTTAAAGATGTCAACCTATCTTTCTTTCATGCCCTCCCTTGCCCAGTGACATGCAATATCTTCAGGCTAATGAGCCCCGATTGCTTTCCTCTGATTATTATGTTTGATGTTTCACCATTCTTGCCTGTATCCTCATTTTAACTCTAGCTTTTTAGTGCTCCTTTTAAAGAAGAGGCCTTAAATGGTTTAAAAGATCAGCTAAATTTTGAGCATTCCCAAGTCCAGTGGTACAATTACCTCTTACTGATGTTGTAAGAGGGTGGGTATTTTAAATGCAAGGTTAACAGACTTGGAGATCAAATAAAAAAAAAAAAACAAATTAAATGAGTCAATATACAGACAGAATATAACCTTATATTAAAAATAAACTTGTTTATTCATTTAAAGCCATGCAATATTCCTCCTGTATTCTAGGTAACATGGAAATTAAAATGTAATTTGAGACTCAGTAATTTAGAATCTTCATAGCAATATATTAATATATACTACAACTTGTTTGTGTGTATAAAGTCTTTTAGATCTGTTTCTTTTGAAACCTGACTGATGTAAGTTGTAGTAAGAGTGACTAAATACGATTACAGTAGAAAAAGCTAAGTAGAAGCTCCCCTGTGAAATCCACTACCCTTCAGTCTAGATAGTAAGTTTTCAAAAATATATGACATTTCAGGTAGAATGGCTGAAATTGATGTTAGTCTTGACATCATAATATGTGCGTGCTCAGTTGGGTACAGCTCTTTGTGACTCCATGGACTGTAGCCCACCAGGTTCCTCTGTCCATGGAATTTTCCAAGCAAGAATACTGGAGTGGGTTGCCATCCATCCTACTCCAAGGGCTCTTCCTAACCCAGGGATTAAACTCTTATCTGCTGCCTCTCCTGCAAAAATTAAATGAGTCAATATACAGACAGAATATAACCTTATATTAAAAATAAACTTGTTTATTCATTTAAAGCCATGCAATATTCCTCCTGTATTCTAGGTAACATGGAAATTAAAATGTAATTTGAGACTCAGTAATTTAGAATCTTCATAGCAATATATTAATATATACTACAACTTGTTTGTGTGTATAAAGTCTTTTAGATCTGTTTCTTTTGAAACCTGACTGATGTAAGTTGTAGTAAGAGTGACTAAATACGATTACAGTAGAAAAAGCTAAGTAGAAGCTCCCCTGTGAAATCCACTACCCTTCAGTCTAGATAGTAAGTTTTCAAAAATATATGACATTTCAGGTAGAATGGCTGAAATTGATGTTAGTCTTGACATCATAATATGTGCGTGCTCAGTTGGGTACAGCTCTTTGTGACTCCATGGACTGTAGCCCACCAGGTTCCTCTGTCCATGGAATTTTCCAAGCAAGAATACTGGAGTGGGTTGCCATCCATCCTACTCCAAGGGCTCTTCCTAACCCAGGGATTAAACTCTTATCTGCTGCCTCTCCTGCACTGACAGATGGATTCTTTACAACTGAGCCAACTGGAAATAAAATATGCACAAATAGTGATAACAATGTTTCCGTTTGCATCAGCAATCTGTCTCCCCAAAATTAAATGATCCTGGAGGTTGACAGTGGATTGCTGAAAATGCAACCTACTAGCAATTCCCATTGTAGCTGTTGTGACAGATATGCTATATCTTTGTTAGAATAGATTAACATGACCTAAAATGAAAATATTACATCTAAGATCAAACAAGAGCAGGGTAGCAGATAATAAATAAACCACAGGAGGCAGCACAGTGTAGCAATAGACTCTAGACAATGGAGTCTACTGGTCTGATAAGATATTGCCTTGTTATATCATTCGGAGTGGTACAACCTGACTTATGGCTAAGAACCCAACTGGAGATCCTATCTTATGTAGATGTGTTGCCATTCTCCAGGTCTCAGTATCTATCCTAAATCAATGATGTTGTGTTATCAATAGAAAAATAGATGGGTCAGCAGATCAAAGAGTAAAATTCTTTGTTTATCATAAATTTCAGTGACACTCTTGGGGAATCTGTGCATTTTCCCTACAACTCTGGGCTTTGTGAATTTAGAGATCCTAATTTCCAGAAGGAAATGTTTTACAATGGGAGAACTTTCTTACACTTTAAGCGATAGCTTCTACTCAGTCCCTTCGAGCTCCTTGTCAAAGAGACTAGCAGGGAAAGAAATCACCACCCTGGCAGGTGTAATTAACCCTTATCACCAAGAGGAGGTTGTTACCTGGCAGGTGCAGGGAAGAAAATCGTTGGCATCCAGATGATGTACACTGGGGGGTCTTCTTATTCCCTAGCCTAATTATGATGGTAGATAGGTAAATTTAGCAGCTATGGCCTGAGAAAGCTATGCTGACCTAATGGATGAAGGTCTGGGTCTCCTCGTTAGAGTTTCTAGCTGGTGATGAAGATAATGAAAAATTGGTAGAAAAGAAAGTAGGTTGAGAAGTAACTAAGAAATAAAAACCTCTGAAAGTGAAATCTTCCCCTTAAAACAAATAAGCAAATAATATATAATGCAGTGAAAAGGGGCTATAGTTGATCCACTAAACTTTTTCTTCTAAGTTTTCCTATGAAAGAGGTTATCAGACTCCTGAAAAATAGCTGTTCTTAAAATAGTTTAAGCTGTCTAGTGAATTCAAATAGAGTAAGGGTGGATTATTGAGGACTCTTTTGGTAGACTGCCAATGTCTAGACCACCCAGATCTCCACCCCACCCCCCTTACAGAACTGAAGCTTGTGTTCTACCTGCAGATAGCACTGTTGGTGATCTGGTAATTCTCAGCTTATGCCCTCTTTGGAAATTACCCTCAACTGAGTTGAGCAACTTTTGCTCTCTTCCTAGGGGTAGTGAACCAGCCTGAAAGTGGTTCTTACTGAGGGGTCTTAATGGTGCGGCCCCTTTTCCTCAACACAGAGGACTCTGATCCATTATTCCAGATCCTGAGCTCTACGGGTTCAGTTGAAGTTTATTGTGATTGCACTGCCTATCATGACTCTATCTACTCAGTCCTGTTCCCCCTTGAGGACACATGTGTTGACCTTGAGCATACTTTCTAGTACATCTCCTAGGTACCAATTTATTTCTTAGGGTTTATTTTTGAATTACTTATGGTCAGCCCAGTGGAGAATAAGAGAAAGGTGAAAGAGCAAGAGGGACATGAAGTTTGAAACAGTGGGTTCAGAAGTCAAGCTTGCCTGATGTTAACCAACTGTTACCTCCAGAACAGATGCTGGGACAGAATTTGACATGAATGCTACTTATTAGGGATCAACACCTTGGTCAATCCCACTGGAGTGTCTGGAGCATTGTCTAACTTTTGCCAGAATGATCAGTCTTTTTTATGCTTTCATCAATGGTCAGATATGGGCAGCTCTAGTAGGTATGTGCTCTTGGGTCAGAGCTGAGACAAGCCCTGAAGCTGTCAACTGGATACTGTCTGCTGTCAGCACTCCCATCACTTGGGGCAACAAATCTTCTTTTGAAGGAGGGTGAAGGGAGGGCATCTCTGTCTGCTACATCAGACAATGAATTAAGGTTTTAAAATGTATTCATTTTGATGTTGGACATCTACTCAACCACTTAAATTTTATTTTCTCATCTGTAAACTAAAAAGTTGATACCCAGTTTTTTGGTTGTGAGAATGAAACTAACACAGATAAAGTACTTTTCATAGGCTTACACTGTCATTCTGGCTATGATTATTAAATAATTAAAGGGACTTTGTAAGTCACTAGTTAGAAGAGTTAAAAGAGAGAGGAAGACATTCCTTTCTCTTCTAACAGAAATTTTAACTTAGCCAATCAGAGTATAACGAGCATTACTCAACTTCCTAGGTAGTTTGCTTTAACTGGTGGTGGTTGGTTGGTGGTTTAGTCACTAAACCGTGTCTAACTCTTGCGATCCCGTGGACAGAGGAGCCTGGCAGGCTACAGTCCATGGGATTCTCCAGGCAAGAATACTGGAGTGGGTTGCCATTTCCTTCTCCAGGGGATCTTCCCAACCAAGGAATCAAACCCAGGTCTCCTGCATTATAGGAGGATTCTCTACCAACTGAGCTACAAAGGAAGCCCTTAACTGGAGGGCTCTCTAAAATACAGGTTTTTAAATCCTTTCTATAGAAATCCAAATAATGTGTATTTGGGGATATATCAGGGGGATTTTACTTAAAAAAAAAACTCACCAGGTGGTTTACCATGTTTGGATACTACTACCTTAATGAAACAAATGTCCTATCTGCAGGTGCTAAGAGTTCTGCCATTTTGCATGTGAACTGTGTATTTAACAAGTGGATTCAATCTAGTACTCACGTTTGTTTATCATCCTGCTATTTCCATGGGCAAATCTACCCACACTGTTACCTTACTTGCGAATGATGATAATGTTAAACATCATTATATATCTGGAAATGAGAAATGTATATTTGAGTTGTCACCTGCATTTCCAGTAACAGAGCTAAAGAATCATGTTTTAACACTTAGTCTTTGACTCCGGTTCTTAACACATAGCTCCTAAAGCATTTTTAATTTCTGAATGATAAAAGCAACTTGCACTGAGCTCTCAAATCTCTTTAAATTTCCTCTGTGATCAAAGCACCTTTTGTTCTAATAAAGTGACTTCTGGTGGGTTCCTGAATGGGCCCTCCACACCAGAAAGATCAAGTCATGATTAGTAGTGCAAAAGTTTGGGCCACTCCACCTCCATCTTTCAGGAAGGGGAGAGGGGCTGGAATGGAGCTAATAACTGATCATGTGCAAATGATGAGGCATTATCATAAGAGTTTTAGAGAGGAGAAGTGGACAGTAATAGAAACTGGGACATTCACAGCAGATAAATTTGAATAAACATTTCTCTGAAAATGACATACAATGACAAGTGAACATGTAAGAAGATTCTCAACATCAGTAGTCATTAGTTAGTTAGTTAGTTAAGTCACTCAGTTGTGTCTGACTCTTTGCGACCCCATGGACTGTAGCCCACCAGGCTCCTCCGTCCATGAGATTCTCCAGGCAAGAACACTGGAGTGGGTTGCCATTTCCTTCTCCAGGGATCTTCCCAACCCAGGGAATCAAACCCAGGTCTCCCGTATTAGTGGCAGACACTTTAACCTCTGAGCCACCAGGGAAGCCATCAGTAGTCATTAGGGAAGCAAATTAAAACCACAAGGAGGTGGAACTTCACAACCAGTGAGTTGGTTATAATTTTTAAAAAGGCAAGTAACAAGATTTGACAAAGTGATGGAGAAACTGATTAGAATCCAGGTATGTTAAAAGTGGGAATATAAGATAATCATTGTAGAAAACAGTTTTTCAGTTTATCAAAAATTAAATGTAGAAGTTGCATCCCTATGGAATGTAGCCCATCAAGCTCCTCTCATGGGATTCTCCAAGCAAGAATACTGGAGTGGGTTGCCATTCCCTTCTCCTGGGATCTTCTTGACCTAGGGATCAAACCCGGGTTTCCTGCACTGCAGGCAAATTCTTTACCATCTGAGCCCTCAACGAAGCCCCTAAATTTACTACATGACCCTATAGCTATACTTCTATGTATATGCCACAAATAATTAAAAACTGACACTCAAAAAAATACATGGACACACTTGTTCACAGCAGCAAAATTCATGACAGCTATAGGGTCGAAGCAGGACAACATTCATCAATGGATGAATGGACAAATAAATCACAGTATATACAAATGATGAATATTATTTAGCCATAAAAAAGAATGAAGTATTGACCCAGGCTACAATATGGGTGAACTTCAAAAACATTAAGTGAATGAAATCAGAGATGGATGACATATTGTATGATTTCCTTTATATAAAATTTTCTAAATAGATAAATCCATAGATACAGAATGCAAATTGGGCATTGCCAGGGGCTGGGCATAGGGGATAATTCAAAGCAACTGATTAATGAAGTTTCCTTTTGTGCTGAAGAAATGCATGGAACAAGATAGAAATGGTGGATGCACAACATCGTGAATGCCTTAAATGCTTCTGCCTTTGATAGCATGCCTTCAACAATACCAAAATAGATAATTTTGTGACATAGGAATTTCACCTCTACAAAAATAAATCACTTTGAATTTAAGATCTCCCTTAAGAATGAAATGTAGGCAATTACAAAGATTAGTCCATTGACTCCACTGCTCTTCTTTTTTTACCAGACAGAATGTGTTTTACTATGTTATAGGAGAGACCCCTGGAGTGGGGGCGGGGAGGGTGGAACTTGACAATTTTAGTGTGAAGCATGTTTATAAAGGGCTTCCCAGGTGACTCTAGCGGTAAATAACCTGCCTACCAATGCAGGAGACATAAGAGATGTGAGTTTGTTTCCTGGTTTGGGAAGATCTCCTGGAGGAGGGCAGGGCAACCTATTCCAGTATTCTTGCCTGGAGTGTTTCATAGACTGAGGAGCATGGAGGTCTATAGTCTATAGGGTTGCAAAGGGTCAGACTCAACTGAAGTGACTTAGCACATATGTACAGATGTTTATGAAGGAATCACTGAAGAAGCCACTGATCCTCAGCACATCACATCAGCAAGGGCCAACTTGGAGTAGCACAAATTAAGTGAAGAATATATGAGGTTATTGACCAAAATAGTGACTAGGACTGAATTCAAATTTTTCCATAATTTTAGTGAGCTTCTCCTTCATATGGGTAAATGTGAATCTTCATCTATATCAAAGTTTTCCTTGATAATAAGTTTTTTTTGCCAATCTATCTGCTGGCTTTATTGTCAGTCTCTTCTCTCTGGTGTGTGTGTGTGTTTAAATAATTTTTAAAATAGTTTTGAAAGCTTTGTTTGTGACTGCTTCACATGAAGTCTTGAAGGAAAATTTTGACCAAGATCACAATGAAAGTCAATGATTGGAAAACCCTTGTTTGTGAGGATTTGATTATTCTACCATGAAAACCAAAGCATGTTTTATATGGTCTCCATTTCCTAACATTAATTCTCTAGTGCTAGTCCTTATTTTTCATTTTAAGTATTGAACATGACTTTTAAATTGAAACTTTCTGGCAGGTAACTCAATTCAGTTGGGGAAGAGTCTTTTCCCATTTGTTTAAAAAATAGATTTTTATTATCATACTTCTGGGGAGTGTTTTATATTTTGCAGTACATGAATATAATTTAAATTCTAACCAGATGTTTTACACTGACTTTCATGGTGAAATGGGGATGTGGAGAGTGGTCATATCAGGACTGTTCTGTCTAATAGAGAACAAAGATAAGGTCACTGTTTTTCATCTCTGTGACAAAATCGACCTCGAGGCAACAGTTTTTCTTCATGCCATTTTTATTAGTCTTATTGGGAGCCAAAGAGATTTCTTCCAAGGTCTGCTGGGGAAGAGAGAGTCAGATGTCAAAAATTAATCTCCTACAGAATTCACATAAAAAATGAAAGACATCAAGATAGACTCTTGATGAAAATATGCTTTGATGAACAATCTTATTTAGGGTTTAATCACTTTAGACTGAATGATATATTTCATTGTAATCAATTCTGATGACTAGTCAAGTATAATAGTCTCATTCCTAAATCTCGAAGAAAAGTTCTCTGGTGTGTTAATTTTGTATTCGTGGAATTTAGAGGAGTATCTAGTTCATCCCCTTGACTCAGTGAATTAATAAATAAAAAAAATGAACCATACATTTTCTTCTCATAATATCCTTCTCTCTCAAATATTCTCTCTAATCTTATCTGTTATGGTCACTCTTCCTCACTTTATCACCTGATATTTGGAGTGCACATTAGGAGCATCTGTTCCAATTCGATGTACTTTATCCATCCAACTTTATTTTCCCCAACTTTCTAATTCAAACCCTCTCAGTTCTACTCAGTGTTCCATAGCTAGTCTTAATTTTGTTCCTTTTCCTATTCTGCCTCTCCATGGAGAACATTTATAAAACTGGACACTCTGGTCAAACAAAACTTAACATAGAAGTTCTATAGTGTGAACAGTCTGCCTGATTGAATGTCCTCTGGGCAAGGACTTTGATTTTAAAAGCAAGTCTTCTCCAGTACAGCTGTCACTATATAGCCATAATTAAAAGGATTGTTGTTCAGTCTCGCAGCCATGTCCAACTTTCTGCAACCCTATGAACTGCAGAAAGCCAGGCCTCCCTGTCCCTCACAATCTCCTAAAGTTTGCTAAAGTTCATGTGTATTACATCAGTGATTTCATCCATCCATCTCATCCTCTGATGCCCTCTTCTCCTTCTGCCCTTAGTCTTTCCCGGCATCAGGGACTTTTCCAATGAGTCAGCTGTTCACATCAGGTGACCAAATTACTGGAGCTTCAACTTCAGTATCAGTCCTTCTAATAAGTATTCAGGGTTGATTTCCCTTAAGATGGGCTGGTTTGATCTGCTTGCTGTCCAAGTAACTCTCAGAAGTCTTTTCTAGCATCACAGTTCAAAGGCATCAATTTCTGGTGCTCTGCCTTCTTTATGGTCCAGCTGTCACAACTGTATGTGGTCACTGGGAAGAACATAGCCTTGACTATACAGACATTTGTCTGCAAAGTGATGTCTCTGCTTTTCAACACACTGCCTAGGTTTGTCATAGCTTTCCTGCAAAGAAGCAATTGTCTTCTGATTTCATGGCTGCAGTCACTGTCCTCAGTGATTTTGGAGCCCAAGAAGAGGAAATCTGTCACTACTTCCACTTTCTCCCCCACTATTCACCATGAAGTAATGGGGCCGGATGACATGATCTTAGTTTTGTTTTGTTTTTCAATATATAGTTTTAAGCCAGCTTTNTGATTTCATGGCTGCAGTCACTGTCCTCAGTGATTTTGGAGCCCAAGAAGAGGAAATCTGTCACTACTTCTACTTTCTCCCCCACTATTCACCATGAAGTAATGGGGCCGGATGACATGATCTTAGTTTTGTTTTGTTTTTCAATATATAGTTTTAAGCCAGCTTTTTCACTCTCCTCCTTTACCCTCTCAAGAGGTTCTTTAGTTCCTTTTCATTTTCTGTCATTAGAGTGGTATCACCCACATATCTGAGGTTGTTGATGTTTCTCCCATCTATCCTGATTCCAGCTTGTAACTCATCCAGCCTGGCATTTTCCATGCTGTGCTCGGTGTATAGGTTAAGTAAACAGAGTAACAGCAGACAGCCCTATCATACTCCTTTCTCAATCTTGAACCAATCAGTTGTTCCACACAGGGTTCTAACTGTTGCTTCTTGACATGAATATAGGTTTCTTAGGAGACAGGTAACATGATCTGATATTCTCGTCTATCTAAGAGATTTCCACAGTTGTTATGAACCACACAGTCAAAGGCTATAGCATAGTCAATGAAACAGGGAGACATGTTTTTCTGAAATTCCCTGTTTTCTCTATAATCCAGCAAATGTTGGCAATTTGATCTGTAGTTCTTCCTTTTCTAAACCCATCTTGGACATCTGGAAGTTCATGGTTCACATAATGCTGAAGCCTAGCCTGCAAGATTTTAGGCATGACCTTACTAGCATGGGAGATGAGTACAATTGTCTGATGGTTAGCACATTCTTTAGCACTACCCTTCTTGGGAAATGGATGAAGATTGACTTTTTCCAGCCCTGTGGCCACAGCTGGGTCTTCCAGATTTGCTGACATATTGAGTGAAGCACTTTGATAGCATCATCCTTTAGGATTTTGCAAAGCTCTACTGGTATTCCATTGGATCCACTAGCTTTGTTGACAGCAGTGCTTCCTAAGACCCACTTGACTTCACACTCCAGAAGCTGTGGCACCTGGTGAGAAACCACATCATCATAATTATACTGTTCATTAAGATCTTTTTCATATGATTCTTTTGTGTATTCTTTCCATCTCTTCTTGATCTCTTCTAAGTTTACTAGGGTCTCTACTGTTTCTGTTCTTTATGGTGCCCATCTTTGGGTGAAGTGTTCCCTTGATATTTCCAATTTTCCTGAAGAGAGCTCTAGTCTATCTCCTTCTGTTTTTTCTTGTCTATTTTTATGCACTATTCATTAAAGAAGGCCTTCTTGTCTTTCCTTGCTTTTCTTTGGAATGCTGCATTTACTTGGATGTACCTTTCTCTTTCTCCCTTTCTTTTCACTTTTATTCTTTCTTCTGCTATTTGTAAATCCTCCTCAGATAACCACTTTGCCTTATTGCTTTTCTTTTTCTTTGGGATGGTTTTGTTTGTTGCCTCCTGTACAATATTATGGATCTCCACCCACAGTTTTTTAGACACACTGTTTACTAGATCTAATCCCTTGAATCTATTTGTGATCTCCAATGCATAGGACATTTTGTTTAAGTTTTACATGGCTGGCCTAGTGGTTTTCCCCACTTTCTTTGGTTTAAACCTGAATTTTGCTATGAGAAGCAGAAAATCTCAGCCACAGTCAGCTCCAGGTCTTGTTTTTGCTGGTGGTATACAGCTTCTCCATCTTCAGCTACAAAGAATGTGATCAGTTTGCTTTTGGTATTGACCATTAAGTGATGTCCATGTGTAAAGCCATCTCTTGCATTGTTGCAAGAGGATATTTGCTATGACCAGTGTATTCTCTTGGCAGAATTAAATTACCCTTTGTTCAGCTGCATTTTGTTCTCCAAGGCCAAACTTGCCTGTTACTCCAGGTATCTCCTGACTTCCGACTTTTGCATTCCAATCCTCAATGATGAATATAACATTTTTTTCTGGTGTTGGTTCTAGAAAGTCTTCTAGATCTTCATAGTACTGATCAACAGCAGCTTCTTAGCATTGATGGTAGTGTTGAACTGAATTACTGTGATGCTAAATGACTTGCCTTGGAAATGAACTGAAATCATTCTATCATTTTTGAGGTTGCACCTGATTACTACATTTTGTACTCTTTGGTTGATTATGAGGGCTACTCCATTTCTTCTATGAGACTCTTGCCCACAGTAGTAGATATAATGGTCTCATGAATTAAATTTGCCCATTCTCATCCATAAAATCAGAAGATGTCTAATTAAAAGGATTGTTGTAGCTATTTTTATGTCAGTGCTGATGCACTGATTTGGGTGTCTATGTATTCTCTGTTAGAGTAATGTTCATCAGTAAGTTGTCCAAAAATACACATGAGTGTATATGCATAAAATAAGTGGCTTTACCTTCCCCTTGGGTACAAAGCTAGTGGAGGTGATGGAATTCCAGTTGAGCTATTTCAAATCCTGAAACATGATGCTGTGAAAGTGCTGCACACAATACACCAGCAAATTTGGAAAACTCAGAAGTGGCCACAGGAATGGAAAAGGTCAGTTTTCATTCCAATCCCAAAGAAAGGAAATGCCAAATAATGTTCAAACTACCACACAATTGCACTCATCTCACACGCTAGTAAAGTAATGCTCAAAATCCTCCAAGCCAGGCTTCAGCAATACATGAAACGTGAGCTTCCAGATGGTCAAGCTGGTTTTTGAAAAGGCAGAAGAACCAGAGATCAAATTGCAAACAGCCGCCAGATCATCGAAAAAGCAAGAGAGTTCCAGAAAAACATCTATTTCTGCCTTATTGACTATGCCAAAGCCTTTGACTGTGTGGATCACAATAAACTGTGGAAAATTCTGAAAGAGATGGGAATACCAGACCACCTGACCTGCCTCTTGAGAAACCTGTATGCAGGTCAGGAAGGATCAGTTAGAACTGGACATGGAACAACAGACTGGTTCCAAATAGGAAAGGAGTATGTCAGGGCTGTATATTATCATCCTGCTTGTTTAACTTCTATGTAGAGTCCATCATGAGAAACGCTGGGCTGGAAGAAGCACAAGCTGGAATCAAGATTGCCAGGAGAAATATCAATAACCTCAGATATGCAGATGATACCACCCTTATGGCAGAAAGTGAAGAGGAACTAAAAAGCCTCTTGATGAAAGTGAAAGAGGAGAGTGAAGAAGTTGGCTTAAAGCTCAGCATTCAGAAGACGGAGATCATGGCATCCAGTCCCATCACTTCATGACTTTAAGATGGGGAAACAGTGGAGACAGTGTCAGATTTTATTTTGGGGGGCTCCAAAATCACTGCAGATGGTGACTGCAGCCATTAAATTAAAAGACACTCCTTGGAAGAAAAGTGATGACCAACCTAGATAGCATATTGAAAAGCAGATATACTACTTTTCCGAAAAAGGTCCATTTAGTCAAGGCTATGGTTTTTCCAGTGGTCATGTATGGATGTGAGATTTGGACTGTGAAGAAGGCTGAGCATCAAAGAATTGATGCTTTTGAACTGCGGTGTTGGAGAAGACTCTTGAGAGTCCCTTGAACTGCAAGGAGATCCAACCAGTCCATTCTTAAGGAGATCAGCCCTGGGATTTCTTTGGAAGGAATGATGCTGAAGCTGAAACTCCAGGACTTTGATTAACTAATGCAAAGAGTTAACTCATTGGAAAAGACTCTGATACTGGAAGGGATTAAGGGCAAGAGGAGAGGGGACGACAGAGGATGAGATGGTTGGATGGCATCATTGACTCGATAGCCATGATTCTGAGTGAACTCTTGGTGTTGGTGATGGACAGGGAGGCCTGGCGTGCTGTGGTTCATGGCGTCACAAATAGTCGGACACGACTGAGCAACTGAACTGAACTGGGTAGGTAAAGGATAGATGACAGACATGTAATATAGTGTGCCATTAATAGTTTCCCCTTCTCAATCCCAAGATTTACTGTAGATCTGGAATTATATTCTTCATTTTTGCTTTGTTGTGGAAAGTATATTAAAATTATAGAAATGTTAATACAAAATTGTCTGCATTTCCTTCCTAACCAAATAAATTTCATCAGTCATGTCTGACTCTTTGTGACCCTTTGGGCTGTAGCCCGCCAGATTCACCTGTCCATGGGATTCTCCAGGCAAGAATAATGGAGTGTCATTATTATGCCATAATAATGCCAAGCCTCCTCCAGGGGATCTTTCTGACCCAGGGACTGAACCTGTGTCTCTTATATCTCCTGCCTTGGCAGATGGGTTTCTTACCACTAGTGCTACTTGGGGAGCCTCCATATATAAAATAAATTGGAGAAGGCAATGTTAACCCAGTCCAGCATACTTGCCTATGAAATCCCATGGACAGAGGAACCTGGCAGTCTACAGTCCATGGGATTGCAAGTAGTCTCACTCATCTCAGCAACTAGAAAATAAATAAAATTAATGAAATTTAAAAGCACTTGATAAATAAGCTGTTCTCAAAGTGTTTTGTTTGTTTGTCTCAGAATCCCTTTACATTATTAAAAATTGAGGATATAATAGTGTCTCATTTTCTTTGTCAGATCTGACAATCTCTGATTTTGCTTGGAAAATGTAGATCATTTATAGATATCCACAATATTGATACACAGTTTAAATTTATCTTCATGATACTTTTTTCTATTTGTCTCATCTGTTCTATATTGTTTTCCTTCTATTTTCTGGCCATCTCCTGTATTGAGAATTATTAGCTTCATTTTATGTTCATGTTGTTTTATGAATTTTTACCTGATTTGCACATTTTTAGTGGTTGATCTATGTCTTTTTTTTTTTTAGATTTTTTTTTTGTATTTATTTATTTTTTTTATACGAACTCCCAAACATGAACCCCCCTCCCACCTCCCACCCCACATCTTCCCTCCAGATCATCCCCATACACCAGCCCCAGGCATCCTGCATCCTGCATTGAACATAGACTGGCAATTCATTTCTTACATGATAGTATACATATTTCAATGCTATTCTCCCAAATCATCCCTCCCTCTCCCTCTCCCTCTCCTTCTCCCTCAGAGTCCATAAGTCCGCTCTACACATCTGTATCTCTTTTGCTGTCTTGCATACAGGGTCCTCATTACCATCTTTCTAAATTCCATATATATGTGTTAGTATACTGTATTGGTGTTTTTCTTTCTGGCTTACTTCACTCTGTATAANCCTCCCACCCCACATCTTCCCTCCAGATCATCCCCATACACCAGCCCCAAGCATCCTGCATCCTGCATTGAACATAGACTGGCAATTCATTTCTTACATGATAGTATACATATTTCAATGCTATTCTCCCAAATCATCCCTCCCTCTCCCTCTCCCTCTCCATCTCCCTCAGAGTCCATATGTCTTTATATACGTAAGTGAAGTCACTCAGTCATGTTCGACTCTTTGTGACCCCATGGACTCTAGCCTACCAGATTCTTTCATCCATGGGATTTTTCAGGCAAGAAAACCCACTGGAATGGGTTTCCATTTCCTTCTCCAGGAGATCTTTTCAACCCAGGGATTGAACCCTGGTCTCCTCCATCTGAGGCATCAGGGAAGAGAAGACTCTTTTTATACATATAAATATATAGTTTAATTTCTTCCTTCATTTTTGCTTTTTATCACACATTTTATTTAAAATACACTAAAAATCCTCAACATATTATTACTACATTGGCTTTGTGGAGTCTTTAAAGTCATTACACATAATAATAGAAAAATTAAATTTTGTATATTAACCCTATTTTTCACCATACCCTGTGCTCTTCATTTCTTTGTATATAACCAAATTTTCATCTAGTGTCATGTGCATTCTGCATGAAGAATGTTCTGATAAGACTGAAATCTCTCAGCTTTTGTTTGTCTGGAAATTCACTATTTCACTTTCATTTATGAAAAAATTTTTTTAAATCAGTTTAGAAGGTTGATAGATTTTTTTCCCTTCTTTCAGAATTTAAAAAAAAAAAAAGTCATTTCATTTCCTTCTGATGGGGAGTTTTGTAATTCTTAATTTTGCTATTCTACTTGCAGTGTTTCTTTTTTCCCCCACCTTTGACTTCAATGAAGATTTTTCTCTTTATCTTTGATTTTTGTCCCTTAGCAATGACAGTTTTAGGTGTGTGTGTGTGTGTGTGTGTGTGTGTGTTTGAGTCTGTTTTTATATTCATTTTGATGTACTTTTTGAGTCTCTTGGGTATGTATTTTCTTGACTTTTATTAATTTTGGGGGAAATTTGGCCATTATATCTTCAATTATAATCTATACTGCCCATATGTGAGGCTGAAAATTGATTTATGAATCCCAAAACTTTGTTAGTATTTAACATTATATGAAGCTATAGATGTTAATGAAAATATACATGCAGTGGACATAAAAGTAGGAGGAGAAAGAAAAAGCTCAATGAGGAAATGTAAAAATGTTCTGTTGATGCTGAAAACTATCAACAAAAATTTCCCTCCTTTATTCCAAATCCATAATTTTGTGAAGGTTGTCAGTCAGAACTAAAGCTGACTTTTTTTTTTTTTTTCAGCTCAAATTGACATTTTTCAGCTTTAGCCTGTGATGGGCCTCAAGACAGAGTACCATGAAATATGGCACCCTGGCATACTGAACTTAAACTGAAAGAAACTCAGAAAACAGCAGAAGGAGGAGGTCACTCTGAACTTCCTCCCTAACCTTCTCTCCTGAAACAGTTCATAAAAGCCTTATTTAAGAGATGCTCTCCCAACACAGAGGAAAAGTGTTTCCATGTCTTTGAAAACAAAGGGATGCTAAGCAGAATCCAAAGAGGTTTTGGTAAATTTTCCTAAGATTACTGCATTTACCTCATTGTCCTTTGCTGTTAAAATCCTTCACAGCCATCAATGCTTCATCAAACATAGAAACACTTCTCAGCTCTAATTGTATCTTTGGATCTTTAGTTTATTCTGAAGCATCTGGTATCATGTAAAGCATAAACAACTCTGTGTTTTTCTCCTGTTAATCTGTCTTTGTGACTTTGATTTTCAGATCCAACCAGGACAGCTTAAACGGTTGAGTCAAAGAAAAGGTTTCCTATCTTATATCTGTAATACCCTCATTTTATAATCCAGATACCTGGTGAAATTTTGTTTTAGGTACAATTTCTTTACTCTTACAGAAATTCAGATTAATGGAAGTCAATTTTGAGTTTTACAAGCCCTAGACAACTTAACCACATACTATATTTCTTCTGAATTCTTCCCTACAGCTTTCCCTCAAGGAACAATTAATATTGCTAAGAAACATTTGCCTTCCATATTGGTCACAGCTTAATTTACTTTTCATTTTTTCTCTTATTGTTATAACCTTCAATTAAATTACTTATTTAATTTAATAAAAACTACCAAATTACCCACTTTTTTTTCCTGTTTACCTCTACCACTTCCTTCAGCTTGAGCAACAAACTCACTCTACCTGCAAAAAGAGTCTAATATTTTGAGGGAAGAGAGAATGTGGCAGAAAGTTCATGTGTCCAATTTATTTTTCATTTTCACTCCCAGCAATAAATACCATTTGTGTCTTTTCATTAGTAATGTAATTCTTATAACTGGGAGATGATAATACAAATTAAGAACATTTAATAAAAGTACCCCCAAATTTTTAATAGCACTATATTTATTCCAAAGTGTTTTCCTGTCCATTTCTCACTTCTTTCTCACAATCAACCTGTAAGGTAGATAGGGGAGATATTATTACACTTGAGGAAAGTGAAATATATGGCCCAGAGAGTAATACAGAATTATGCCTGTCTCAGACGATGGAGAAGGCAATGGCATCCCACTCCATTACTCTTGCCTGGAAAATCCCATGGACGGAGGAGCCTGGTGGGCTGCAGTCCGTAGGGTCACGAAGAGTCAGACACAATTGAGTGATTTCACTTTCACTTTTCACTTTCATGCATTGGAGAAGGAAATGGCAACCCACTCCTCTATTCTTGCCTGGAGAATCCCAGGGACGGCGGAGCCTGGTGGGTTCTCTATGGGGTCACACAGAGTTGGACACGATTGAAGCACTTTAGTAACAGCAACAGCAGCAGCAGCCGATGTAACATAATATTTTTCTAAATAACCTCAATGTGGAGAAGGCAATGGCATCCCACTCCAGTACTCTTGCCTGGAAACTCCCATGGATGGAGGAGCCTGGTAGGCTGCAGTCCACGGGGTCGCTGAGTCAGACATGACTGAGCGACTTCACTTTCACTTTTCACTTTCATGCATTGGAAAAGGAAATGGCAACCCACTCCAGTGTTCTTGCCTGGAGAATCCCAGGGATGGTGGAGCCCAGTGGGCTGCCGTCTGTGGGGTTCGCACAGAGTCAGACACGACTGAAGTGACTTAGCAGCAGCAGCAAACAACCTCAATGAGTAGCATGAAATCACCAATGGTCTACTTTTAGGTCTCTGTTGAAAAGAAAAACCTTAAAAGGCTTGTGAGATGGAAAAGTTATATTTGTGGACTAATAATCAGGAGACTTAGGATTCCATCTCTGTGCAGCTGCTTATGATAAGACTCAAACAAGTCACATAAATCAACTTCTACATCAGTAATAAGATGATGATGGTCATCACATTGACTGCCTCACAGTGAGAGGATAACAGGCAGGAAGGCCAGGGATCTCCAAATGGAGGAAATAGGCTGCAAGTGTCAGACATGTTTTTATCTCTTAAGCCCAGCAGGAGGAAACAAACTAGTGTTATGTTTTTTCCCTGTCTTTATACAAATTAAAAAAAATTTTTCTCTTAAAATTTTGTGTTGCCATAATGACACCTGGTTCCACATGAACTTAACTTTTCTCAAACCTTGAGCTAACCAACACATTTTTCTTATGGAAATGTTTGTCTTAAGCTATGTTAATGTGCTATGCATTTACCCTAGACTCTGTCTTCAAGTTGGTTCCACCTAAAGGCGCAGAACCCTCAGAACTGACTTGCAAACCAGTATGTTATACTCATACATTATTCTCTTAATCTATGTTAATGAAACTATATATTTGTATGGAAATCTGCTTTTCTTCAAGATTCCTGTCAATCATTTTATAGCCCTGGATGACTCACCTGGTGCCATTCTCTGAATTTTGAGACATTTCCTTTCTTTAATTAGTAGACTGCTAGGAGCTATATAACATCCAGATAAAGACTAGCAGGCGGGAACTCTTTCTGCCCCTTTCTGATGTTCATGTCAGAAGCTTTCTGTTTCTTTTTTATATTTTAATAAAACTTTATTACACAAAAGCTCTGAGTGATCAAGCCTCATCTCTGGCCCTGGATTGAATTCTTCTCCTCAGGAAGCCAAGAATGCTGGCCTCTTTTGGGGTTCAGCAACAACCTTTCAATAAGATGTGAGAAAAGTGCTCTGAAATCAATACATCTTTGTCCTCCCAAAACCTTAATTTCTAGCATTTCTTCCCAGGTGGCACTAGTGGTAAAGAACCCACCTGCCAATGTAGAAGATATACAGATATGGGTTCAATCTCTTGGCCGAGAAGATCCCCTGGAGGAGGGCATGGCAGCCCTCTCCAGGATTCTTGCTTGGAGAATTCTATGGATAGAGGAGCCGGGAGGGCTACAGTCCATAGAGTCACAAAGAGCTGGACATAACTGAAGTGATGTAGCACACAAGCACACACAGTGTAAATAACACTAATACATAGATATTATTGAAATAAAATAATAAAGGACTGATTAGTTTGAGTATTTGTTACCTTTGTTTAATTTTTTAAAAAACTTTTTAAAAAGCAGTTTTAGGTTTCCAGCAACACTGAGCAGAAAATACAGAAATTTCCAATCTGCTCACTGTCTTCATTCATTGGTATAGCCTCCCCTGTTATCAATATCAATATCCCCCACTAGTGTGGTACATTTGTTCCCAAGAATTAACCTGCATTCCCACGTCATAATTACCCAAAGTCCGTAGTATCTTAGGGTTCACTCTAAGAGTTGTATATTCTTTGGGTCTGGACATATGTGTAATGACACGTATGCAGCATTATAGTGTGGTACACAGTATTTTCACTGCCCTAAAAATCCTCTGTGCCCTGCTTATTTATCTTTCTCTTCTCTCTAAGCCATGGAAACCGATATTTTTATTGTTTCCATAGCTTTGTCTTTTCTAGAACATCATAAGATTGGAATCATACAGTATGTACTTTCCAGACTGGCTTCATTCATTTAGTGATATACACTGAAGATCCCTCCATGGCTTGTCATCGCATGATACCTCCTTTCTTTTGAACACTGGGTGCACCACAACTTATTTATTCACCTACTGAAGGACATCTAAATTGCTTCCAAACTTTGGAAATAATGAATAAAGCTGTTTCAAACAACCATGTGCAGATTTATGTGGGGTCATACATTTTCACCCCAGGTGGCACGAATGGTAGACAACCCATCTGCCAGTTCAGGAGACTTGAGAGATATTTGTTCAATCCGTGGGTCAGGAATATCCCTTGGAGGAAGGCATGGCAACCTGTTCCAGTATTCTTGCCTAGAGAATCCCATGGACAGAGGAGCCTTTTGGGCTATGGTCCATAGGGTCACAAAGAGTCAGACATGACTGAAGTGACTTAGCACAGGCACATAAGTTTTCAACTCCATTGGCTAAATAGCAAGGAGTGTGACTGTTAGATTTCATGGTTAGAGTATATTTGATATCAGGAATATCCCTTGGAGGAAGGCATGGCAACCTGTTCCAGTATTCTTGCCTAGAGAATCCCATGGACAGAGGAGCCTTTTGGGCTATGGTCCATAGGGTCACAAAGAGTCAGACATGACTGAAGTGACTTAGCACAGGCACATAAGTTTTCAACTCCATTGGCTAAATAGCAAGGAGTGTGACTGTTAGATTTCATGGTTAGAGTATATTTGATTCTTTAAGAACAAACAAACTGTCTTCCAATTTGACTGCACTATTTTACATTCTTACCAGCAATGTTCCATATCCTCAACAGCATTTGGTGTCATGTTCTAATGAATTTTTTATTGTAAGTTTATAAAATTTAATTTTAACAATGGTAGATATAACAACAAGGTAGCAAAATTTCTGAAAACTTCTCAAGTGACCCTTATATAAAGTAATAGCAGCCACTCTCCTACACTTTTCAAAGTCTAGGGCTACGTCTGTTTCCCTCTGGTACTGAAGAAAGAACAATTCTGTCTGGAACCTGAGATTTAGGTCATTCTAAAAGCTCCTTGCCCAAGCCCTTTTTGCCAAATAATGTTATCATTCTCACATTTTCATTTTACATTTATCTGTCCTGTGTATAGATATTCTCTACCATTGACTGTTTTTGTCTTGGGACTTTGGTCAACATCTCAGAGGATGCACAGGGTGCCAGGCTGTCCAGTCAGTTTCTTCAGATGACTGACACTGCCTTCTCTTGGACCAAATCACACATAATCTGAGCTTAAGCTACTTGTAACAAGATAGCCATAAGTAACCTTTTGAAAATCATAGAATTTATTAGTGATAGAGCTGTTCAGTTGCTAAGTCGTGTCTGACTCTTTGCAGCCCCATGGACTGCAGCACATGAGGCTTCCCTGACCTTCACTTTCTCCTGGAGTTTGCTCAAACTCATGTCCATTGAGTCAGTGATGCCATCCAACTATCTCATCTTCTGTCATCCCCCTCTCCTGCTGCCTTCACTCTTTCCCAGAATTAGGATCTTTTCCAGTAAGTCAGCACTTTGCATCAGGTGGCCAAAGTATTGGAGCTTCAGCATCAGCATCAGTCCTTCCAATGAATATTCAGGGTTTATTTCCTTTAGACTGACTGGTTTGATCTCTTTACAGTCCAACAGACTCTCAAGACTCTTCTCCAGCACCACAGTTTCAAAGCATCAATTATTTTGTGCTCAGCCTTCTTCATGGTCCAATTTTCACATCCATACATGGCTACTGGAAAAACCATTGCCTTAACTGTACAGACCTTTCTCAACCTTTTAAAGCACTGTCTAGGTTTGTCCTAGCTTTTCTTCCAAAGAGCAAGCATCTTTTAATATGACAAAGCAGGGGCCATTTTAATTGGGCTGATTTCTACATCCTTAGACCTGGGATTGCCACCTACTGCCAAGGTGATGAGAGGCAGGGCCCTGGAGAGAATGAGACATCACCCCTTTCTAACTTGGCCTTGCTTTCCTCAAGGTGTCTATGTTAACACCATTTTGGAGTTATTTCCAGCCTCATGATATCTTTCAGGGCCAAGAGTGTCCCGTTTGGAGGTGAATAATCCTTGGTAATGAATATTGATTTCCAGTAAGTTAGACCAAGATGAAGTGTGTTGCTCTAGATTAGCCACATGTGTCCCTTAATAGCTTGAGAAAATGCTCCAGTGATCTAATAAATAAGCACCAGAGAGAAATAAAAAAGGTACTGTGTTGCTAGGATACCTAGCTGGGCACTTGTTTTATTATCAAGTAAGTAAGTGTAAAACAAACAATGACAATTGCTACCTCAAAGAAATACAAAATGCTTGCTGGAAAGTGACAGAAAGGAAAAATAGCTGCTCTCTGGAGAGGGGAGACCTTGCTTCTCACCACATATTAAGTTTGAAGTAATGTGTATTCTTTTTGCCTAGTCTCTCAGAGGCTTAGAAAACCAGCATCAGTCATGACAACATGTAATTACAGTAGCAGATGCAACATTGTATGCAATGTTCTATTGCTCTTTCCTTGTTCTTTCTGTACACTCAAGAGACAACAAAGGACTTCTGATGCCAATGATCCACTAAGTACCCAGGTTCATTAAGGTTATATCCACACACAACCAGGGCCACTGATCAATTCAATCAACTCATCAGAAGAATGAGAATCTATTAAAACTACTTTTGAAGCCTAGTAAACAAAATTGTTTGTTTTCCTGGTTTGCTTCACTGAATTTCAAACACCTAATTAAATGAAAATATTTCAAGTTGTCATTATGTGCTCAAAATTATTATGGTTGGCAGTATGAAGATTATGCATGTAATAAAAGTTTTCCTGCCACAAGTCAAGTTGTTTTGGACAGAAAGTCTAGTCAATTAACCCAGTCTTGACACTGGCCTAAAGATCAGGGCTTGATAAGTTAGACAATAGCTGAGACAACCCAGAACAGAGAAAGACTACAAAGAAAAGCATTGGGAAAGTGGTTAGGGTAAAAATAAAACTGAAAAACAAAAATAAAACTAAGTCTAAGAGTTGATTCCCAGGACTTAAAATATGGGATCAACCTAAAAGCTGGTTAATAAAGATATAGAGATGGAGGTGAAATGTGACAGAACTGATGAACACTAGAACACCATATGTTTTTTCCCTCCATGCTAATGTAAAGATGGGAACAATAAAGGACAGAAATGACAACCTCCGGGAGTTGGTAATGGACAGGGAAGCCTAGTGTGCTGCAGTCCATGGTGTTGCAAAGAGTAGGACATGACTGAGTGACTAAACTGAACTGAGCAGAAGCAGAAGATATTAAGAAGAAGTGTCAATAATACACACAAAAGCTATACAAAAATGATCTTCATGACTCATAACCACAGTGGTGTGATCACTCACCTATAGAGCCAGACATCCTGGAATACAAAGTCAAGTGGGCCTTAGGAAGCATCACTATGAACAAAGCTTGTAGAGGTGGTTGAATTCCAGTTGAGCTATTTAAAATCCTAAGAGATGATGCTGTGAAAGTGTTGCACTCAATTTTCCAGCAAATTTGTAAAACTCAGCGGTGGCCACAGGACTGGAAAGGGTCAGTTTTCATTTCAATCCCAAAGAAAGGCAATGATGAAGAATATACAAACTACCACAAAACTGCACGCATCTCACACACTAGCAACAAAGTAATGCTCAAAATTCTCCAAGCCAGGCTTGAACAATACATGAACCATGAACTTCCAGATGTTCAAGCTGGATTTAGGAAAGACAAAGGAATCAGAAATCAAATAACCAACATCCTTTGGATCATTGAAAAAGCAACAGTTCCAGAAAAATAAAATCTACTTCTGCTTTGTTGACTACGCCAAAGCCTTTGCTGTTTGGATCAGAACAAACTGTGGAAAATTCTTAAAGAGATGGGAATTCCAGACTACCTGACCTGCCTCTTGAGAAATATGTATGCAGGTCAAGGAGCAACAGTTAGAACTTACATGGAACAACAGATTGGTTTCAAATCAGGAAATGAGTAAGTCAAGGCTATATATTGCCACCCTGCTTATTTAACTGATATAAAGAGTACATCATGTGAAATGCTGGGCTGGATGAAGCACAAGCTGGAATCAAGATTGCTGGGAAAAATATCAATAACCACAGATATGCAGATGACACCACCCAAATGACAGAAAGTGAAGAAATACAGACTCTCTTGATGAAAGTGAAGAAGAGAATGACAAGGGGCATTAAGTGAAAGTGAAAGTGAAGTCGCTCAGTCATGTCCGACTCTTTGAGACCAGTGGACTGTAGCCCACCAAGTTCCTCCGTCCATGGGATTCTCCAGGCAAGAATACTGGAGTGGGTTGCCATTCCCTTCTCCAGGGGATCTTTCCAACCCAGGGATCAAACCCAGGTCTCCCACAATGCAGGCAGATTCTTTACTGTCTAAACCGCCAGGTAATCAGTCACCAGGGAATCCTATACTAATTTTAATTTTTTTCAGAATCAGTTCTACTGTTTTCTACAGTGGCTGCATTATTTTATATTCCCACCAATAATGCCTAAGGGTTCCAATTTTTCTACATTCTCACAAACACTTGTTATTTTACTTTATTTATTTTTCTGATAGCCATCCTAATGAGTATGATATAGCATCTTGCTGTGATTTGCCTTTTATCTTCATTTTAAACACATTTTATATGCTTATCAGCCAATTGTATATCTTTTATGAAGAAATATCTCAATTCCTTTGTCTATTTTTTTTCAATTTGACTTTTTGTTGAGTTTTTAGAGTTGTTTATATATTCTGTCTGTTAATCCTTTACCTGATGTATGATTTGCAAACATTATCTCCCATTCTGTCAATCAACTTTTTATTCTGTTTATTTTTGTTTGTATGTGCAAAAGACAAATTATCTTTTTGATTATCCTAATAATTTGAATGAATAATTTAATATCATGATGATTATTGTATACCAATATCCACCAAGGAATTTAAGCATCTCCCCTTAACTTTAGCACTCATGCTAGTCTCAGACAGTAAAGAATCTGCCTGCAATGCAGGAGACCTGGGTTTGATCCTTGGGTTGGGAATATTCCCTCGAGAAGGGAATGTCTACCCAATCCAGTATCTTGTCAGGAGAATTCTGCAGGCAGAGGAGACCTGTGTGCTACAGTCCATGAAGTTGTAAAGAGTTGGACACAGAAATGAGTCATTATCACCTCCCCCACATCCTAGCCAGCAGAGTTTATAGTGTGGGAGGAAAATCCTGCTGATTGAATCTTACTTCAAGATTCTTCTTAGGTATCACTGAAGGACAACATGTCAGAGGAAACTAGAGGCTGACACTCTTATTAGTTTATTAGCAGTTACTCTGTAGTGACTCTGCTTTCAGAGTCTCCTTTGTCAGTTTGGTTTAACTGCAACTTTCCTATGATTTCTGTTTTGGACTTTGCTGCTGCTGCTAAGTCACTTCAGTCGTGTCCAACTCTGTGTGACCCCATAGACGGCAGCCCACCAGGCTCCCCCATCCCTGGGATTCTCCAGGCAAGAATACTGGAGTGGGTTGCCATTTCCTTCTCCAATGCATGAAAGAGAAAAGTGAAAGTGAAGTCGCTCAGTCTGTCCGACTGTTAGCGACCCCATGGACTGCAGCCCACCAGGCTACTCCATCCATTGGATTTTCCAGGCAAGAGTACTGGGGTGAGGTGTCATTGCCTTCCCCAGTTTTGGACTTTACACACTGCTTTTAAAATGTATTTATTTAGCTCTGTCAGGTCTTAGTTGCTGCTCATGGGCTTTATGCATGGCTCCCTAAGGTGGTGTGGAGGGTGAGCTGGTTCCTTATATGGGGCCAAGGTAGGGGTGTGTTCAGGGGTTAGGCCAGAGTGGTGACTAGGGTGTCAAGGAGGATAACTTTGTCCAGGTGCATGGGATCTTAGTTCCCTTACCAGGGATTAAACCTGCATCCCCTGCATTAGAAGGCAGATTCTTTACCACTGAACCACCAGGGAAGTCCCAGATTATACATTGTTTATGTATCCTGATGCAGCAAAAGATTATACTTGACACTATATGTGCTACTTGTCTCACAACTCTCTGATTCACTAACATCTACTCTTTTGCCCTTAATCTAAGATGTGTGGATGTACACACATCTCTGGTTTGAATTATCTACCTAGAGGAAAGTGAACACATGAAACAGGTTAAAGCAACACTTAAACTCTGATACTAGGGGATGGGTGACTTGTCAGTAGGTTAAGAATTATAGGAAGAATAATAAGTCTGGGTATGCCTAGGTATGCTTAGCTCAAAAAAAAAGCAACAGATAGAAGAGAATCGCCCATATTTGGAACTTCACTTTACTCTCTGGCCGTTACATGGTATTTTGTATGATACTCATACTTTGTCTGGTTTATTCTGTTTAGCATAATTCAGGTTGCTATGAGGTGGAAGGTGGGGAAAATGGGGAGATGTTGGTCAAAGTGAAACTGAGCAGGACCCCATTGGGCCCTTCCAGGTACAAAAATGCTTCTGTGTCCCTTGTCTCCTGTTTGTAGAAGATCTGTAGTCTCTCCAGGCCTTCCCTGAGTCACAGAAGAGCAAGCTGAAGCAGTTCATAACTAGGATAATAGAGTCACACAATCTTTAGTTTCTCCCTGAAGGACATAGATAACAGAAGCCAAGGATATTTCTGAGTTGTTTTGCTGACACTAAAGCAACCACCAAAGGGAAAAGCCACCTACATGATGACCAGAATGTAGCCATGACATAAGTTGCTCCATCTTGAGGCTATAGCTTGTGTAATTCCAAGAACTGGCCTCAAGTCTGGGGTTGAAGATTAACTATGCTTAAAACGATCAAGATGACACGGATCAGACCACCACATGACCAATTTCAAGATGCTTCTTGGAACTAACTATGCTGTTTCACAAATAGTCCCCAACTGCACATCCTTAAAACTTTCCTTTAACAACTCTTGCCACCTGGTCAGCAGCTGCAAAATGGTTTATTGGATTCTAGTCTGCAGTATCCCTGGGTTGTTGGCTTCCTGAATAAAGCATATTTCATTTTCCACTGGCCCTTATCTCTTGAACATTGACTTTTGAGCAAAGAACACCTGAACCTGAATTTGGTTCTGGCTGCCTCGGTTACAAATTAGTAGAGACTTTAAGTTATAAGAGATAATTCCTGAGGATATGATGGACAGCATGGTGAAAATAGTATTATATATTATACACTGAAATTTTGTTAAGAGTATAGATCTCACCATACACACACATACACACACACACATGTGATTATATGAAGTAATGGATGTGTTAAGTTGACTGTGGTAAACATTTCACAAGATATACATGTATCAAATCATTCCACTGTATACATTAAATAAATGTAATTTTTTATCAGTTAAACTTCAATAAAGTAGAGGGGAAAGTCAATCATCATCATCTTTGGGAAGCTTTCAACACATCCTTTTTTACCTTTATTTCACCAAAAGGTCTAGGCAGTTCATACCTCTGTATTCCTGTAGAACCTAGAATATGCCTCTACTCTAGTTCATACCATATTATTTTGCATCTATTTTCTCTGTTTACTCACTTATGTGTTACTGCTGGAAGATGGAAGGAATTTTGTCTTCTGATCATGTGTTCCTTATGCTACCACAGTGCTTGTCAGGTAAGTATATGTAGAATAGTAATTGATCAAAAAATGATTTAATGAATCATTCTTAAGTGAATATACATATACTTTTTTGTACTATATTCACTTCAGAAAACATTTTAACAGATATAATTCCATATATTATTAGAAAATTGGTAAAATGAGACAGTACTGAATTTATACACATTAGGTTTGAATTTTCAGTCTCCCTGTCTCTGAAGCCTTGAACATACTTTTATAGGTATGTTTATAGGTTTATACCTCTCTGTTTCAGGGATATATTTTAAGACTATTTACATTCAGATTTATATTAGAAGAAAATAGTACAATTTAAATGAACTCTTCACTTGAGTCATATTTAGAATATATCCACTATTTTGGAATTCTGTTTCTAACTCTGACTATATTACATGCTTCCAAATCTTAATCCTCTAAAGTAATCTAACGCTGGTATTACCAAGGCTAGAATATTTTTTGAAGTTTTTATAAACTGTTTTGAAATACTTACCACTATAAATAAGACATGCAAAATTTTTATTGAATATAATTAAGATAAAATTCAGGTAAAAGTGTTAGTTTGAATTTATTGTTTTCCATTTAACAAAGATAAAAACTAAACCCCAGAAAAGCTGTTTAACTTGCCAACTTTTTTTTTCACAGCTACTTATATGATTTCTAGTCTAAGGTCTTTCTTAATCAACTGCAAAATTATATTTATGAACTATAATATCCAACATAGCAAAACTGAAATTATAGCACTTTATTTTCCCTTTATGACTTCTCATTGTAACACCATTCTTCTGAGAATGCTTAAGTGGAATTTCCAATAGCTCTTCCCAAAATTTCTCCTTTTCTTTTACTTTCCTTCTTTTAGATTTTATTTTGTATGTATCACTCCAACCTAATGTTAAGGAACAATAAGTCTGAAAAACTCCTTTAACTTTTCTCTATGTAACTTCAGTATAAAATTAAATAAAAAGTAGTTTAGAGAAAATACTCTGGGAGTTGCATACATGTTCGTCATGTATTGATGCCAATTTTCATCTCTCCCCTCTTCTGGGATCCAGGGTAATTTATTTTGAAAGAACCATACTATCTTGATTGCCATACTATGCCTTAAAAAAATATCTCTTGAACATTGACTTTTGAGCAAAGAACACCTGAACCTGAATTTGGTTCTGGCTGCCTCGGTTACAAATTAGTAGAGACTTTAAGTTATAAGAGATAATTCCTGAGGATATGATGGACAGCATGGTGAAAATAGTATTATATATTATACACTGAAATTTTGTTAAGAGTATAGATCTCACCATACACACACATACACACACACACATGTGATTATATGAAGTAATGGATGTGTTAAGTTGACTGTGGTAAACATTTCACAAGATATACATGTATCAAATCATTCCACTGTATACATTAAATAAATGTAATTTTTTATCAGTTAAACTTCAATAAAGTAGAGGGGAAAGTCAATAATCATCATCTTTGGGAAGCTTTCAACACATCCTTTTTTACCTTTATTTCACCAAAAGGTCTAGGCAGTTCATACCTCTGTATTCCTGTAGAACCTAGAATATGCCTCTACTCTAGTTCATACCATATTATTTTGCATCTATTTTCTCTGTTTACTCACTTATGTGTTACTGCTGGAAGATGGAAGGAATTTTGTCTTCTGATCATGTGTTCCTTATGCTACCACAGTGCTTGTCAGGTAAGTATATGTAGAATAGTAATTGATCAAAAAATGATTTAATGAATCATTCTTAAGTGAATATACATATACTTTTTTGTACTATATTCACTTCAGAAAACATTTTAACAGATATAATTCCATATATTATTAGAAAATTGGTAAAATGAGACAGTACTGAATTTATACACATTAGGTTTGAATTTTCAGTCTCCCTGTCTCTGAAGCCTTGAACATACTTTTATAGGTATGTTTATAGGTTTATACCTCTCTGTTTCAGGGATATATTTTAAGACTATTTACATTCAGATTTATATTAGAAGAAAATAGTACAATTTAAATGAACTCTTCACTTGAGTCATATTTAGAATATATCCACTATTTTGGAATTCTGTTTCTAACTCTGACTATATTACATGCTTCCAAATCTTAATCCTCTAAAGTAATCTAACGCTGGTATTACCAAGGCTAGAATATTTTTTGAAGTTTTTATAAACTGTTTTGAAATACTTACCACTATAAATAAGACATGCAAAATTTTTATTGAATATAATTAAGATAAAATTCAGGTAAAAGTGTTAGTTTGAATTTATTGTTTTCCATTTAACAAAGATAAAAACTAAACCCCAGAAAAGCTGTTTAACTTGCCAACTTTTTTTTTCACAGCTACTTATATGATTTCTAGTCTAAGGTCTTTCTTAATCAACTGCAAAATTATATTTATGAACTATAATATCCAACATAGCAAAACTGAAATTATAGCACTTTATTTTCCCTTTATGACTTCTCATTGTAACACCATTCTTCTGAGAATGCTTAAGTGGAATTTCCAATAGCTCTTCCCAAAATTTCTCCTTTTCTTTTACTTTCCTTCTTTTAGATTTTATTTTGTATGTATCACTCCAACCTAATGTTAAGGAACAATAAGTCTGAAAAACTCCTTTAACTTTTCTCTATGTAACTTCAGTATAAAATTAAATAAAAAGTAGTTTAGAGAAAATACTCTGGGAGTTGCATACATGTTCGTCATGTATTGATGCCAATTTTCATCTCTCCCCTCTTCTGGGATCCAGGGTAATTTATTTTGAAAGAACCATACTATCTTGATTGCCATACTATGCCTTAAAAAATTTTTTTTTTAAATACTCTGAAACTTTTTATTAACTGAGCTAAAATGAGTCCCCTTAGAGGCCTGTTTTGTGGCTTTATAAAAGTTTGCACTTTCCCCTGAAGTATCACAAATGTTACCAGTGGAAACTGTGAAAAGCATATAGTGCTGTTATGTCCTGTAAAAATTATGTTCCTCAAACAATTTCCTTGCTGAAAACATATCTCAGCTGGTACTGTGGTTGTTGAACATTGAAATTAGAAAGCAGCTTCCCAAATTGTAACATTTGTTGCTGCTTTTCCCTTTGCGGGGGAAACTCACTGCAAAGAACTAAACATAACAAGAACTAGGGAAAAAATTTAAAACTATTGTGCATCTTTTAGTTTCCAGTCTCTAATAACTAATCCATCCAAGTCACATTGATTCCATCATGAATAATCATGATTTTTTCCCCCATGAATTTACCATTGACTAGGTGTTCCTTCCTGATTTCCTAAAGTAAATCAACCTTGAACATTCATCGGGAGGACTGAAACTCTAATAATTCGGTCACCTGGTGCAAAGAGCCAACTTATTAGAAAAGAACCTGATGCTGGAAAAGATTGAAAGCAAAAGGAGAAGAGGGCAGCAGAGGATGAGATGGTTAGATAGCATCACTGATTCAATGGATATGAACTTGAGCAAACTCTGGGAAATGGTAGAGGACAGGGAAGCCTGGCATGTTGCAGTCCATGGGGTCGCAAAGAGCTGGACATGACTTAGTGACTGAACAACAATATTAGGTGTTCCTTTGTGTCTAGGATTAATTATTGTTCACTTTATACTCAGTATCTAGTTTCTCTATGGCGGATAACAAGCGAAGTTAAATGATCATTTCACTTTCAGAAAAGGATATGAGACAATCTTAGATATTATGCCTAAGTTAACTTAAAATCTTCTCACCTCTTAGTGTTTTGTTGTTGGTGGTGTGGTGCTAGTGGTAACAAAAGCCTATTTCAACACTTACACAAAAAAAGTGTATACCATATGGGTACTTTTCTAGCAGTCCAGTGGTTAAGGCTTCACCTCCCCATGCAGGGGGTGAGGGTTTGATCCCTGGTCAGAGAGATAAGATCCCACATACCTCATAGGCAAGTAACCAGAACATAAACAATAGAAGCAAAATTGCAAAAAAAATTCAATAAGGACTTTAAAAATGCCCCACATCAAAAAACAAGAAACCCTTATGGACATTGCACCACATTCATGTTCAGAGAGATCTAGCTATTATAAGAAATCAAAACCAAAATAGTTACACTTTAGTGTCCTTTCCTTTGGAAGTATGTAGTCCATCATTTCCACTCCTCCCTTAATGTTTCTTCAATTTTCTGTCCCTATTAATTTGTGGTCTTTTTTCTCCAGAGACAAGATAAAAGATGTCCACCAACAGTTAACCTATGTCTCAGGTTAAACTATGAAGACAAATTCAATAGGACCTCTGAATCCCAATTACTAATATTTAAGGCAAACTACCTTTCAAAAATCAAATATTGCAATTAACCTGTCCCTAGGAGATCAAGGGATTACAACAAGGATATAACAATGCTGTCAAGTTTTATTCCAAAGTTGTGTAATATAATCCAAAATATGTACTTATGAAAATAGCCCCATGAAATCATGGAAATGTTATGGGTTTAAAGTAAAAATTAATTGAGAAAACTTTCATTGACACATTTTTAAGAGATGTCACTAAGAGATGTGCTTCAGACTTTTGTTCAAGTGCTTCTTCTGAAATAGAACTGTTGACTTATTGTCTCCATGAGCTTCATGATATTTGAGCAGCATGGGTTGAAAGTGATACTCTTCCTAGGAAGCTAGAATCATCTATGTTTTCTAGACCATATCTGTGAAAAGTCCAGGAGTGCACATACATCAGCCTTGTTACTTTGCCCCATTAAACACTTTAAAGCCTGTTGGTCTTTGGCTTTTAATCTCAAGTAATTGTCACTTAGGAGTCCTGGGTACCTCAGGACATCAGCCTTAATTAGTCATTTAGAGGGCAATTCCCTGCAGCTAATGAAAAATGAGAAGGGAACCAACTGAGAAATAGTGAAATTTAAGGTTGTGTCTTTATTTTTTACATCTCTGTCATGTAGTGAAATACCAAGTGATAGATATTTGTTCTTCTTTGAACTATCCAGCTTTTAATCCACTCAAATTTAACAGTTAATCCAGTCAACAGTGCTGTGCTGTCTTGTCATTCATTCAGTCTTGTCTGACTCTTTGTGACTCCATGGAATGTTACATGGACTCTAGCTTGCCAGGCTTCTCTGTGCATGGAATTTTCCAGGGATGAATACTAGACTAGGTTTTTATTTCCTACACCAGGGAATCTTCCTGACCCAGGGATCAAAGCCTGCATCTCTTGCATCTCCTTCATTGGTAGTTGGATTCTTTACTACTGCTCAATATAGCAGTCTAAAAATGAGTAAAGATTGAATAATTTCATTTATATCTGCACTAGTTGTTCTTAACAATATTCTAAAAAATAGTAAGCAGTCAATATGTTTGCTGACATGAAGATATCATTGGAGATAATATGGCCAACAATTGTATTAGGTATTAGACTAACCAGAGGAATAATCTCATTTACTTTACCTGCTAGTCTAGTCCAGGCTCTGCTGCAGTAATAATCATCCCTTACATCTTAACATAACAAATTTTCATTTCTTGCTCTTTTGAAAGTCATTCAATAGAGAACAGTACTCAATGATTCTTCTCCAAAGGGTGATCTGCTGGTCCAGACAGTTTGTACTATGATAAAATCACCTGAAACTCATGATTTCTAGGATAGTGATGGAAAGGGGAGAATATTTCAGCATAATTTTTGAGGCTTGGCATGGAAAGAACTTACAATTTACTTATTCCTCCTGTTTAGGACTGAATTCAGTCATGTCTGTCCATCTGGGTGCTGGAAATGCAGTCTTGTTGCATACTCAATAAGAAGGAAAATTGGGATAAACTTGCCTCTGCCTCAGTGATCAACCTGGTATTGAACAGTGAATAAAAAACAAGTAATTTTACTGAGGAAGGGTATTAATTCTTAAAATTTAAACATGGGTCTCAGGTTGATAGAATTCAAAATTTAATCACCATCACATTTCAGAAAAGATAAGCATATTAGAATGATACTTCTCAGCTCCGTGAGATCAAGACACTTATTTGTCTTATTCATCACAGGTACCCTGGTACTTAAAATACTAATCTTTTAACATAATGCTTAAAAAATATTTCCTAAATAGATGAAGATATATAATAGAAAGACATAACTCCTATTTAACATTGTACTCTAGTTCTTAGATATAGTTGACTTTTTTGGGTGGGATTTTATGAAGTCATTTTAATTTTTTTATTGCAAAAATATAAGTGAATGAGTAAGGTAATTATTTTTGCTGCTTGAATACTTGCCTTACTAAGACCACAATAAGCTGTGGAAAATTCTGAAAGAGATGAGAATACCCAACCACCTGACCTGCCTCTTGAGAAACCTATATACAGGTCAGGAAGCAACAGTTAGAACTAGACATGGAACAACAGACTGGTTCCATATAGGAAAAGGAGTACATCAAGGCTGTATCTTGTCACCCTGCTTATTTAACTTATATGCAGAGTACATCATGAGAAATGCTGGACTGGAAGAAGCACAAGCTGGAATCAAGATTGCCAGGAGAAATATCAATAACATCAGATATGCAGATGACACAACCCTTATGGCAGAAAGTGAAGAGAAACTAAAAAGCCTCTTGATAAAAGTGAAAGAGGAGAGTGAAAAAATTGGCTTAAAGATCAATGTTCAGAAAACTAAGATCTGGTCCCATCACTTCATGGGAAATAGATGGGGAAACAGTGAAAACTGTCAGACTTGATTTTTTGGGTCTCCAAAATCACTGCAGATGATGATTGCAGCCATGAAATTAAAAGACGCTTATTCCTTGGAAGGAAAGTTATGAACAATCTAGATAGCATATTAAAAAGCAGAGATTTTACTCTGCCAACAAAGGTGAGCCTAGTCAAGGCTATGGTTTTTCCAGTGGTCATATATGGATGTGAGAGTTGGACCGTAAAGAAAGCTGAACACTGAAGAATTGATGCTTTTGAACTGTAGTGTTGGAGAACTTGAGAGTCCCTTGGACTGCAAGGAGATCTAATCATTTCATTCTAAAGAAATCAGTCCTGGGTGTTCTTTGGAAGGACTGATGCTAAAGCTGAAACTCCAATACTTTAGTCACCTCATGCGAAGAGATGACTCATTGGAAAAGACTCTGGAATTCTGGGAGGGATGGGGGCAGGAAGAGAAGGGGGCGACAGAGGATGAGATGGCTGGATGGCATCACCAACTCGATGGACGTAAAATCACTGCAGATGATGATTGCAGCCATGAAATTAAAAGACGCTTATTCCTTGGAAGGAAAGTTATGAACAATCTAGATAGCATATTAAAAAGCAGAGATTTTACTCTGCCAACAAAGGTGAGCCTAGTCAAGGCTATGGTTTTTCCAGTGGTCATATATGGATGTGAGAGTTGGACCGTAAAGAAAGCTGAACACTGAAGAATTGATGCTTTTGAACTGTAGTGTTGGAGAACTTGAGAGTCCCTTGGACTGCAAGGAGATCTAATCATTTCATTCTAAAGAAATCAGTCCTGGGTGTTCTTTGGAAGGACTGATGCTAAAGCTGAAACTCCAATACTTTAGTCACCTCATGCGAAGAGATGACTCATTGGAAAAGACTCTGGAATTCTGGGAGGGATGGGGGCAGGAAGAGAAGGGGGCGACAGAGGATGAGATGGCTGGATGGCATCACCAACTCGATGGACGTGAGTCTGGGTGATCTCCAGGAGTTGGTGATGGACAGGGAGGCCTGGTGTGCTGCGATTCATGGGGTAACAAAGAGTCAGACACAACTGAGCGACTGAACTGAACTGAACTGAAGAAAGAAATAATTCACACATACACAGACACACAAGTAATCTCAGCAAATTCAGTGCCTTATATACACTCTACACTGTTCTAGTTGCAGTGGACAACACAGAATGTTTCATTTTTCATCAAGGGGCTTATATTCTAATGTTAGAGCAGAAAAATAAATTAGTAAATACATTTGACATGATCACCCTACAAAATCTGGAGGAAACTCCACTCAAGATTTGATTGAGATGTTGAGATTGATGATGTTAGACACACATAAAGAGGTTACCCATATGGCTAAGTCACTTCAGTTATGTCTCACTCTTTGAGACCCTTTGGACCGTAGTCTGCCAGGCTCTTCTGTGCATAGGATTCTTCAGGCAAGAATACTGCAGTGAACAAAATAGTTTCAAATCAAATCAAAAAAGGAAAAAAAGAATACTGCAGTGGGTTATCATGCCCTCCTCCAGGGAACCTTACTGATCCAGATCCAGGGATTGAACCCACGGGTCTTACTTGTGTCTCTTACCCATGTCTCTAACATCTTCTGCATTGGCAGGTGGGTTCTTTACCACTAGTGTCACCTGGGATGCCCAAAGAGGCTGTAAAAAGATCTATTGCCGATTGGATTATCTAAGGAGAGCAGAACAGGACTCTCAAACAGGTCTGTAATATTTTGAGAGAGCATAGAAAAGAGGTGGCCTGGACTTTTGTTGTAGTTAAGGGTAAGGACTGGCAAAGAGTTTTCATGTGTGGGCAGGAGCTTGCATAATTTTAATCTCCTGCCTGTGTTAAGAGAGATCACTGAGGCTTTCTTATCATTGTCCAGAGCTGGGGCACAAGAGAAAAAGAGAAGTGGTGAGGTTTCAACGTTGTCAACAGTCAAACATCAAAAAAATAGTGTCAAACTCCTCACTACATACATATTAGATTGTACGTGTGCTGAGGAGGTAGATGTAGTAAGTCAGAGTAATCAAGGGTTTTGACAGGGTTGCCATTTAGATAGAGTGACCAAGGAAGTTCTCACTGTGCCCCATGCTTGCCACTTTTTAGTACCCTGGGCACAGCTTATCTCCCAAGTTCTCAACATGATGCTATCAAGCATGACGGGAGTGATATTTCAGGAACCAACTTAAATGCTACTGTGGACCAGAAAGCAGTTGGGAATGATGGTTCTTGTTGAACTAATTCCAACTTTAGAATTGGTTAACTTTTTCAGGGCACCAGATATATCAAGGAATCCAATTTTTGAAGATCCTCTAGAGCTTTCTAAAAGAAACAGTCTTGATGGCCTTCTTAAAGTTAGTTCACAATTGTGTATGGTTAGACACTGAAGTTATCTCCATCCCCAGAATAGTCATGTGTTCCAAGGTTAATTCCACTCTCCTTTGGCTAATTTTAAAAAATTACACTTTTAAGTGTAATTTTTAGTGTAATCACTACTTCTGTGAATATCCCAAAAGAAGCATATATAGCAAAGCTCAGATAACAATCCACAGGATGGGTTACATATGTAAACTGAAGACCAAGAGTTGCCCTAGATATCACGTGGCTTTCCTAAACTAATTAGTAATAATATAGCTAGCATAATAACAAAAATAACAAACTCATAGAGTATGTTAAATGTCAAGTATTTCCTATTATTGCTATAGTAAATCACCACGTATCAGAGACTTAAAAACATAAATTTCATAATAGACTTCTGATGATCAGCTGTCCAGTGTGTTAGCAAGGCTAATTTATCTCCTCACTCATTCTAATTGTCAGAATTTACCTTCTTGTGGTTGTAGGAATGGAGTCTCCTATTCCTTGTTGTCTGTCAATTAAGGGACATTCCTGGTTTCTAGAAACTGCACACTCATTCCTTGGTTCATGAGCCTTCCTCCACTGTAAAGCCATCAATGGTGAATTGAGTCTCTTTCTCACTTGGATCTCTCCGTCTTTCCCTCCACTATCATGTCTCTCTCACCAAAACTGGGAAATGGTCTCTGACTTTAAGGATTTCTGTGCTTATATTGGGGCCATCTGGAAAAGCCAAGATAATCTCACCATCTCAGGTCTATAACCTTAATTGTGTCTTCAAAACACACTCTGCTATATACCATACTCACAGATTTATGGCATTAGAATGTGACATTTTTATGGCATTATCATTCTGCCTACCACCCCAACTATAACAAAATCCAATCCAAATTGTGCAGATACTTTAAAGTCTTACTCTGTGGTAATTCATCAGATTCTTTCTAATTTATTATTATTGCTATCACTTGAAACATTGATAAGTAAATTTTGAAGGGAAAAATAGTAAGATTATTTTTAGTAGCTACAATAGGAGAGAACTGAGATGGACTCTGTGGGGGGTATATTTGATAGCACACCAGATTTCTGGATGAAAACTGAATAAACAAACATGACTAACAGAACAGGCAATATTTAGGTAAAATCATGGGCTTCCCAGGCAACACAGTGGTCAAGAATCCACCTGCCAATGCAGGAGATGTGGGTTCAATTCCTGAATTGGGAAGACCCCTAGAGAAGGAATTGGTAACCAACTCCAGTATTATTACCTGAGAAATCCCATAGGCAGAGGAGCCTGGCAGGCTATATATAGTCAATGGGGTTGTGAAAGAATCAGACTCAACTTCACGACTAAACAACAGATAAAATCATACAAAGCAAGGTATTTTTTTATGCAGAAATTTGGCTTAAAAGAGGACATGGGTAAACTCTTTTAGATGTGATGTCTTTGAATTTAAATCAGTTGCCTCATAGATGAGAGACAACAAAGTCAGTAATCTGACTTACATTTGCATTACTATTTATTCTTCCAAATTTTCTCATATGTATTGTCAGTTTCTTCTTCTGACATCCCCAGAAAATGGAGATGCATGTCTGTAAGAATAATTGTCTTCTTACAACATGTGAAAGATAAGCTTATTTTAATTCAAAGTTGGTAGATTATTATTTACCAACTTTACCTATAAGAGACTGAAGCAAACAGGTATTAAATAACTGCTGTTAAGATGACGTGATTAGAAGGAGCATGGATAGAATTTGAAATTTGTCAGCCCAGTAAGCTGTATATCATTTCCAGATTTTCATCCTAGGAAGCAAAAGTTTTCAGCATCACCCTTCCTTTTTTTATTTCACCCCTTTGAAGACACATGATAAGAGCTTTTCAGGGGCACTAGTGGTAAGGAACCCACCCGCCAATTCAGGAGATGGCTTAAAGCTCAACATTCAGAAATTGAAGATTATGGCATCCAGTCCCATCACTTCATGGGAAATAGATGGGGAAACAGTGGAAACAGTGTCAGAACAGGGAGGCCTGGCGTGCTGCAGTTCATGGGGTCACAAAGAGTCGGACATGACTGAGCGACTGAACTGGACTGAACTGAAGAGATGCGGGTTCAGTCCCTGGATTGGGAAGATACCCTGGAGTAGGATATGGAAACCCACTCCAGTATTCTTGCCTGGAAAATTCCATGGACAGGGGAGGCTGACAGGCTACAGTCCATGGGGTTTCAAAGAGTTGGACATGACTGAGTGTGTGTGCACACACACACATACACAGACTCAGACACAAGATAAGGAAAAATGTATACATCACTCATCCAATGACCATCTACATCTCTCCAGGTTGCTGTTGTAAAAGTGAGATTCTATCTTATCACACAGGTTACATATCTTCCCTTTCCTCTAGCCGTTAACATCTTTATTGTAGATTCTTTCCCAGAATAGAGGTGTGGAGTACCTGTAAGAACGATATATATGTTATTTTGTAAGCACTATGGGTCGACTGACAACAAATCCTTAAGGACCATATGGTGGCAAAATCCTTCAAAGTATACACAAACTGTAAAAACAGATTTAGGAGTGTATTCCTCCATCAATATGACAGCCTTGACATGAATAACTGCCATTAGCATTAAAAAGAATTTCCAGGTTACATCTCCCAGGAGAAAAGATCCAAACCCTGTCATCTATCTCAGAGACATACTAAATTACTTCTTATGGAGCATGCGGAATTGCCCAAATCAAACACCCAAATGGTGGCAGTAGAGTTTAGTGGTGATGGTCCTTAAGGAGGGGCGGAAGCGGTTCATAACCATTTACCAAATTAATGGTCCCATAGAGCCAGAATCTATTCCTTCCCTATAAACTAGAATAGTGTCAATTATTCCCTCAGTTACATGCAAAGCAGTCAGAGGACTTCTGAGTGTAAAACTGAATCATTGCAGAGATATTTTAAAGCTTATCAGATGCCACAGTGGGAGACATCTTATTTTGTAGAATATACAGTTTTATTGTTCGTATCTTTCCCAAGTAAAGAATGTTCAACCTGGCATTTGTCCAGGTCTCTGCTATTTCTCTTGCAATCTACTTGACATGAAAAAGACCCTGTTAAAGTCAGGAAGGCTGCTGACACCTTGAGTACAGGCCAGGTTCCCTTGAAAATAAGGTGACTTTCAAAATTCTTTCCATGAATGTGACATTTCCAATGAAAGGATAATTGCAAAGGTATGAAAGTTTTATTAACAAATTAATTAATTTGTAAAATTGACAAAATACAATTTATGTATGTTTGATGAAACTTAGAGAAAAATGATTATTTCTCTCTAACATCACTATTCTTAAAGACTATGCCTTTTACTCTCTGATTACATTTTTTTTAAATTATTTTCTATTCACCATGATGTTGGTAATTATATTTTTTTCCCAATAGCATGAGTTGGGTCTGCCCTCCTTATCCCTTGCTTAACTCAGCTGTCTCTAATTGATAGAGGTCCTACATCAATATATATTAAGAAAAATATTCAATAATTCAATATCCAGTAGTCAGGAATTGTTTGCCCTTCCCTGCAGGTTTCTCTGGTGGCTCAGACAGTAAAGAATCTGCCTGCAATGTGGAAGAACTGGGTTTGATCCCTGGGTTGAGAAGATCCCCTGGAGGAAGTCATGGCAACCAATTTCAGTATTCTTGCATGGAGAACCCCCATGGACAGAGGAGCCTGGCAGGCTACAATCCATTGGGTTGCAAAGAGTCAGATAGGACTGAGTGACTAAGCACATAGCAAAGCCCTTCCCTGCATCCTGTTGAGATCTTCAGCATTCATTCATTTCTCTAAATATTTTTATAAAACCAAAATTACCATAAATCTTTCACTGGGTTTATTAATTAGCAACATGTTAACATTAGACTCAAAGAAGATTTGATTTACAGCAGCTTGAAATGGCAACCCACTCCAGTATTCTTGCCTGGAGAATCCCATGGACAGAGTACCCTGGTAGGCTACAGATATCCAGTAGTCAGGAATTGTTTGCCCTTCCCTGCAGGTTTCTCTGGTGGCTCAGACAGTAAAGAATCTGCCTGCAATGTGGAAGAACTGGGTTTGATCCCTGGGTTGAGAAGATCCCCTGGAGGAAGTCATGGCAACCAATTTCAGTATTCTTGCATGGAGAACCCCCATGGACAGAGGAGCCTGGCAGGCTACAATCCATTGGGTTGCAAAGAGTCAGATAGGACTGAGTGACTAAGCACATAGCAAAGCCCTTCCCTGCATCCTGTTGAGATCTTCAGCATTCATTCATTTCTCTAAATATTTTTATAAAACCAAAATTACCATAAATCTTTCACTGGGTTTATTAATTAGCAACATGTTAACATTAGACTCAAAGAAGATTTGATTTACAGCAGCTTGAAATGGCAACCCACTCCAGTATTCTTGCCTGGAGAATCCCATGGACAGAGTACCCTGGTAGGCTACAGTCCATGGGGTCGCAAAGAGTTGGACAGGACTAAGCGACTTCACTTCAAATGATAGGCAGTTTCTGTGTGATTCATGCTGTCAGTGCCAGTCTTTAAAGTGAAGTCGCTCAGTCATGACTGACTCTTTGCGATCCCATAGACTGTAGCCTACCAGGCTCCTCTGTCCATTGGATTTTCCAGGCAATAGTACTGGAGTGGATTGCCATTTCCTTCTCCAGGGGATCTTCCCAACCCAGGGCTTGAACACGGTCTCCCGCATTGTAGACAGACGCTTTACCATCTGAACCACCAAGGAAGTCCTACTTTCTCAGTTCTAAGCCTCTTTTTCTCATCTAAGACAAGAAGAAGGGAAAAATAGTAGAGGCATAACTATAATAGTAAAAACAATAGTAACACATCAAGAAAATGATGTGCTATCCATTTTAATTTTACAGATGACCTAAACTTTTTCTTACACACCTAAATTGTATATCCTGGCTATGCCGAGCTATAGTAGGTAAGTTAGGAAATACAGAGCTTTTAATTTCAAACATCTGTAGTTTAAAGCAGCAGGGAAATGAAAGATTGGAAATGGATTTTGGGACACCAACCACAGGAGCTGGTTGGAGTATGACTTTGTTTTGTTTATACTATTTTTTTTTCCTCCAAATACTTAAGAACTCATTCAAGTACCCAGAGATTTTGGTGAAATAACTGAGTTTCACTATCCATATTTTGCTTACAATTTTTGAAAAAAAAAATCATTTTCTTCTGCCAATTTCCTAAATTCATCTTAATTTTGTTAGTGTTAGAAGATACACTATCTCTTTTGTAATTGACCTCAAGTGTAACACTCTCCTAGAGCATATCTACTCCTGGAGGATAGACTGGATAGAAGATGAGTTTTAATTTTGTTTTTTTCTTTGGAAATAACTCTTCAAAGTTGGCCTTAAAGCTTTCTTCAATCCTTTACAAAATCTGAAATTGTTACTTAGTTGGGAAATGTCACAGTATAGAATGTGTGCATACCTGTTTATTATGAGTGAGCTAATCACTCCTGAAACTGAGATCTTTTTTGATTTATTTTTTAACCCACTAAGTAAAGAAATACTGTAGTCTCATTTTTACCTGATTCATCATAAACAGAATATTTTCTATCCCTCTCTGATTAAGCTGTAATTGTATTGTGATACAATGATTTCGATAGTATGATTGTCAAAATAATGCCTCCCTCCTTTCTCACACACCCCTACCCCAAAAAAATCTTATCTACACACTAATCCCTGTAACATATAAACATGTTACTTTGCCAAAAAGAACTTCACAGATGTGATTAAGGACCATGGGATCAGGAAATTACTATGAATTATCCAGATGGGACCAATCTAATTATATGAATCATTTTTTAATTAATTAATTTTAAATAAAACAAAGATGAATATTTTAATGTTAAAAGGTACAATTCACAAAGAAGACAGACATCGTAAACCATTGGACACCTTAACAGCAAAGAAAAAAGGATTCTAGAGGAAAAATAAGAAACAAGGAAAAGAAAAAATATAGAATTGCAGTAAGACATATTAACATTTCTCTGAAAATGCTTTATCAAGTGGAGAAAAAATGAGAATAGGAGCATCTTGAATGATGTCATTAATAGTTTAAATATAATAATTTATATTTAATTTATATTAATCATATCCTAAACAAATATATTTTAAAAATTTTATTTCATACATTGTTATTAGATGTCCATACGATATTTAGTAAAACTGGCAAAGAAGTGATAAACATTGTCAAATTTCAAAAAGTAGGTTTCATTTTGGTGTCTGTGATTCAGTTATATGTATACACATATATTATTTCTGAAATTGTTTTTCAGTATGTGTTATTACAAGATATTGACTAAAGTTTTGTGCTATACAATAACTTTTTTTACTTGTTGCATATCTATTTTTTTAAATTATAAATCTAGCATTCTATTTATACTAAGTCAAACAAGTGGAATCAATCATAAAATTTTTTTAGTTAGGAAAAATTCATAAGTTTTCTAAAACTAATATATATATCACTTATATATATTTAGAAAGCTTTTCTACTATGCTTGAGAAAGAACATGCAAAAGAAAAAAAAGAAATGGAGAAATTGGAGAGCATAAACTAAATGAAATGGGAACACTGAGTATGAAATTTTAAAAATGAAGCAAACTAAATAAAAGTATAAAATCCCCATAAAGTCCAGTTGTTTTTAAACAAAACTGCTCATTAGAAACATATTCAGCACTCTGGCAAAAGAAAAAAAAAAGCAATACCTGGACATTTGTATTTTCCAAAAAATTCCAAGATAATTTGATATGTATATGGATTTAAAAAATTGATTACCAGTTTTTCTATTAAATGGTAGTTTTGGTTATATAGAATTCCATAATTTTTCTGTTGACCAGTCCTGATACAATGATATTAAGTGAGTAATAGTTACATATTCACAATAGTAAAAGATATTTGTCAGTTTTCACAATCAGTAGCCAGACAAAAAATAAAAGATAATTACAATTGTGAGCCATAATGGGAACATGATAATCTAACAATATGTAACAATTACATATAATTTGGGGGGGCAGAGTGGCATGGTAAGTGGAAGTGCATACATGCACATATTTTCTTCTGATGAGCCAGTCTAGGTCTTTTGGTTGGTGAGTTTAATACATTTACATTTAATGTAATAATGCATGTGTATGTTTCTGTTCTGGTTTTCTTAATTGTTTTGGGTTTATTTTCTGTAGATAGGGCATTTCCTTCTGTTGTTTTTTGCCTAGAGAAGTTCCTTAAGCATGTTTTGTAAAGCTGGTTTGGTGGTGCTGAATTCTCTTTTGTCTATCTGGAAAGCTTTTGATTTTTTTCATCAAATCTGAAATAGAGTCTTGCTAGGTAGAATATTCTTGGTTGTAGATTTTTCCCTTTCATCACTATTCCCTTCTGACTTGTGAAATCAGCTGATGGCCTGATAGAAGTTAATTGTATGTTATTTGTCATTTTCCCCTTGATGCATTAATATTTTATCTCTGTCTTTATTATGCCTAGCTCTTTACAAGTGATGAAAGTTAAGAAGAGTATTTAAAGAGCACATAAAGAGATGTATATGGATTAACAATGTACTACTCCAGCATAAGAGATCTAGCATCACTATAAGCCTATTTTTTAGACAACAGTGTAATTGGTTTTCTTTCATACTATTATTTTTGCATTACTCTGCTACCAAAGAATAATATGCTTAAGACCATTAAATAATTTAACAAAGCAGCTAATATTCATTGTGTGCCTACTGTGTGGTGGTCACTGCTCTAAGTGCCATTGATACATTAGTGAACAAATTTGACAGATTTATTGCTGAAAATTCCACATTTGGCCTTTACTCAATTCCTTATAGCAGACTGTAGTTTCTAGACCTTAAACTTACTAAAAAGAGTCAATTTCTAGAATTAAAAGTAATTTATCAAGTATCAGACTCATTAGTTTCAATGATAAATGAAAGACACAGAGCAATGGGTCTCAACTTTTAGAGTTCCTAAGAATATTCTAGGGAATATTATGACATGACAATTCCTCCATTCCAACCTGAGGAATCTTTGGAAGTGCCCAGGAATCCATATTTTACCAAGCAGCATCTCTGCTAGATCTATTGTGAAGTATTTGGGCAGCACATTTACAGAAATGGGAGCTTAAAGAGTAATCATAGTACATCACTACTTGACTAGAAATTTCCCCTATCTCTGCCTACAGAGTGACAGAGAGGAGATACAGTAGAAATTCTTCCACTCCCATGCAGTTTACTTGCCCAAACGTTGTGTGCATGTATGCTAAGTTGCTTTAGTTGTGTCTGTCTCTTTGCAATCCAATAGACTGTAACCCATAAGGCTCCTTTGTCCGTGGGATTCTCCAGGCAAGAATACCAGAGTGGGCTGCTATGCCTTCCTCCAGGGGATATTTCCAAGCCAGGGATCGAACCCACATGTGGTTATGTCTCCTCCACTGGCAGACAGATTCTTTACTACCAATGTCACCTGGCAAGCCCCTGTCCGAACATTACTACTTTCCAGTGTCGGTCAGTCTAATTGTCTGTCCCTCTGATTACGTGTTTTTGTTCTAGATGGGGCTATCTAACACAAATTTTATGAAGAAATTCACTAGGGAGCAGAGTGTTTTGGTGGAACTCCAAATCTTTTATCAGCTCTTTTGTCAATCCAGCTTTCAGTTTGCTTTAGGCTCCAAAAGACCTCCGGTATTATTATAACTAATCCAGTATTTCTCTAAATTATTTTAGGTGATTTTCTATTTCGTCATTCAGGAGTCCTGACTAACCACCAAACAAAAGCCCCAGGCTATTCTAAAGTTACCAATAATAAGCAGCAGACATGGAAGTAACTCTAAATTCAGTGTTTTTTCCTGCTATTGACCCTTTTCACATATTTTAGGTTGATGCCAAATAATCACATGTTTCATGGATTTTTTACTTCTTCTCCATCATTCTATTCCCTTTAGTGAATGTGGCTCACCAGATACAAGAAATCAAAGTAAATTCTGTCTCAGTTTCTATGAGGTTACCTATGCAATTCTCACTTAAAAGTAGCCCAAATTTCTTTACCACAGTAGAAGATTGAGATTGGTTCCTAATTACACTGGGGTTGGTGGTTACCAGTCTGAATAGTCAGAAAAGGGTTAATGCCTTAGTTTGGCCTCTCAATTCAGCTGATGGCTAAGTCTTGGGGTAGAAGAGGTCTGCTATGGCTCTTCAGGAAGTATTTTATGTCAGAGCAGGTGGCTATCCTGCTTGTTGCATGAGGTTTAAATTTCATTGTGTGGGTGGCCTTTCTCTACGGAAGAAAAGAAGCAGGATAAATGTCTGTCTCACTAAAGAAAAGTAATCTGTGTGGTGCCACATGTCTGCTTTGAGTGTCTTCAAAGCTGACCTGCTAGCTTGTCTCATTTACCATGCCTAGAGGGAAAGTTTGCAGGAAGAAACAAAACTAACCTATTCTTAGGTTCTCCACAAGCAGCTCCCTTGTGGCAGTTTGGCAAGCTGTGTGTTGTTGCATGATTTAAACTTTTTTATTTTTATTTTTTCAGGAATAGAATAGCAATGAAATAAAGATTAAAAACATGAAACTTCAGTGGATAGTCCATTATTCCAGGAAAGCTTCCACTCTTTTCTGAGAATGAGAATAAAAAAAAAAAAAAAAGCATCAAATGTGTGAGATCTTGGGATATTTTTTTGCTGCAAAGCCATTAAATAGGAAAAATACCATAGGGTGTTTTTAAAATATCAAACAACTTAAGTTCAGAGAAATGCATCTTATCATCTTAATGTCTGCCAGAAAGAACATCTGGTTAGAAAACCTGGAACTGATCCTGTTTTGTTTGTAATCAGTGTTTCATTCTTTCCTTATGAAGTGAAGAGGGGCATCATATCTACCACCAAAATACTCTGAAGATTGAATTGATGATGTATGAAAAGTGCAGTATAAATTACAAAAAGCTGAACAAATGCAAGGTTGTCTTTTTATTAGGGTATAATTTACATAGAATAAATACACTTTTTAGTGTGCAATTCTTTGAGTGTTGACACCATCATTAGTTCATTTCAGTTCAGTCGCTCAGTTGTGTCCAACTCTTTGCAACCCCATGAATTGCAACACACAAGGCCTCCCTGTCCATCACCAACTCCTGGAGTTCACTCAGACTCACGTCCATCGAGTCACTGATGCCATCCAGCCATCTCATCCTCCATCGTTCCCTTCTCCTCCTGCCTCCCATCCCTCCCAGCATCAGAGTCTTTTCCAATGAGTCAACTCTTCGCATGAGGTGGCCAAAGTACTGGAGTTTCAGCTTTAGCATCATTCCTTCCAAAGAAATCCAAAGCTGATCTCCTTCAGAATGGACTGGTTGGATCTCCTTGCAGTCCAAGGGACTCTCAAGAGTCTTCTCCAACACCACAGTTCAAATATTTTAATGTAATCAGCCAAAATCAAGACCTAGAAAAATTCTGTCTTTCCTACAGATTCAACTTGAGCATTTCCTCTGTCCCTTAATCTGACTCAGTTGAGATAATCCATGCTGTTACAGTGCTGGAGAGCATTCCTGGTATGGATTTATGAGTTTGTTTATACATTTATCAGTTGAAGAACATCTAGATCTTTTCTCCTTTTGTTGATTATGAATAAATCTGCTATAAACCTAGGGATAAAACGTATGAGAGTGAAAGTGTTAGGTGCTCAGTCATGTTCAACTTTGTGAGACTCCATGGACTGTAGCCCACAAGGCTCCACTATCCATAGGATTTCTCAGGCAAGAATACTGGAATGGGGTGCCATTGCTTTCTCTAGGGGATCTTCCCACCCCAGGGCCTGAACCTATGTTTCTTATGTTTGCTACATTGACAGGCAATTCTTTATCACCACCTGGGAAGGGTTTCAAGAGTGAAAGTGTTAGTCACTCAGACTTTTTCCAACCCCATGGACTGTAGCCCACAAGGTTCCTCTGACCATGGAATTCTCTAGGCAAAAATACTGGAGTGGATTGTTATTCCATTCTCCAGGGAATCTCCCTGACCCAAGGATCTAATCCAAGTCTCCTGCATTGCAGGCATAATGTTTACTATCTGAGCCACAGGGAAAACTTATACAGTGTGAATATAATTTTTAACTTCTATTGGGTAAATATTTGAGATTGAAATTACTGGGTCATAGGCAAGTGTACACTTTACTTAATGCAAACTATTTTTCCAAAGTGGCTGCATTATATTTCATTCCAGTCATCAGTGCATGGGAGTTTTATGTGCTCTGCATACTTGCCAGCCCTTGGTATTGTTAGATTTGTTGTTTTGTTTTGGTCACTATAATAGGTGTATAGTGACAGTTTATTATGATTTTAATTTGGATTTTCTTAGTGATTAGTGCTGTTAAGTTTATGTTTTATTTGCCATCTCTCTGTTTTTTGATGATTTTTTTTGATGAAGCATTTTTTCAAAACATTTGTCCGTATATCATGAAATGTTCTTTTTTATATGATTTCATTTTAATGTTCACACTATTCCAATAGTAGTATATGTTATTCTCCTATTACACATGACAGAACTGAATCTCAGTGTGACTTAAAAATGTGTTCAAAGATGCATAGATATTAGGTGTCAAACTGGAGGGAAAGGATAGGATAGTCTGATTACAAAATTCAAGATAGCTACTGCTGCTGTAATAGTTCCACAGAAGCAATATGCTCCTTTAAGATTTAAAAGTCCATTAATTTCCAGTTGGCTTTAGTGAACTATGTGCATGAAGAATTATCAGTTGAAAGTTTGGAATATGAAGTCAGTTTGCTTCCTTTTTCAATTACCCTTCTGAACTGACTCTATTTTTCTTTTCTTTCTTTTTTTTTTTCTTTTTTGCACTGTCATATTTACTGAGCAGGTGTAAAACAAGTTCACTGTTTTGAAATAGGAAACAAATCTCCTGGAGAAAGACATGTTATTCATGCTGAAACATGAGGTAAATATAATCATGGGTGACCTACTTCTTTGGCTTATTCATATATCTTCCCTCTTCAGTTAGCCTTTGTTGTTCAGTCACTCAGTTGTGTCTGAATCTTTGCAACTCAATTAGTCTGGTGAATCAAAATTGCTATGTTTTCTGATTATTATTTTACAAGGTTAAACAAAGCTTTTTTTATGACAAGTACTTATAAGTTAGTACAGACTTTCATTCTATAAGTAAGAGAACCTGGACTTCAATATTCCTGTCTAAAAAGTGAGAATTATAAGAAGTACCACACTGAGTGTGTGCATGCATACTAAGTAGCTTCTGTCACGTCCAACTCTTTGAGACCCCATGGACTGTAGCCCACCAGACTTATCTGTCCATGGGATTTTCCGGGCAAGAATACTGGAGTGGGTTGCCATGCCCTCCTCCAGGGGATCCTCCTGACTCAGAGATCCAACCCACATCACTTGTGTCTCCTGCAATTAATGTAATCAGCCAAAATCAAGACCTAGAAAAATTCTGTCTTTCCTACAGATTCAACTTGAGCATTTCCTCTGTCCCTTAATCTGACTCAGTTGAGATAATCCATGCTGTTACAGTGCTGGAGAGCATTCCTGGTATGGATTTATGAGTTTGTTTATACATTTATCAGTTGAAGAACATCTAGATCTTTTCTCCTTTTGTTGATTATGAATAAATCTGCTATAAACCTAGGGATAAAACGTATGAGAGTGAAAGTGTTAGGTGCTCAGTCATGTTCAACTTTGTGAGACTCCATGGACTGTAGCCCACAAGGCTCCACTATCCATAGGATTTCTCAGGCAAGAATACTGGAATGGGGTGCCATTGCTTTCTCTAGGGGATCTTCCCACCCCAGGGCCTGAACCTATGTTTCTTATGTTTGCTACATTGACAGGCAATTCTTTATCACCACCTGGGAAGGGTTTCAAGAGTGAAAGTGTTAGTCACTCAGACTTTTTCCAACCCCATGGACTGTAGCCCACAAGGTTCCTCTGACCATGGAATTCTCTAGGCAAAAATACTGGAGTGGATTGTTATTCCATTCTCCAGGGAATCTCCCTGACCCAAGGATCTAATCCAAGTCTCCTGCATTGCAGGCATAATGTTTACTATCTGAGCCACAGGGAAAACTTATACAGTGTGAATATAATTTTTAACTTCTATTGGGTAAATATTTGAGATTGAAATTACTGGGTCATAGGCAAGTGTACACTTTACTTAATGCAAACTATTTTTCCAAAGTGGCTGCATTATATTTCATTCCAGTCATCAGTGCATGGGAGTTTTATGTGCTCTGCATACTTGCCAGCCCTTGGTATTGTTAGATTTGTTGTTTTGTTTTGGTCACTATAATAGGTGTATAGTGACAGTTTATTATGATTTTAATTTGGATTTTCTTAGTGATTAGTGCTGTTAAGTTTATGTTTTATTTGCCATCTCTCTGTTTTTTGATGATTTTTTTTGATGAAGCATTTTTTCAAAACATTTGTCCGTATATCATGAAATGTTCTTTTTTATATGATTTCATTTTAATGTTCACACTATTCCAATAGTAGTATATGTTATTCTCCTATTACACATGACAGAACTGAATCTCAGTGTGACTTAAAAATGTGTTCAAAGATGCATAGATATTAGGTGTCAAACTGGAGGGAAAGGATAGGATAGTCTGATTACAAAATTCAAGATAGCTACTGCTGCTGTAATAGTTCCACAGAAGCAATATGCTCCTTTAAGATTTAAAAGTCCATTAATTTCCAGTTGGCTTTAGTGAACTATGTGCATGAAGAATTATCAGTTGAAAGTTTGGAATATGAAGTCAGTTTGCTTCCTTTTTCAATTACCCTTCTGAACTGACTCTATTTTTCTTTTCTTTCTTTTTTTTTTTCTTTTTTGCACTGTCATATTTACTGAGCAGGTGTAAAACAAGTTCACTGTTTTGAAATAGGAAACAAATCTCCTGGAGAAAGACATGTTATTCATGCTGAAACATGAGGTAAATATAATCATGGGTGACCTACTTCTTTGGCTTATTCATATATCTTCCCTCTTCAGTTAGCCTTTGTTGTTCAGTCACTCAGTTGTGTCTGAATCTTTGCAACTCAATTAGTCTGGTGAATCAAAATTGCTATGTTTTCTGATTATTATTTTACAAGGTTAAACAAAGCTTTTTTTATGACAAGTACTTATAAGTTAGTACAGACTTTCATTCTATAAGTAAGAGAACCTGGACTTCAATATTCCTGTCTAAAAAGTGAGAATTATAAGAAGTACCACACTGAGTGTGTGCATGCATACTAAGTAGCTTCTGTCACGTCCAACTCTTTGAGACCCCATGGACTGTAGCCCACCAGACTTATCTGTCCATGGGATTTTCCGGGCAAGAATACTGGAGTGGGTTGCCATGCCCTCCTCCAGGGGATCCTCCTGACTCAGAGATCCAACCCACATCACTTGTGTCTCCTGCATCGGCAATCAGGTTCTTTATCACTAGCACCACCTGGGAAGCCCTGATGATAAAACATGATGTAAAATGCATGCTTGCTGCTGCTTCTGCTCCTAAGTCGCTTCAGTCGTGTCTGACTCTGCAAACCCATAGACGGCAGCCCACCAGGCTCCGCAGTCTCTGGGATTCCAGGCAAGAACACTGGAGTGTGTTGCCATTTCCTTCTCCAATGCATGAAAGTGAAGTCGCTCAGTCGTGTCCGACTCTTAGCGACCCCATGGACTGCAGCCTACCAGGCTCCCCTGTCCATGGGATTCTCCAGGCAAGAACACTGGAGCGGGTTGCCAACACCTTCTCCGAGTGCATGCTTAGTACAGAGCTAATAAATGGTAGTTGCCTCATAGGACTTCCCTATAAGGGAGCTCAGCTGGTAAAGAATCTGCCTTCAATACAGGAGACCCTGGTTTGATTCTTGGATTGGGAAGATCTCCTGCACAAGAATAGGCTACTCATTCCAGTATTTTGGGGTTCTCTAGTGGCTCAGATGGTAAATATCTGCCTATAATGTGGGAGACCTGGGTTTGATCTCTGGGTGAGAAGATCCCTGGAAGATGGCATGGCAAGCCACTCCACTATTCTTGCCTGAAGAATCCCCATGGACAAAGGAGGCTGGTGAGCTGCATTTCATGAGGATGCAAAGAGTCCAACATGACTGAACAACTAAGCACAGCACAGCACAGTCACCTCATAATAATTTTCTTATTTTGCACCAAAGATTTGGTTAAACCAAATAAATAATTCCAGAAACTCCATGAAATAAGTATTTTTGTCTCAACTTTATGTGTGAAGAAACTGACATTTTGAAACATTATGTAACTATAAACTATACAAATTATCCAAATAGTAAATGGATATGATGGGATTCAAATCAGGTTTATCTGGTTCCAAAGGTATCCTCTTGATCCCTCTATTCAGCTTATTGTTTTAATAGAAAATATGTGGGATCAGTTCAGTTCACTTCAGTCGCTCTGTCGTGTCAAATCTTTGTGACACCATGAATCGCAGCACGCCAGGCCTCCCTGTTCATCACCATCTCCCGGAAGTCACTCAGACTCACGTTCATCTAGTCACTGATGCCATCCAGCCATCTCATCCTCTGTCATCCCCTTTTCCTGCCCCCAATCCCTCCCAGCATCAGAGTCCTTTCCAATGAGTCAACTCTTCGCATGAGGTGGCCAGTGTACTGGAGTTTCACCTTTAGCATCATTCCTTCCAAAGAAATCCCAGGGCTGATCTTCTTCAGAATGGACTGCTTGGATCTCCTTGCAGTCCAAGGGACTCTCAAGAGTCTTCTCCAAAACCACAGTTCAAAAGCATCAATTCTTCAGCGCTCAGCCTTCTTCACAGTTCAAGTCTCACATCCATACATGACCACAGGAAAACCATAGCCTTGACTAGATGGACATTAGTCGGCAAAGTAATGTCTCTGCTTTTGAATATATTATCTAGGTTGGTCATAACTTTTCTTCCAAGGAGTAAGTGTTTTTTAATTTCATGGCTGCAGTCACCATCTGTAGTGATTTTGGAGCCCCCCAAAATAAAGTCTGACACTGTTTCCACTGTTTCCCCATCTATTTCCCATGAAGTGATGGGACCAGATGCCATGATCTTCGTTTTCTTAATGTTGAGATTTAAGCCAACTTTTTCACTTTCCTCCTTCACTTTCATCAAGAGGCTTTTTAGTTCCTCTTCACTTTCTGCCATAAGGGTGGTGTCATCTGCGTATCTGAGGTTATTGATATTTCTCCCGGCAATCTTGATTCCAGCTTGTGTTTCTTCCAGTCCAGCGTTTCTCCTGATGTACTCTGCGTATAATTTAATAAGCAGGGTGACAATATACAGCTTTGGCATACTCCTTTTCCTATTTGGAACCAGTCTGTTATTCCATGTCCAGTTTTAACTTTTGCTTCCTGACCTGCATACAGATTTATCAAGAGGCAGGTTAGGTGGTCTGGTATTCCCATCTCTTTCAGAATTTTCCACAGTTTATTGTGATCCACACAGTCAAAGGCTTTGGCATAGTCAATAAAGTAGAAATAGATGTTTTTCTGGAACTCTCTTGCTTTTTCCATGATCCAGCGGATGTTGGCAATTTGATCTCTGGTTCCTCTGCCTGTTNTCTGGTATTCCCATCTCTTTCAGAATTTTCCACAGTTGATTGTGATCCACACAGTCAAAGGCTTTGGCATAGTCAATAAAGCAGAAATAGATGTTTTTCTGGAACTCTCTTGCTTTTTCCATGATCCAGCGGATGTTGGCAATTTGATCTCTGGTTCCTCTGCCTGTTCTAAAACCAGCTTGAACATCAGGGAGTTCATGGTTCACATACTGCTGAAGCCTGGCTTGGAGAATTTTGAGCATTACTTTACTAGCATGTGAGATGAGTGCAATTGTGCGGTAGTTTGAGCATTCTTTGGCATTGCCTTTCTTTGGAATTGGAATGAAAACTGACATTTTCCAGTCCTGTGGCCACTGCTGAGTTTTCCATATTTGCTGGCATATTGAGTGCAGCACTTTCACAGCATCATCTTCCAGGATTTGAAGTATTTATTAAATGAATAAGACTAAATAAACAAACCTTGTGAGGTATCATAAGGTTTCTTTCCAAAGAGTGTGAAACAGGTGGGTTCTTTACCAACAATGCCATGCTAGTGGTAAGGAACCTGCCTGCCAGTGCAGGAGACTTGGGTTTGATCCCCGGGTCCGGAAGACCCCCTGGAGGAGGGCATGGCAGTCCACTCCAGTATTCCTGTCTGCAGAATCCCATGGACAGAAAAGCTTGGCAGGCTATGGTCCATGGGGTGGCAAGGTCGGACATGACTGAAGCGATTTAGCACGCACATTCAGTGAAGCAGAATTGTTCCAATTCTGACTTTTAAAAATACGAGGAGCATCTCATTCAATAGATCTCAAAACTTCAGTGAAAATATGGGTTTTACAACCATAACAAAAGTAGTTTTATTAGTTCTAATGTTAAATACATATTTTCCAATAGTTAAATGCCTTGAGGCTAGATCCAAGCTAGCATGAAATAAACACTACTTAGATGTAGCTGTTATCCAAGGGTAATTTTGACAATGCTAGAGAACAAAACAGATTTTTTCAAAATAGATCTGTGATTTTCAGAAGAAAATCACAAACAACAAAAAATCAATTTTGCAGAGATTTGGAGAGGGTATGGAGAAAAGGGAACCCTCTTACACTGTTGGTGGGAATGCAAACTAGTACAACCACTATNTTCACATACTGCTGAAGCCTGGCTTGGAGAATTTTGAGCATTCCTTTACTAGCATGTGAGATGAGTGCAATTGTGTGGTAGTTTGAGCATTCTTTGGCATTGCCTTTCTTTGGAATTGGAATGAAAGCTGACCTTTCCATTCCTGTGGCCACTGCTGAGTATTCTAAATTTGCTGGCATATTGAGTGCAGCACTTTCACAGCATCATCTTTCAGGATTTGAAACAGCTCCAGTGGAATTCCATCACCTCCACTAGCTTTGTTCTTAGTGATGCTTTCTAAGGCCCACTTGACTTCACATTCCAAAATGTCTAGCTCTAGATTAGTGATCACATCATCATGATTATCTGGGTCGTGAAGATCTTTTTGTACAGTTCTTCCATGTATTCTTGCCACCTATTCTTAATATCTTCTGCTTCTGTTAGGTCCAGACCATTTCTGTCCTTTATTGAGCCTATCTTTGTATGAAATATTCCCTTAGTATCGCTAATTTTCTTGAAGAGATCTCTAGTCTTTTCCATTCTGTTCTTTTCCTCTATTTCTTTGCATTGATTTCTGAAGAAGGCTTTATCTCTTCTTGCTATTCTTTGGAACTCTGCATTCAGATGCTTATATCTTTCCTTTTCTCCTTTGCTTTTTGCCTCTCTTCTTTTCACAGCTAGACAGCTGAGACAGCTTTTTCACACCTAGACAGCCATTTTGCTTTTTTTGTATTTCTTTTCCATGGGGATGGTTTTGATCCCTGTCTCCTTTCCAAGGTCATGAACCTCATTCCATAGTTCATCAGGAACTCTGTCTATCAGATCTGGGCCCTTAAATCTATTTCTCACTTCCACTGTATAATCATAAGGGTTTGATTTAGGTCATACCTGAATGGTCTAGCGATTTTCCCTACTTTCCTCAATTTGAGTCTGAATTTGGTAATAAGGAGTTCATGATCTGAGCCACAGTCAGCTCCTGGTCTTGTTTTTGTTGACTTTATAGAACTTCTCCATTTTGGCTGCAAAGAATATAATCAGTCTGATTTTGGTGTTGACCATCTGATGATGTCCATGTGTAGGGTCTTCTCTTGTGTTGTTGGAAGAAGATGTTTGCTATGACCAGTGCATTTTCTTGGCAAAACTCTATTAGTCTTTGCCCTGCTTCATTTCGCATTCCAAGGCCAAATTTGCCTGTTACTCCAGGTGTTTCTTGACTTCCTACTTTAGCATTCGAGTCCCCTATAATGAAAGACACATCTTTATTCGGTGTTAGTTCTAAAAGGTCTTGTATATCTTCATAAAACCATTCAACTTCAGCTTCTTCAGCGTTAAAATATGATCTTTAATATTCCATTCATTAATACCAAGAAAGTATTCTTTTTTGTGTCACTAAAATAATACAGAAACCTATAATCCTTGTAATCCTCCAGAAAGCAAATAACTGCTGTTTTCTATAATCATAAATAGGATATTTTTAAAAATAGAAAATTTCTGTCAGTCAGGATTAAACCAGGGAAGCTGAACCATTATGAGTATTATAGAATAAGCAACCATGATAGGAACTAAACATAACACAATTAAGAGAGGCGTTTGGGAACTAAATTTTGGAGAGTTTTGGAATTTGGAAACTAAGGCTATAAGATGAGCTGTAGGATCAGAGAAAAGTTACTAAGCAGTCCACCTAAACACTGGTTCAACTGTAAAACTCAGGGCATGCAGAGAAGTCTGGTAGGCCAGGTGTGACCACCTGCCAGGGTGTGGGCATGGAAGGGAGCTGATGGAGGGGACTGTAGAAGGCCATTGCCTCTTCCTTTAGTGATGTTGTTGGAATTATTGTTGGCCAACTGAGCCAGAGGTCAGGAAGAAGAGCTGGCCACAATGTAGGGTGGAACAGAAAAAGATGGTACTCCCTGGTACCTTTTAGATCGCTCACTGAATAGAACCCTCAGAGAGTAATGTCTACCACTTCGCTTGTACTTTTCAAAACTTATGGAAGTTTATCTTTTGGACATCTTCATCATGTTATCATTTTTTTAATGAATCCATTATTATTCTAGGTTGGCAAAAAAATTTTTGTTTAGATTTTTCTATAAGATGTTAAGAACAACTGAAACAAAATTTTGGCAAACCCCTCACTTATTTTATCTGAAATTAAGTAAAATTAATTGGTTCCTAAACCCTTAAGGTCATCAAACCATCCTAAGGTAAACTTACAAAGAAAGTGAAGTTTGTTTTCAGAAGCTTTTCCTGTCTTTAAGGGTGACTCCTATGGTCACTGCTGCAGCTGTCTAGAGGGACCATTTACTGGCACTGACACTGTTAGCACTAATTCCAGAATCAACATTACTCATTGAATGCACAGCATTTTGGATATCAAAGAGGAAATAATCAAGTAGGAAAAGGCAGCAAGAATTTCCTGGAAATAATAACATGGGGAATGAGGACTGGGTTAAAAAAAAAAAAGGGTGGGTCTCAGTTCAGAGACCAAATAAAGGAAGAATATGTCCTTCCAACTTCATGGTCACCTAAGACACAACAGCTATACATAAAGAGGACCATGTGAATAAGTTGGGTAGGGAGACAGGTAAGGAGACATATGTATGTTTTAGAATTTCAAAGCAGAAAATGTCAGACATCTATAGTTCTCTTTGGGAAATTCATATGATAACACACTGAGGAGGAGCAAAAAATGTGGTTGATGTGAAAAAACAAGTACTAGTTCATGGAGAATTGATTGCGTAATGGCAGAAAACTTTTTTATGCTTTAATGTGCTGAGCGGCAGATGTAGGCAGCAGGGAGTTGGAAAGGCATATCGACAACTTGGGAGGCTATTCTGAATGTATGTCTTTCTTGTGGTTTTGCAGATAACCCTAATAGAGGTATGTATTAAATTTACATTGTGTATATGATCTTTTTCTTACATTAATCCTAATCTTCTTCCAAAAATAAGGGGGCAATATTACCTATTATACAGAAGGGGAAATTGAAGCACAAGAATCTTGCAAAATGTCATATAGCTAGTAAGAAGTAGAGCCTAGAAAATCAGGTTGTCTTTTCCTGCAAAACTGATATTCTTTCCACTACACTATTCTCCTCCTAAATAGAATGTGCTGGAAACATCCAACCTTGGGCACAGAGTATCATAAATGCTGTGGCCAGACATCTTCATTTTATGCACAGATGGTCACTGTGGTCCAGGAAAGTTCAGGGAAGGACAGGAGTTTGATGGAGGATTCAGTTGAAAGCCTGAGAAGGAGAAGGGAGGAGGCAAGTTCAGAATGTCATGCTCTTTTACTCATGCGACTACAAGCTCAAATTTGAAATGCGAGAGAGCTGCAATAGCCACAGAAGGCAAGATAAACTGGCAAAAGCAGGAAGCATTTTATTCTTTTTAGAGGCAATAAGACCTTGCCTTTTGATAGCAAATGTCCTCTCCAAAGAACAGTGCCAACATACTGCTAAGTCAGATTACTTAAATCATTCAGAGTATTATGCTGTGTCCTGGAGCAAAAAGTTTTGTTTATGTCTGTATTTATTAAAGATAATTTCTCTCTTTCTTTTCTTAAAGATATTTAAGGAAACATGATTTATCCCTGCGAAATAGACAGCATCTGTAAAAGAAGTTACTGTTGATATGACATGCACTGTCACGTCTGCATGTGATAATGCTGCTAGTATTCAAGCTAGACACAAGAAAAAATATAGCATACATCTAAACTCAGGGATAATTAGTTTTAAAAAACATCATGGAGAGACTTCTGATCTATTATGACTTGTTACAAGGTGATATAGACTCATTTCCCTTGTTCTTTCTAACTAAATACAATTATAAACCCTAGAAGCAATTCAGGAAGCAACCAAGAACTCCTGAAGATGGAAAGTGGAAGGCAGACCAATTAGTGATCCATGACTGGGGTAATAATATAAGCAGCAGAATGGCTTAATGTTGCCACCAACAGAAAAAGTAACCAAAGCCCACAGTTTTCTATCAACTTAACACTGAAAGAAGGCCCAGGGAAAATCCTTACTCCTCTGATCCAGTGGAATCTTACTGTCAGTCCACAGGAAACGTGAAGTGAAAGTGAAAGTCATTGAATAACATCTGACTCTTTGCAACCCCATGGACTATACAGTCTATGGAATTCTCCAGGCCAGAATACTGGAGTGGGTAGCCTTTCCTTTCTCCAGGGGATCTTCCCAACCCAGGGATAAAACCCAGGTCTCCCACATTGCAGCCAGATTCTTTACCAGCTGAGCCATAAAAAAAAAAAAATTGCAAACTCAAGGAATCTCTCTCTTTCTCTATAGGTTCTAAGACTCCAAGTGTCTGGCAGTACTGGGGAGAAGAATCACGCTCTAACAAGTGCCTTTCCAATAAGTGCTTTTTATCCCTGCCAGCTCTACTGAGAGACCCCAAATACTCAGGCAGCACAGCAGATAAGACCTTGTCACAAGGCCTGGAACTTTTTCTCTGCAGAATGGAAACTCCCTTTCCCCATCTGAAAGGGCCCACCCACCTAGCCTGGATAAGCTCCTGCTTCTACCTTTCCAAATGACTGGCTGCTTAAGTAAAAGGTTTAAATAGGAATTCTAGTTTTTCAACATATGCTGAGAATACTATGAAAAGGTCACTTTCCATACACAAGAGAGCTTCCTAGGTTGCATCCAGTGGTAAAGAACCCGGCTACCAATCAATGCAAGAGACTCAAGAGACATGAATCACAACTTCAGTAAGAAAAGACAGTAAGCTAATGACAACATTGAGATGAATCAGATTTTAGAATTATCTGGCAAGGATTATTTTGACAAGGATTGTTACTTAGATTATTTTAAACTTGGTTGGAAGGAAGGAAGTGAAGTCGCTCAGTTGTGTCAGACTCTTTGCAACCCCATGGATTGTAGCCTACCAGGCTTCTCCATCCACAGGATTTTCCAGGCAAGGGTATTAGAGTGGATTGCCATTTCCTTCTCCAAACTTGGTATTGTGATTCAAATTCTAGCTGTTCTACTCCTAGGAATGTACAACCTAGAATGATCATAGATACACAAGAATTTTGTATAGTAATTTATTCAATATAGTGTTACTTGAGACTGTGAGACATTAAACATTCCTACCTTTAATAAAAAGAAGAAAAGATAAATTATGAAGTACAAGTAAAATACAAAATATTTAAGCTATGTTTTTAAAGTATGTCTCCTTTCATGGAATCTATAACTAAGGTAATGTTAAACAAAAGCAATATGAATTAAAATTAAAAAAGCACCACACTGAGTGTGACCCTAATTTTCATTTTTAAGAGTGCAATTAGATATAAAACATAAAATTCTGAAAGAAAAGTAGCAACATTTTCATGACACATTTCTGTGCAATATGATTTTGGATCATATAATTATTTTATAAATGATCATATTTTTCAAAAATTGTTTAATAAACAATGACAACATTTTTTGTTGTTAAAGCCCTCAAGGTTTTATATTTTAAAAGTTTGTTTTAAATATAGAAACTAAACCTACTGACATTTTGATCTTAGACTTCTAGCCTCAAAAAAAAAAAAAAAAAAGTTGATTTCTGTAGTTTAAGCACAGGATCTGGGGTATTTTGTTATAGTAGACCTCCAAAACTAATATAGCAAACATTCTTTGTTGTTGTTCAGTCACTCAGTCATGCCTGATTCTGTGTGAACTCATGGATTGCAGCACACCAGGCCTCCCTGTCTATCATCAACTCCTGAAGTTTACCCAAACTCATGTCCACTGAATCTGTGATGCCATCCAACCATCTCATCCTCTGTCATCCCCTTCTCCTTCTGCCTTCAATCTTGCTCAGCCTCAGGGTCTTTTTAAATGAGTCAGTTCTTCACATCAGGTGACCAAATTATTGGAATTTTAGCTCCAGATCAGCTCTTCCAATGAATACTCAGGACTGATTTCCTTTAGGATGGACTGGTTGGATCTCCTTGCAGTCCAAGGGACTCTCAAGAGTCTTCTCCAACAGCACAGTTCAAAAGCATCAATTCTTCAGCACTCAGCTTTCCTTACAGTCCAACTCTCACACCTATACACAACCACTGGAAAAAATATAGCATTGACTAGATAGACCTTAGTTTGAGCATCCTTTGGCATTGCCTTTCTTTAGGATTGGAATGAAAACTGACCTTTCCCAGTCCTGTGGCTACTGCTGAGTTTTCCAAATTTGCTGGGATATTGAGTGCAGCACTTTTTCAGCATCATCTTTTAGGATTTGAATAGCTCTACTGGAATTCCATCACCTCCACCAGCTTTGTTTGTAGTGATGCTTCCTAAGGCCCACTTGACTTTGCATTCTAGGATATCTGCCTCTAGGTTGGTGATCACACCATCATAATTATCTGGGTCATGAAGATCATTTTTGTATAGTTCTTTGGTGTNTGGAATTCCATCACCTCCACCAGCTTTGTTTGTAGTGATGCTTCCTAAGGCCCACTTGACTTTGCATTCTAGGATATCTGCCTCTAGGTTGGTGATCACACCATCATAATTATCTGGGTCATGAAGATCATTTTTGTATAGTTCTTTGGTGTGTTCTTGTCACCTCTTCTTAATATCTTCTGCTTCTGTTAGGTCCATAGCATTTCTGTCCTTTATTGAGTCCATCTTTGAAAGAAACATTCCCTTAATATTTCTAATTTTCTTGAAGAGATATCTAGACTTTCCTCTTCTAATGATTTCCTGTATTTCTTTGCCTGGATCACTGAGGGAGGCTTTCTTGTCTCTCCTTTCTATTCTTTGGAACTCTGCATTCAAATGGATATATTTTTCTGTTTCTTCTTTACCTTTTGCTTCTCTTCCATTCACAGCTATTAGTAAGGCCTCCTCAGAAAATCATTTTGCCTTTTTGCATTTCTTTTCCTTGAGGATGGTCTTGATCCCTGCTTCCTGTACAATGTCACGTACCTCTGTCCACAGTTCTTCAGGCACTCTGTCTATCGGATCTAATCCCTTGAATCTGTTTCTCACTTCCACTGTATAGTCACAAGGGATTTGATTTAGGTCTTACCTGAATGGTCTCATGGTTTTCCCTACTTTATTCAATTTAAGTCTGAATTTGGCAATATGGAGTTCATGGTCTGAACCACAGTCAGCTCCTGGTCTTGCTTTTGCTGACTGTATAAAACTTATCCATCTTTGGCCACAAAGAATATAATCAATCTTTTTGGTATTGACCATCTGGTGATGTCCATGTGTAGAGTCTTCTCTTGTGTTGTTGGAAGAGGGTGTTTGCTATGACCAGTGCATTCTCTTGGCAAAACTCTATTAAACTTTGCCCTGCTTCATTCTGTACTCCAAGGCCAAAGTTATCTGTTACTCCAGGTGTTTCTTGACTTCCTACTTTTGCATTCCATTCCCCTATAAGAAAAAGGACATCTTTTGGGGGTGTTAGTTCTATAAAGTCTTGTAGGTGTTCAAAGAACCATTCAATTTCAGCTTCTTCAGCATTCCTGGTTCAGGCATAGACTTGGATTACTGTCATACTGAATGGTTTGCCTTGGAAATGAACAGAGATCGTTCTGTCATTTTTGAGATTGCGTCCAAGTACTGCATTTCAGACTCTTTTGTTGACCATGATGGCTACTCCATTTCTTCTAAGTGATTCTTGCCCACAGTAGTAGATGCAATGGTCATCTGAGTTAAATTCACCCACTCTAGTCCATTTTAGTTCATTGATTCCTAAAATGTTGATGTTCACTCTTGCCATCTCATGTTTGACCACTTCCAATTTGCCTTGATTCATGGACCTAACATTCCAGGTTGTATGCAATATTGCTCTTTACAGCATGGGACTTTACTTCCATTACCAGTCACATCCACAACTGGTATCACTAGAAAAATAGGAGACACAGAGGGACATGGAGAAGGAAGCCACATGATAATACAGACAGAGATTGGAGTGATACAGCTGTAAACCATGAAGCACTGAAATTACAAGAAGCTACCGAAGTGAGGAAGAGTCAAGGAAAGATTTTCCCATAGAGCCTTCTAAAGTACCATGGCCCTGCTGACATTTGATTTCAGACTTCTGTCATTCAAAACTCTGATACAATATAATTCTGTTATTTTAAGTCATCAAATTGGTGGTAATTTGTTACAGCAGCCCTAGGAAATTAATAAAGATTTTATTACTGGGAAGTGGTGTTCTGATGTAACAAGTACTCAAAAATAAGATAGTGGCTTTGTAATTGAGCTATTACAGTTAAGAGACTGGAAGAATTTTTATGTTCCTGAAAGACAAAAGCCTATACTTTTTTGAAAAGAATATTTTGGAAATCTGGACATTAAAAGTTATTATGGTGAGGATTCAGAAAGAAGTGAGATACACTGTAGAGGAAGGCTTCTATCATATTTATAGAACATTGGTAGAAATAACAATTTCAAAGATGACTGGTGACGCCTGAGAAGAAAATGAGGACCATGTCACTAGACACTGGAGAAAAGGTAACTCTTACTATAGAAATGGCAGAAAACTTGGCTGGAAGTTTGGTGAAAAGTAGAACTGATAAGTGATGAACTTGGATATTTCGCTGAGGATGTTGCTAAGTAAATTATCAAAAGTCATCTTGGTTTCTCTTATTGCTTATAGTAAAATACAAACAGAAAGAGATACATCAAGGAAGAATTTATTTAGTGAAAAAGAACTAGCACTTAATGATTGAGATACTCTCAGCCTATCCAGGTTATGAAGAATGCTAAGTGTCCTTAAAGTTTGTTCTAGAGGTAAAGACAAGGGTATTGCTGAACAATTCTATGCTAAGAAGATTGTGCTGTGATTCATGATTCCCATCAATCATCTCAGCAGAACCCTGGCATAGAGACAGGGTTATCCAGCAAAGAACTATGGAGAACTGTCTTGTTTAATGATGTGGATGTCCTTGTCATGGTGTTGAGAGTATTATAGTAGCAGAAACACTTTCAGTAAAAATGAAAGGGACAAAAAGGCTGAAATGTAGGAAGGCTGTCAGATCTCTGGGATTCTACAGTCAGAAAATAGATTAATAGAGCTACTAGGTCATGAATCTGTGCTAAATTCAAGAAAAAGGAAGAATCACTCTGAGAAAAATGTGACAGAGATACAGAGCAGAGGGGACAGTTCTAAGGATGCAAAGAATGAAACACAAACCATAGATTATTCTCAGGTATTTCCCTATTGGGATTTTTTCTGCCTAGTTTTGGATTTACTATGGAACTCTGGCCTCATTATTCCTTCTAATTCCTCCAAAGAGAAATGTCTAGACTATGCCTATCTCACCATTGTATTTTGGAAGCTGGTAGTGTGGGTTTTCTAGCTTCATAGGTCCATAGATGGAGGGAAATTTTGACCCAGGATCTCATATTCCAAAGTCTCATCCATACCTGATTTAGATGATGGTATTAGAAACTTTATGTGTTAATGAGATTTTTTTTTCTTTTGCTTAGAATTGATAAATGAGGTGTGTAGGAAGGGACATATCTTTGACAAAAACAATATACAATTGAAAAGTGATAATGAGGGAATGGAAGCTCAGTAAACAGAAAACATTTATATCTTTGACCAGAGATACACATTTTAACAATGTCTTTGTCTTCCAGATATTTTAAGTTCTTATACAGCTTTTAACCCATCAGTTTTATCCTTTGTAATTTCTGATTTATGGTCTCTTCAGAAAGAAAACACTTTTCTTGAAATTGTTAATTTTATATACATTGTTTTAATTTATTTTTGATGCAATTGATAATGAAGTAGATTGTTATGATTTGTTTCAAACTCATGTATATATTACCCCTCACATAGCTATTTAATTAAACATAATAGGATTTACATTTTTTATTTGGTCACCTATATTTACAAAATGACACCTATACGTTCCAGAAGATAACCTATATTTTCTTATGTGGCTGCAAAAAGTCATCTGCATTATCCTTAAAGAAGGAAAAAATAGTAATATGTATTTAAAGACCTTGATTACTAAATTTACCCTTGCAAATAAAAACATTTCAAAAGTCGATTTAATATAATGCTATTCTGCATTTTTTAATTCCAATTTTGATGACTAAAAATAGCTTCTGATTAGGAAGCATGCCGCCTACTCTAAAGCAGTCAGCATTCTCATATTAACAAATTGTATATTTTGCAAGTAATACTGCAAAAGAAACATTTGGTAAGCAAGTTTGGAAAATAATGTCAGGACACAATCTACAGTGAAATGTAACAAAAAAGATATTACTGAGATATGATCAAAAATTGAAATAAAAATCACAACAGCATTTATCTAGAATGATTACATTTTAAAGAGCATCTGAATTTCAGTACAGATTGTTAAACTATGCAATTAACTAATATCCAATTTGCTAGAGTAGCAAGTCAGGAAATCAGATAAGACTGCAATGTTTTCCTGTTTATGGGTCTCAAATATAGTGTAGTGATTAAACTAAAGACTTTTCATGACTTGAAATTAAAAACAAAACTTTTGTTCCTTTATTTATTATTTGTGTGTGTATGTGTTTTAACTGGATGTATCTTTCCCTCTTTCCCTTGCTTTTTACTTCTCTTCATTCTTCTGCTATTTGTAAACCCTTCTTAGATAACCACTTGTTTTTCTTTTCCTTTGGGATGGTTTTGTTCTCTACCTTCCATACAATATTACCTACTATATGCTGAATACATCATGATAAATGTCAGGCTGGATGAATTCCAAGTTGGAATCAAGATAAGCGGGAGAAACATCAGCAACCTCAGATATGCGGATGACAACACTTTAATGGCAGAAAGCGAAGAAGAGCTAAAGACCCTCTTGATGAGGGTGAAGGAGGAGAACGAAAGAGCCCACTTAAGATTATTAAAAAAAAAAAAAAAAAAANATTGACCATCTGGTGATGTCCATGTGTAGAGTCTTCTCTTGTGTTGTTGGAAGAGGGTGTTTGCTATGACCAGTGCATTCTCTTGGCAAAACTCTATTAAACTTTGCCCTGCTTCATTCTGTACTCCAAGGCCAAAGTTATCTGTTACTCCAGGTGTTTCTTGACTTCCTACTTTTGCATTCCATTCCCCTATAAGAAAAAGGACATCTTTTGGGGGTGTTAGTTCTATAAAGTCTTGTAGGTGTTCAAAGAACCATTCAATTTCAGCTTCTTCAGCATTCCTGGTTCAGGCATAGACTTGGATTACTGTCATACTGAATGGTTTGCCTTGGAAATGAACAGAGATCGTTCTGTCATTTTTGAGATTGCGTCCAAGTACTGCATTTCAGACTCTTTTGTTGACCATGATGGCTACTCCATTTCTTCTAAGTGATTCTTGCCCACAGTAGTAGATGCAATGGTCATCTGAGTTAAATTCACCCACTCTAGTCCATTTTAGTTCATTGATTCCTAAAATGTTGATGTTCACTCTTGCCATCTCATGTTTGACCACTTCCAATTTGCCTTGATTCATGGACCTAACATTGCAGGTTGTATGCAATATTGCTCTTTACAGCATGGGACTTTACTTCCATTACCAGTCACATCCACAACTGGTATCACTAGAAAAATAGGAGACACAGAGGGACATGGAGAAGGAAGCCACATGATAATACAGACAGAGATTGGAGTGATACAGCTGTAAACCATGAAGCACTGAAATTACAAGAAGCTACCGAAGTGAGGAAGAGTCAAGGAAAGATTTTCCCATAGAGCCTTCTAAAGTACCATGGCCCTGCTGACATTTGATTTCAGACTTCTGTCATTCAAAACTCTGATACAATATAATTCTGTTATTTTAAGTCATCAAATTGGTGGTAATTTGTTACAGCAGCCCTAGGAAATTAATAAAGATTTTATTACTGGGAAGTGGTGTTCTGATGTAACAAGTACTCAAAAATAAGATAGTGGCTTTGTAATTGAGCTATTACAGTTAAGAGACTGGAAGAATTTTTATGTTCCTGAAAGACAAAAGCCTATACTTTTTTGAAAAGAATATTTTGGAAATCTGGACATTAAAAGTTATTATGGTGAGGATTCAGAAAGAAGTGAGATACACTGTAGAGGAAGGCTTCTATCATATTTATAGAACATTGGTAGAAATAACAATTTCAAAGATGACTGGTGACGCCTGAGAAGAAAATGAGGACCATGTCACTAGACACTGGAGAAAAGGTAACTCTTACTATAGAAATGGCAGAAAACTTGGCTGGAAGTTTGGTGAAAAGTAGAACTGATAAGTGATGAACTTGGATATTTCGCTGAGGATGTTGCTAAGTAAATTATCAAAAGTCATCTTGGTTTCTCTTATTGCTTATAGTAAAATACAAACAGAAAGAGATACATCAAGGAAGAATTTATTTAGTGAAAAAGAACTAGCACTTAATGATTGAGATACTCTCAGCCTATCCAGGTTATGAAGAATGCTAAGTGTCCTTAAAGTTTGTTCTAGAGGTAAAGACAAGGGTATTGCTGAACAATTCTATGCTAAGAAGATTGTGCTGTGATTCATGATTCCCATCAATCATCTCAGCAGAACCCTGGCATAGAGACAGGGTTATCCAGCAAAGAACTATGGAGAACTGTCTTGTTTAATGATGTGGATGTCCTTGTCATGGTGTTGAGAGTATTATAGTAGCAGAAACACTTTCAGTAAAAATGAAAGGGACAAAAAGGCTGAAATGTAGGAAGGCTGTCAGATCTCTGGGATTCTACAGTCAGAAAATAGATTAATAGAGCTACTAGGTCATGAATCTGTGCTAAATTCAAGAAAAAGGAAGAATCACTCTGAGAAAAATGTGACAGAGATACAGAGCAGAGGGGACAGTTCTAAGGATGCAAAGAATGAAACACAAACCATAGATTATTCTCAGGTATTTCCCTATTGGGATTTTTTCTGCCTAGTTTTGGATTTACTATGGAACTCTGGCCTCATTATTCCTTCTAATTCCTCCAAAGAGAAATGTCTAGACTATGCCTATCTCACCATTGTATTTTGGAAGCTGGTAGTGTGGGTTTTCTAGCTTCATAGGTCCATAGATGGAGGGAAATTTTGACCCAGGATCTCATATTCCAAAGTCTCATCCATACCTGATTTAGATGATGGTATTAGAAACTTTATGTGTTAATGAGATTTTTTTTTCTTTTGCTTAGAATTGATAAATGAGGTGTGTAGGAAGGGACATATCTTTGACAAAAACAATATACAATTGAAAAGTGATAATGAGGGAATGGAAGCTCAGTAAACAGAAAACATTTATATCTTTGACCAGAGATACACATTTTAACAATGTCTTTGTCTTCCAGATATTTTAAGTTCTTATACAGCTTTTAACCCATCAGTTTTATCCTTTGTAATTTCTGATTTATGGTCTCTTCAGAAAGAAAACACTTTTCTTGAAATTGTTAATTTTATATACATTGTTTTAATTTATTTTTGATGCAATTGATAATGAAGTAGATTGTTATGATTTGTTTCAAACTCATGTATATATTACCCCTCACATAGCTATTTAATTAAACATAATAGGATTTACATTTTTTATTTGGTCACCTATATTTACAAAATGACACCTATACGTTCCAGAAGATAACCTATATTTTCTTATGTGGCTGCAAAAAGTCATCTGCATTATCCTTAAAGAAGGAAAAAATAGTAATATGTATTTAAAGACCTTGATTACTAAATTTACCCTTGCAAATAAAAACATTTCAAAAGTCGATTTAATATAATGCTATTCTGCATTTTTTAATTCCAATTTTGATGACTAAAAATAGCTTCTGATTAGGAAGCATGCCACCTACTCTAAAGCAGTCAGCATTCTCATATTAACAAATTGTATATTTTGCAAGTAATACTGCAAAAGAAACATTTGGTAAGCAAGTTTGGAAAATAATGTCAGGACACAATCTACAGTGAAATGTAACAAAAAAGATATTACTGAGATATGATCAAAAATTGAAATAAAAATCACAACAGCATTTATCTAGAATGATTACATTTTAAAGAGCATCTGAATTTCAGTACAGATTGTTAAACTATGCAATTAACTAATATCCAATTTGCTAGAGTAGCAAGTCAGGAAATCAGATAAGACTGCAATGTTTTCCTGTTTATGGGTCTCAAATATAGTGTAGTGATTAAACTAAAGACTTTTCATGACTTGAAATTAAAAACAAAACTTTTGTTCCTTTATTTATTATTTGTGTGTGTATGTGTTTTAACTGGATGTATCTTTCCCTCTTTCCCTTGCTTTTTACTTCTCTTCATTCTTCTGCTATTTGTAAACCCTTCTTAGATAACCACTTGTTTTTCTTTTCCTTTGGGATGGTTTTGTTCTCTACCTTCCATACAATATTACCTACTATATGCTGAATACATCATGATAAATGTCAGGCTGGATGAATTCCAAGTTGGAATCAAGATAAGCGGGAGAAACATCAGCAACCTCAGATATGCGGATGACAACACTTTAATGGCAGAAAGCGAAGAAGAGCTAAAGACCCTCTTGATGAGGGTGAAGGAGGAGAACGAAAGAGCCCACTTAAGATTATTAAAAAAAAAAAAAAAAAAACTAAGATCTGGCCCCCATTCTGCAAGGCAAGTAGAAGGGGAAAAGGTGGAAGTAGTGACAGATTTCCTTTTCTTGAGCTCCAAAATCACTGTGGATTTTGACTGCAGCCATGAAATCAGAAGATAATTGCTTCTTGACAGGAAAGCTATAACAAACCTAGATAGTGTGTAGGAAAGTAGAGACATTACTCTGCTGACAGAGACATATAGTCAAGGCTATGATCTTCCCAATGGTCAACCATACGTGATCATATGTATGGTTGTGAGAGATGGACCATAAAGAAGGCAGAATGCTGAAGAATTGATGCATTCAAACTGGTATGCTCAAGAAGACTCCTGAAAGTTCCTTGGACAGTAGGGAGATCAAATCAGTCAATCTTAAGGGAAATCAACTCTGAATGTTCACTGGAAGGATTGATGCTGAAGCCAAAGCTCCATATTTTGGTCACCTGATGTGAACAACTGAATCATTGGAAAAGTCACTGATAATGGGAAAATTGAGGGCAGAAAAAAAAAGAGGGTGTCAGAGGAGAGATGGCTGGAGAACATCACCAATACAATAAACAGGAACTTAGGCAAATTCCAGGAGATGGTGAGGGACAAGGAGGCCTCTTGTGCTGGAGTCCATGGGGTTGCAAAGAGTCAGACAGGACTGGGCGACTGAACATTTGTTTTATATTTAGTCTGTATTTCTTTGACTCTCCCCATTCCCAGTTTTAAGCAGCAATGTTTCCCCCCCGCCACCTTTGGTTTGAATTTATTTTTTCCTGATATTCTGATTTGACTAACAGCAAGAAATACATCAAAAGACCCAGACCTAAAATACATCCATGCAAATCTAAGTCCAATAAATATATTACATCTTTTCATATATTTGTATCATCTGCAATTTCTTATACCAGTGCCTTACATTGTTTTTGAAGTACAGGTCTTCTGCCTTCTTAGGTAGGTTTATTCCTAGGTATTTCATTCTTCTTGATGTAATGATAAAGGAATTATTTCCTTAATTTCTCTTTCTGATATTTTGTTGTTAGTGACTTGATGATTTCAAAAGTTTTTGCATGGTTTTGACTAAAATAGGAAGGGTCCAGTTTTTAGTGGATAACTGAGCACACACATTGAGAGACAGAAGTCAGGAGACAACATAAAGATGTAAAGTTTTTTTATAATCCAAGCAGCAATATTACCTGCCTGTACTGTATAAATGAAACAACAAAGCCTGGATAGCAATATGTTTACAGTATGGTTTACTGAATAGCTTAAACCCACTATTGAGACCTAGTATTCAGAAAAAAAAAAAAAAAAAAAAGAAAGAAAGAAAAACAATGTACCTGATCATCCAAGAGCCCTATTAGAGATGTACAACCAGGGTAGTGTTGTTTTCATGTCTGCTAAGACAACATTTATTTGCTAGCCCATAGATCAAACAGTAATTTTGACTTTCAAATCTTAGTACTTAAGAAATACATTTCCTAAGCAGTAGTTTCCATAGATAGTGATTTCTGTGATGCAGCTGGGCAAAGTCAATGGAAAACCTTCTTGAAAGGCTTCACCTTTCTAGATGCCACTGAAAGCATTTATAAATCAAAATATCAATATTAACAGGAGTTTGAAATAAGTGGATTGAACGGTGTAGAAGTCTTCAAAACCCTGGTGAATGATGTTAAAGTCTTCAAAACTTCAGTGGAGGTAATGACAGAAATTGCAGATGTGGTGGAAATAGAGAGAGACTAGAATTAATAATAGGAGCAGAGCCTGAAGATGTGGCTGAACTGCAGCAATTCCATAATAAAACTTTAGTGTCTGGACTTGCTTCTTATAGATGAATAAAGAAAGTGATTTTTTGAGATAGAATCTACTCCTGGTGAAAATACTGTGAAAATTATTCAAATTACAACAAAATTTAGAATATTATATAAACTTAGCTTACAAAGTAGTAGTTGGGTTTGAGAGGAGTGACTTCGATTTTGAAAGTTTTACTGTGGGTAAAATGCCATCAGTCAGCATTGCATACTACAGAAAAATCATTTGTAAATGGAAGACACAGTCATTGTAGCAGACTTCATTCTTATCTTAATAAATTGCCACTGCCTTCCTAAACTTCAGCAACAACCACCCTTTTCAGTCAAGAGCTATTTACATTAAGGCAAGACCCTACAACAGCAAAAAGATTATGACTTGCTAAAGGCTCATATGATGGGTCTCATCTTTTAGAAACAAAGAAATTTTAATTAAAATATACATGTTGTTTTTTAGACATGATGTTACTAATGCACACTGAATAGACTACAGTATAGTGCAAACGCAACTTTTATATGCAGTGAAGAAACAAAACATTTGTATGATTTGTTTTATTGTGATAATGGAATGATTGTAGTGGTCTGGAACCAAAATGTCAATACCTTTAATATATGCCTGTAAGAATTTTTAACCCCATTTTAGAGCCAAATTATACATGCTCTTGTTTTTGGTATTATATATTCTAAAGTTTTGACTGTTCTTAGATATTAAAGGCTTCCCTGGTGGCTAAGCATCATGTGGTGTTAGGACATAATCATGAATGTATTTTAATTCCACTGGATTAGTACTTAAAAGGGGCTTCGCTGGTAACTCCAATGGTAAAGAATCTGCCTGCAATGCAGGAGACCCCGGTTCAATCCCTGGGTTGGGAAGATCCCCTGGAGAAGAAAATGGCAGCCCAATTCAATATTCTTGCCTGGAGAATCCCTTGGACAGAGGAGCCAGGCAGGCTACAGTTCATGAGGTCACAAAGAGTTGGACACAACTGTGCAACTAACACAAAAACACACTTAAAAATAGTTATAATTGTAAAGTTTTTGCTATGTGTATTTTACTAAAATAAAAATACTGGGAAAAAACAAGAAACACACAAGCCAACATAAAAATATTTTATTTGTATATGATTTCATTTAATAGCTCCCTCAAAAGATTTATTTTATGTTAGATGAACAATCAAGTCTACAATGTTAAGTTCTCCTCTATGGAATATTTAGCCAATACACCAAACTTAAACACATTGTAGGATCCTTTTTTTTTTTAAATTCTTATATAGATTTTTTTTCTTATTTATAATATAGCCACTAACCTTTCTAGAACTATATATTTAGCACTCCTTGCCCTCACCTTAGAATTTATTATTCTTTATTACTCTGGGAAAAATAAGGACATTCACATCTTTGAAGTTTATTAAAAAACATATACTTAATGGAAAAAAGTTGATGCATATATACCCTCCTACTTCTGTATCTCAATTGATACACTTTATGCTAATTTCTCACATTCATAAAGTGAAAGTGAAGTCGCTCAGTCAGGTCCGACTCTTTGTGACCCATGGACCGTAGCCTACCAGGTTCCTTTGCCCATGGGATTTTCCAGACAAGAGTACTGGATTGGGCTGCCGTTTCCTTCTCTAGTGGATCTTCCCAACCCAGGAATCAAATTGGGATTTCCTGCACTACAGACAGATGCTTTACCATCTGAGCCACCAGGGAAGCCTCATTCACAAGCCTCTCACATTCTTATGTTACTATGATATCATGGCCTTTCAAGAACTGAATTTGCTTCCATAAATTGTGAAAGTTTTTTCCTGTCATTATTAATTTAAAATTGTCACAGTCAGTCATTATAAACCCCTTTAACATGGTTCCTTTTGTCCTTTTAACATTAGTCATCCCCAATAGGCATCCCTGAAAGAATCCTTCTTTCTAGTAATAGTAGTATATTCAAAGTTTAAATTAAAATTTTCCTGCCCCCAAACATGGTATCAATCATGCTCCAAAGGACATAGCTTTTTTTTTTTTTTNATTTACCATCTGAGCCACCAGGGAAGCCTCATTCACAAGCCTCTCACATTCTTATGTTACTATGATATCATGGCCTTTCAAGAACTGAATTTGCTTCCATAAATTGTGAAAGTTTTTTCCTGTCATTATTAATTTAAAATTGTCACAGTCAGTCATTATAAACCCCTTTAACATGGTTCCTTTTGTCCTTTTAACATTAGTCATCCCCAATAGGCATCCCTGAAAGAATCCTTCTTTCTAGTAATAGTAGTATATTCAAAGTTTAAATTAAAATTTTCCTGCCCCCAAACATGGTATCAATCATGCTCCAAAGGACATAGCTTTTTTTTTTTTTTCTTTTTGAAATCAGTGAATACTTCAAAAAACAAAATAATTGGGAAATTTGTACTGGAGTTAAGAATGTTTGCTTAATTTTTACTGGAATTCTTTCACTGTGAACATGGAGAAGATATATTTCATTTTATTTATTTTCATTGTATTTTCCAATTTAACATGGTGCAAATCTAACCTGTCATCATATGGAATTTTATTAATTTTTTTTTTCCCGTGATGATCTTCCCTGGTTGCTCAGACNACTGGAGTTAAGAATGTTTGCTTAATTTTTACTGGAATTCTTTCACTGTGAACATGGAGAAGATATATTTCATTTTATTTATTTTCATTGTATTTTCCAATTTAACATGGTGCAAATCTAACCTGTCATCATATGGAATTTTATTAATTTTTTTTTTCCCGTGATGATCTTCCCTGGTTGCTCAGACAGTAAAGAATCTGCCTACAGTGCAGTAGACCCAAGTTCAATGACACTAATTTTGAGACAGATTCTTCTTTATCTGGCTTTGTATTGCTTACTGGGTAAATATATCCAAAGCCAGGGATCAATAGTCATAACCGAAAGAAAGATAATCATTTGCTTATTGAATCTTGCCTCTGTGAAGGAGACAGGGGAACATTAGTCTAATATAACTGAGTTAGAGTGACATAAACCCTGTAGTAGTGACAGCATTGAATAAGGGATAGGGCTCCAGCACCAAAGATGATAGATAGATAGACACATTGATGATAGACCACACATTACTTTCTCTATTCTTAGCATATTTAGATGTGATTAACATTCAAATTGGGCTTCTCTGGTGACTTAGACAGTAAAGAATGTGCCTGTAATGCAGGAAACCTGGGTTCAGTCCCTGGGTCAGGAAGATTTCCTGGAGAAAGGAATGGCTACCCACACTAGTGTTCTTGCCTGGAGAATCCTATGGACAGAGGAGCCTGGGGGGCTACATTCCATAGTGTCACAAAAAAGTCTGACGTGACTGAGCAACTAACCTTTTCAGCATTCAAATCAGTAGACTGAATAAAACAAATTGCCTTCCCCTATGTAGGTAGGTCTCATCCAAACTGTTGAAAGCCTGATTAGAATAAAAAGACTGAGTAAAAAAGAATTTGATTTCTCTGTCTGACTGATTTGGAGAAAATATATTGGTCTTCTGCCTTCAAACTTGGACAAAAATCTACATCATCAGTTCTTCTGAGTCTTCAGATTGCCAACAGTAGATCTTTGGACTTCTCAAGTCTCCATAATCTCATGACCTAATTCCTTATAATATATATATATACACAAATAAATAAGATGTAATAAATAAATTAATGCAGATATATCTGCATTATGTTCCTATATTATGTTCCTATAATAGGAACATACATAACAAGATAATGTC
>SJYX01014710.1:153135-220628 GCA_006410675.1 Oreotragus oreotragus
AACAAAGCTAGTGGAGATGATGGAATTCCAGTGGAGCTATTTCAAATCCTGAAAGATGATGCTGTGAAAGTGCTGCACTCAATATTCCAGCAAATTTGGAAAACTCAGCAGTTGCCACAGGACTGGAAAAGGTCAGTTTTCATTCCAGTCCCAAAGAAAGGCAATGCCAAAGAATGCTCAAACTACCACACAATTGCACTCATCTCACACACTGGTAAAATAATGTTCAAAATTCTCCAAGCCAGGCTTCACCAATACGTGAACCGTGAACTTCCAGATGTTCAAGCTGGTTTTAGAAAAGGCAGAGGAACCAGAGATCAAATTGCCAACATCACTGGATCATCGAAAAAGCAAGAGAGTTCCAGAAAAACATCTATTTCTGCTTTATTGACTATGCCAAAGCCTTTGACTGTGTGGATCACAATAAACTGTGGAAAATTCTGAAAAAGATGGGCATATCAGATCACCTGACCTGCCTCTCGAGAAACCTATATGCAGGCCAGGAAGCAACAGTTAGAACTGGACATGGAACAACAGGCTAGTTCCAAATAGGAAAAGGAGTACGTCAAAGCTGTATTGTCAAAGCAATATTGTCACCCTGCTTATTTAACTTCTATGCAGAGTACATCATGAGAAATGCTGGGCTGGAAGAAACACAAGCTGGAATCAAGATTGCTGGGAGAAATATCAATAACCTCAGGTACAAAGTAGGGAGTCACAAATACTGAAAGGGAGATGGTAGTAAAAATCAAGTTCACTTGAAAACATCAGACTTGTTTTATGATATTCATGAATTGATAGGTGAATAATTGGATTTTTTACATAACTATGGTCATTTGTTTACATAACTGTGGCCATTGAAGATGGGAGGAGAAGGGGAAGACAGAGGATGAGATGGTTGGATGGCATCACTGACTCAATGGACATGAGTTTGAGTAAACTCTGGGAGCTGGTGATGGACAGGGAGGCCTGGCGTGCTGCAATTCATAGGGTCACAGAGTCGGACACGACTGAGCAACTGAACTGACTCACTGACTGATGGCCATTTACAAAAATAATTATTGTTTTAAGGCTACAACAGCCTTTGCTTTAAGAGATACACCCAATTAATGGCCGCCATTCATTGCTGAAATGAAACTCTGACATGCTTTTTAAATAGTTTTTGAATGGAAAATAGGAAGTAAGTATCCCAGAAAATGGAAAGTGCAGTGGAATATAGTGGGGCTAAATTATCCCCAAACAACAACTTAACATGCCCGGGGTCACCTAAATACCCACCATGATTGTGCTGATAGAGTTTGAAGCAGAAGAAACACATAATCAAGTCTTCCAGAGTTGGACAGAATGACTCATTGAGATAACCCTGTAAAAGCAGATATTTCTAATAACTAGTAATAATTAATACTGTTATTTTTGTGCTCTTTTGATATTGGGGGTGGGTGGGTGTATTATTTCTTTTAAAAGGAACTTGTTTTCATTTTTCCAGGATAACAGTAAGACCTAAGAAAATATGGTCTTTCGAAACATGTTTCACTTTTATCTGCCATTTCACCTTCAAATTCCTGGTGAGGAAGCCTCAAGTCCCACTGAGATATGACAAGCAAGTCTGCAAATATGGAAAACCTGAGTTTGAGAAATGTCTCTCTCTTTCTCCAGTAGCCAGCATTTCTATGACCAGTGATACATAAATATGAGTCCCTAGAAACGAACAGAAGCCCTTGAACCAACCTGGTGGTGTTATCATGTTCCTGCCTTTCAATTGGAAAAGTCTGGATTTTTTTTTACATTATTATCAAATGCCCCCTGCTGTGTGGAATGAAGTCATTAACTCCTTCGAATCCAGTACTTGGACTTATCCTTTGTCTTTTGAAAGCCTACATTTCACCTGTTTACATTCTGAAGGTATAATTCTGAAAGGGAAAGGGAAGTCCCTCAGTCGTGTCTGACTCTTCGCGACCCCATGGACTACAGCCTACCAGGCTCACCTGTCCATGGGATTTTTCCAGGCAAGAGTGCTGGAGTGCGTTGCCGTTGCCTTCTCCAAAGTAGTTCTGAATTACTCTCTATTGTTCATATTAGTCCCAGGTGCAGTGTTCACCTAAATCTCATCGTGACGTTGCAAACCAGCACATAAATTTCACTATGTCAGGAGTTTTTAGTGGGCTTCCCAGGTGGCACTAATGGTAAAGAACCTGCCTGCCAATGCAGGAGATTGGATTCGATTCCTGGGTCGGGAAGATCCCCTGGAGGAGGGCATGGCAACCCACTCCAGTATTCTTGCCTGGAGAATCCCAGAATTTTCTATACCATAAAATAGAAAATTTCCTGACCATTATAACTTAATTTACCTATTTATGAAAACTGTGAAATAGATGGGCATTTAAAACCAAGTAACGGACTTCCTTGCACTGAAACTGCGGAGCCCTCATGCCTTAGAACCTGTGCTTCTCGATAAGAGAAGCCACCACGATGAGAAGCCTGCACACCGCAAGAAAGAGTAGCCCCCTCTCACTAGAGAAAGCCGGCACAAGGCAAGGAAGACCCAGCGCAGCCAAAAATAAATACGTTAAAGTAAATTAAGTTACAAAATAAAACCAAGAAGGGACTTACCTGGCAGTCCAGTGGTTGAGACTTCACCTTCCAATGCAGGGGGTGCAGGTTCGATTCCTGGTCAGGGAGCTAAGAGCCCACATGCAGGGAAACTATATGCTGCGTGCACAGCCAAAAAAAAATTTTTTTTTTATAAAATCAAGTAATTCTCCAAAAGTAGTGCCCTTGAGGAACAGGAAGAGAATACTTGCACTCAGAACGGCTGTGAGTGCGAAGATAAATACTAAAGAGAAACGGGTGCGGAAAATACACCATGGATCCACTCCAGTAATTATTCTGGCTAACCAGGGCTTCAGTCATGCTGTGGTTATGTATAACTTTTAAATGTCATCTTTAAAAAGTCAAAATTTTAAATAATGAGTTATAAACATGAAAAAAGTCATACATTTTTACATATGAAATTTATGCATGGGGATAGTACAGCAAGTTATTAAATGTTTATTAAATCAGTTTGCTCTCTAGAAAACTGTTAATGTGAGACCAGAAGTCATATGTGCTCTTTGACTTTTGCAAATTGCACAAAATACTTATTTTGAAACTTTTCATTCACATTTCACTGAGTATATCTTAACTTATAACTGATTCAATTTTGTAGCACTTGTTAAACTTTTAATATAAATATGTTTCTGGTCAGCTAAACAATTTTATATCCTCAAAGGAGACATGATTTTTTTTTTTAAGTATAGAAATTTGAATTTATGGTTCAGTGGGCAGAGATATATATTAGCTCGTTAAATTCTACCCTTTGAGGGAGAAGGCTTTATCATTCTCATTTTAGAAGCAAGTGATCACAGAGAGATTAAATAACTTGTCCAAGGTTTATGCCTAAATCTGGGTACTCAGGTCCCTCCTCATTGCAGATTCCATGCCTCTGTGCTGAGGATTTTCCTGCAAACACAGTATGACCTCTAGAGACTAATATTTTTCAAAGCTCTTTTGGAAATTAATGAGTGTTCTTTTAATGCTTTTGAATGCCAAGGAAGATAATTCAGCATACACATTAATTGCACACAGCATTTCTTCTACATGAAGGGGATGAAAGACTTCCCTGTTTGAAGCAACATAAATGTTACAGACGCTTCCACAGTCAGTCTTCTCTAAGGAATGTGTTAATTTGAAGAATTTCCTCACAATTAAAATAAATTTTAAAAAAACCATTTCTAACTTCTGCTACAGAACTAAGTAACATTAAAAAAAGAAATAATTTGTTAACTTTGTTGTTTTTTTTCTAAGTTTATAATCAACCCTCCGAATCTCTCCAGATGATAGCTAATATTTATTTAATGACTACTCTCTACCACACATTTTCTAACTGCTTTAAGTGTTTTATCTCTAATTCTCACAACTGTATAATGTATAAATTGTAATTACCCCATTTTGCAAATGAGGAAAATGGGGTTCAGAGAGTTTGTGGTCTTAAAATTTAGCAAGTGTGGGGCTAAGATAGAAATTCCTGCAGTGTAACCTTCTCTTCCTTCAGGGCTGCATCTGAGATACATGGTTAAATCAGGTTTCTGCCAACTCTAGCTCCCAAGTTAAATTTCCACAGAATACTCATGTTTTAATTTGTCCAAAGACTCTGGGAACACCATTTTCTCCTGATGTAGAAACATTCTAGGAAAAATGTACATTTTAGAATCTCTACTACAGCTGCCTAGGAATTGGACATAAATGAACAGAACCACGGCTTGATAAGTTGGATGATCCTTCACTGATCAAAAACAGATGTCAAATGCTTGTGGGGGGGAAAGGCATTAATCACACATAATTGGGGAACACTGTCTATGCAGGACAAGATAAATGTTTTCCCATCCTAGCAATTAGTGTTCATTGAACATGAGAGCCTATAAAGTAGAGAAAATAATAACCTAGTCTTTCCAACACGTTCTAAGGACCAATTTGTATTTGCACATGTTTTTGAGTACTGAAGTTATTGAAGTAAGCAAATTCATTATTTTTCTTTGTGTTACAATTCGGAGACGACCTCTGTCCTTCCACTACATGTGAACCAAAACCAGGTCGAGAAGTACAAACAGATCATGGCAGCCAATATTTCTTTGTATTTAAAGATTAGGTCCACAAACACAGGTCTATTTCAAGTCTCAGAGCTCAAGGAAAAAAGAATGGCTCTTGAAGTCATCCCTCAGTGTGGAATTTTTCTTTGGTCATTTATTCTCTCCTACTCTGAATTATCTTTCAGGAGAAAAACAATAAAATAGTTTTCAGTAACTCATACTTAAATTGACATTCCCAGTTAATTTCACTGTGGAAGAAAACAGGAAATCAGTAGTCATAAAGGCCAAAATCTTTTCTGATTTTTATACCTTTGATGGAAGATAAAAGAAAATCTTGGATATGTGCAAGCTAAATTAGAATCAGAAGCACAAGATAAAATCCTTGTAAGTGTATGACCACTGACTGCTAAATGCAACTGTCTGCGTAAGGTGTTTACAAAACCTTTCTATGTGAGTGATATAATTAGAACATTTAAATGGGAAAGGTTGGAATATCAGAGAAAAACATGAGATAGGATTTAGAGAAAAGAGCCTAACAAAACTGATTTAGTACATGCAGTGTATACACACTTGTCAAATTCAAGAAAATTAAATGTATAGCTGACTCAGCCCCTTCATGAAGTTAAACATAAAGTTAATTGCAAGGATGCCAGCAAAGCTTTCCATCAAAAACTAGAAGTGAAGGTTCGGGTGCTTTCTTGCTCCAGTTATTTATAGACAGGAATGGGATCATGCCATAATGCCAACTCAGTGGTTTAACTTTGATGTTTTAAAGAGTTTCTAAACACCCCTTTTATCCAAGGCATAAATAACACACACACAAAAATTGTTGTTGGATTACACTTCTATCAATATACATTTTGATTAAAATGTATTTGGGGATAATACTGTATGGGATAGTACTGTTTTACCCCAGTGTTGATCCTAAATTACTTAATAAAAGAAAAACAGCATTTTGAAAAGAATACTTCCAGTGAAAAGCATCTTGAAAAAGGATGTAAGTTCTCTTTATTCTGTCAAGCATATGATAGGAACTCAATAAGTACTTGTAAAGAATTTCTTAGATCCCACATTTTGCAATAAATTATGATTTATCACATAATTTATCAACATAATTTATCACACGAACTTTCGTTACTGAACTTTTCACAGGATGTTTCTGCAGAACATCAGGTTCAGAAATTATGACGGTAAGAAACAAGCTTACTATTAAAATTTCAGTCAAGGACATCCAATGGTATTACATTTCCTTCTCTGTTCTTTACTTGATCTCTGTAAAATTCTCCTTGCCCAAACTAAACTTATGATAATTTGCTGACTACTCTTTTTCATGGAATATCATGCCAAAAGCATTTTTTTTTTGTAAGAAACAAAGTTCAGTGAAAATGGTAAGAAGATACAAGTTGAATCTGCATCTCCTTTTCTGATAGCTTTGCATTTGTTTAGGGATAGAGCATCACTGAAGCGACTTAGCAGCAGCAGAGCATCATGTTAAATACTGTTGAGATCTGACATCCTTAGTCTCTGGATTCTGGAGATTCATTCCTTACATCCTAGCTTCAGGATATGGAGAATTCAGGTGCTTCTTCTCAGATGAGCTCCAGAACTACTATCTAAGAAACTTAACTTGGCATGACTCATCACAGAGCTCACACAAAGACTACAATGAATAATTTCAGATAAAATTAATTTTCAAAGCTTAGTTAACACATCTAAAAAACTTACTACCTGTTCATTGGTCAAAACTTCTATTTGGGGGACTTCCCTGGTGGTCTAGTGGTTAAGAATTTGGCTTGTAATGCCGCAGACTTGGATTCATCCCTAGTCGGGGAAACTAAGATCCCACGTGCCACGGAGCAACTAAACCCATGCAATTACTGAAGCTATGCACCACAACTAGAGAGTCCATATGCCGCAACGAAATAGCCAACACGATGCAATGAAGGTCCTGTGTGCCGCAACTGACCCAATGCAGCCAAATAAATAAATAATAGTTTTAAAAAAACCTTCCATTTTGAAGTATTAATACCAAATAAGGGTTCTGCTATTATTTTTGCATTTGCCTCCATGTAAAACACTTTTCCTTTTATTTATGATTGTGAAGTGTAGTATGGCATACCACTCCCAAAATATGCTGCTTTGGTATATTAATATTTTGTGATGTAGGCACTTAAAAAACAGCAAGTGCAGGAAAAGGCTTTCTCTGAACTCCCCTTATCTGCCTAAAGACAGATCCTCCAGAAGGAATTCCATTGTCAAAAATCCCCTCCCTGGGAGTTTCTTTAATTCATTAACCAGGGAAGATGGATTTATCACAGGAGGAGAGTGAAAGTCAGCACCATACTCAGACAAAAATTCTTCACAAGCTATCATACTTCCAATGTGTTCTTCTGAGGGTCCACTCATCTTTCCTAGAAGTCACTGACTTTGCGTTAAGAGATCTACATCCCCCCTACCCTTTCCTAGTAAGATGATATTTAATCTTGAATTTTAAGCCACCTGGGAGAGAAAAGGGAAGCTCTCCTTAGAACCAGAAATAGGAAATAATAAGATTGACTCAAGTTCAATATCATGAATTGAATATCTACTATCTGTTTTTTAAGGAGACAAAATTGCCTAGGCGGTGCTCTTTTATGTATCAATAAGGGCACAAAGGAAGGCCAGCCTTACCATGGACCCTCACCTCCAGCTCAAAGGTGTATTTATATAACTTTGTTGTAAACAAAGAGCAAATGGAAACCAGCAGGAGAACAGTTTGGTTCACGTTTCACCAAAGATATTTTCCCTCCAGCTTGAAGGTAACCAGAGACTTCTACAGTCATTGCAAACATGTCTTAACCCAGCAATTACATATAGGCACCATATGAATCTTTGGAAATTAGATAAAAAGAATTCTAATGTAACACAATAGCAACATTATAGTTTAGAAACCATGATGCCTCACTGATGCATACATCTGCTGGAGAATGAGCATATGGTGGTGCCCAGAACAGAAGTAAAGAAAACCTGCAGTTATGGCTGTTTAGTATGATAATTGACTCTGAGTAAACGTATGAGTTTTGCTGCTTGTCTAATTTTCAGTTGTTGGGTTTTTGCTTTTGTTCATTTTTTTGACGGCAGATGTTCGGGAGGCAAAAAGCCTCTGTGTTCCTGGTGTAACTGAATCTGGCAATATTACTAGTAAGACCAGGGAAATATACTAAACTTAGCAGAAAGCAGAGACAATAACAACATCCAAAAGTGTTCTTTGAAGCTACTTATCCTCTGACAAATGACATGATAGCCAACAGCCAAGCACAGAAAGAAACTATGTCTGTATCTCATATGTTTAACATTAATCAATTTTATTCTATGGCAGCCCATTATCTATATATGGTGACAGAACATTCCATAAGTAGAAAAACTAGAAAGGGGGATTATATTTAAAAATAAATAAAAGCAATGTTATCAGCCTCACCTTTAAAGCATTGAAATGAAGTGTTTTGTTTCTTTTTATGGCTAATATTCCATTGTGCATAAGTACCATATCTTCCTTATCCATTCATCTGTCAATGGACATGTAAGTTGCTAAAATGAAAATCTTGAAACATGAACTTGAGTCCCATTTTCAACAGGGAAACGGGATGACAGCAGAACCTGAAGTCTATTGCACAGATTAAAGTGCATTTTAATCAGTATTTCAGGGACAACCACCGCCTGATTATCTGCATATGCTTGTCCCCTGGGCAGTTTGCATTCTTCAACCATCTCAAACCTCCCAGTCAGCCCCACTGGGTTCCCTCCTCCCCACACTACAATGTGTGCGTGAGGGGTGGCAAATAATTTACAATTTGGTCTAGACCAACAGAGAAAAAGCCTAGGCATGTAACTCTATTGAAGTGGACGCCTGAGTCTGCTGTACTTTATCTACTATTTTGGAAGAATTCTGTCATTGCTTTCTTCTAATAGCAGAGATAATTAAAAAGCTATTGTTTCAATGAGGTCTCTCAGCCCACAAACATTTATTAAGGACTTGCCTAAATTGTAAGTCATTGTTAGTGTGGAACAGAAAAGGCATGTTTGTGCCTACATACCTTATAACAGAATATTCTAGAATGATTACAATATACATTTCAGTCAACTCTTATCACACTTATACAACCAGCAGAAATATGACATAATCAAGTTATCAAAAAGTAAGGGGGAAAAAAGAAGAAAAAAAAGTAACAGAGTGAGTCGTGGAGCAAGGACTTGTTTAAGGGTACTGAGATCACATACAGAATTCTTCAAAGGCTGCATGAAAATAGAAATAACTCAGAATTCTTTGGTGCCTATGTGTGGTTGGAAAGCACCTGGGAGAGGTCTCTGGAAGAGTAAACAGATCTCTTTGTCTCTAAGGGTCTCACCTTTGTCCCTGAATTGGCTGCCTAATTTTTATTTATTTGGGGTGAGGAGAGTAGGTAGACAGGAAGTCTCTTCTTCTTCAAAGAAAGAGGAAGCCCAGACATAACAGGACCTAAACTCCTGAACATCATTTTCTATCATTACTGTCTTCTGCTGAAACCTAAGCTGATTTCCTAATGGCAATAACCCTGATACAGAGTTGAGTGGTCTGAATGACAGATACAGTCAGAACTATATTATGGAAAGTCTGCCATCAAAAGTACATTAGGGGGACTTCCCTGGTGGTCCAGTGGTTAAGAATCTGCCTTCGAATGCAGGGGACAAAAGTTCAATCCCTGGTCCAGAAAGATTCCACATGCCTCGGGGGGGAACTAAGCCCACAGCTTCAACTACTGAAGCCCACACGCCCTAGAGCCGGTGATCCAAAACAAGGGAAGCCACCGCAGCAAGAGGCCTGCATGCCACAGCTAGAGAACGCCCGAGCGCAGCAACAAAGACCTAGAGCAGCCAAAAAAAAAAGAGTCCATTGTGTGTAATTATCCACTTTTCCTTATCCACTCATTGGACATTTAAGTTACTTACACCTCTTGGCTATTGTGAATAGTGCTGTAATGAACATGAGTGTGCAGATATATCTTTGAGATCCTGCTTTGAATTCTTTTGGATATATGACCAGAAATGGGGTTGCTAGATCATATGGCCGGGGAAGGCAATGGCACCCCACCCCAGTACTCTTGCCTGGAAAATCCAATGGACGGAGGAGCCTGGTGGGCTGCAGTCCATGGGGTCGCTAACAGTCGGACAGACTGAGCGACTTCACTTTCACTTTTCTCTTTCATGCATTGGAGAAGGAAATGGCAACCCACTCCAGTATTCTTGCCTGGAGAATCCCAGGGACGGGGGAGCCTGGTGGGCTGCCGTCTATGGGGTCACACAGAGTCGGACACGACTGAAGTGACTTAGCAGCAGCAGCAGCAGCAGATCATATGGCAATTCTGTTTTTTTAATTTGTGGAGGAACTGCCATATTGTTTTCCAGAGTAGCTCTACCTCTGATCACAATGTATTTTTCATATATTTTTGCACATGATTTGTTAGTAGTCAGTTCAGAAAGTTTGCATCTGAATTCGTAAATGAGATTGGCCCATTATTTTCTTTCCATAAATTGCCTTGTCTGGATTATTTCCAAAAACCAGCCTTTGGTATTGTCGATCATCTATATTTCTGTTTTTTTCTACTGTTTCCTTAATTTCCATAGTTAATTTCATTATTTTTCTTTTCTACTTCGTTTAACCCTAATTTTATGAGTTGACCATGTAGCTCAGGCTGTCTTATATTTTAAATAAATTCATTTACACATATGCATTTCATTCTAATTACTATTACTTTTCTAATTACCCCGTTTTGATATGTTCTTGCACATATAAAAATGTTATCATTTCCATTGTGATTTCCCCTTGAGTCCATGAGTTCTGTAGAAGATTTTTTTTTTTTTTCAATTTGTAACCTCCAAATTCTGTTTTATAAGTAAAGAAACTAAAGTCCTGAAAAATTAAATGTCCTGCTCAAAATTGTATCACTAATGCCTGGGCGGAAAACAAAACCTCCTGATTAGTAATCCACTTTGCTTTTCCAAATTCTTAATTCATATTCTTTACTCTATCAGAAAGCTTCTTGAAATTAAGCCAACATCTTTAACTCATATTACAAGTAGAAATCTACTTTTATATTAGCCTCATTCATTATACATTTTTAAAATATTTGCCTAAGCCTTTTTCTAAATATATTTAGACAATTTTCTTACCTTCTCATCCAGCCAGGATTTATTCATTTCTAGCCACATCATTTGGCATAGTGCTTAGCACAATGTTAGACTTTCAATAAAAAGTTTATTTAGGGAACTTTTGTTTAATGAATGTTTAAAGAGTAGTATTAGTGCCATATATGAGCTTTATTAAACATCAAATGACAAGGATGGAAGGATACTTTCCAGCTTACCATAACACAAGTCCAGTGAATTTATAATAAAGCCGAAACAAAAAAACAAGAAGCCAGAATCACTGTCGAAATGAACTACAATTCCATGGTCAAAAAAGGGACAGTAGAAATATGTGAAAACATAAAAAATTATATGAGCTTTATTAAACATCAAATGACAAGGATGGAAGGATACTTTCCAGCTTACCATAACACAAGTCCAGTGAATTTATAATAAAGCCGAAACAAAAAAACAAGAAGCCAGAATCACTGTCGAAATGAACTACAATTCCATGGTCAAAAAAGGGACAGTAGAAATATGTGAAAACATAAAAAATAAAGTATAAATGACAGTAACCAACTTTCATGAACATCTGTGAGAAATGGATTTTATTACCTCTACTATATAAATGGGGAAATGGAGTTGCAGACAGTTTGGGTGACTTGCTCAGGTGACATAGCTACAAGTGACAACTTCACATTGGAATGCAGTTGTCTCCACAGCCCATCCTCTTAGCAGTAAACCACAATCTTCTCCAAGTCCTTTATCTGAGCTCTTTCCTCCCAGCTGTAGCCTAGGTCCAGCCCACCCTCTTGGCTGTAATTGGGAAGTGAGAGATAGCTCTGAAGCAAAGGGAAAGGCTGGTAGTATCAGGATCAATCTCCAGTGAACACAAAATATTTTGTGAGAGGTTAAATATTACCACATTTTTTTTTTTTTTTTGTCCTTGAGAATACTCTTTGGTGAGGGCCAGGGGGAGGAATTGGAAAGTTCTGCTGTTAACATCAATTCAGTTCAGTTCAGTCTCTCAGTCGTGTCTGACTCTTTCAGACCCCACAGCCTGCAGCATGCCAGGCTTCCCTGTCCATCACCAACTACCAGAGCTTGCTCAAACTCATGTCCATTGAGTTGGTGATACCATCCAACCATCTCATCCTCTATCGTCCCCTTCTTCTTCTGCCTTCAACCATTCCCAGCTTCAGGGTCTTTTCCAATGAGTCAGTTCTTCACATCAGGTGACAAAAGTATTGGAGTTTCAGCTTCAGCATCAGTCCTTCCAATGAATATTCAGGACTGATTTCCTTTAGAATTGACTGGTTTGATTTCCTTGCAGGCCAAGGGACTCTCAAGAGTCTTCTCCAACACCACAGTTCAAAAGCATCAATTCTTTGGTGCTCAGCTTTCTTCACAGTCCAACTCTCACATCCATACATGACCACTGGAAAAACAATAGCTTTGACTATACAGACCTTTGTTGACAAAATAATGTCTCAGCTTTTGAATATGCTGTCTAGGTTTGTCATAGCTTTTCTTCCAAGGAGCAAGTGTCTTTTAATTTCATGGCTGCAGTCACCATCTGCAGTGATTTTGGAGCCCAAGAAAATTAAGTCTGTCACTGTTTCCATTGTTTCCCCATCTATTTGTCATGAAGTGATGGGACTGGATGCCATGATTTTAGTTTTTTGAATGTTGAGTTTTAAGCCAACTTTTTCACTCTCCTCTTTCACCTTCATCAAGAGGCTCTTCAGTTTTTCTTTGCTTTCTGCCATAAGGATGGTGTCATCTGCATATCTGAGGTTGTTGATATTTCTCCTGGCAATCTTGTTTCCAGCTTGTGCTTCATCCAGCCTGGTATTTTGCATGATGTACTCTGCATAGAAGTTAAATAAGCCTGATGTACTCTTTTCCCAATTTGGAACCAGTCTATTGTTCCACAACTGGTTCTAACTGTTGCTTCTTGACCTGCATACAGATTTCTCAGGAGAGAGGTAAGGTGGCCTGATATTCCCATCTCTTTAAGAACTTTCTATTAATGTAATGCTATTAACATACTGTCCACCTTTTTTTCCTAAGTCCTCATAAAGCTCACATAGGAAATCTCATGTCAGAAGTTGCAGTGCTCTATTAAAAACATCATACTCAGGACTTCCCTGGTGGTCTGGTGATTAAGAATCCACCTGCCAATGCAGGAGACATGGGTTCGATCCCTAGTCCCTGAAGATCCCACAGGCGTGGAGCTACTAAGCCCATGCACCACAACTACTGAAGCCCATGAACCCACAGCCAGCGCTCCACAGCAAGAGAAAGCCACTGCAATGAGGCGTCTGTGCACTGCGATGAGAGTGGCCCCTGCTCCCCACAACCAGAGAGACCCCATGCAGCAACGAAGAGCCAGCACAGCCAAAAATAAACGAATATACTAGTCAATTAAAAAAAGAATACCATACTCACAAATAAAGAGATCCTTTATGCATATTTTCTCTAGGCATCTTTTTAAAATGCAGGCATTTCCCTTTCATTATTTAATGTGTGCGTGCTAAGTCACTTGAATTCTGTCCAACTCTTTATGACCCTGTGGCCTGTAGCCCACCAGGATCCTCTGTCCTTGGGATTCTCCAGACAAGAATCCTAGAGTGGATGCCATGCCCTCCTCCAGGAGATCCTCCCAACCCAAGGATTAAACCCACGTTTTCTCTTATAGACATATAGAACCTCCATTGGCAGGCAGGTTCTTTACCACTAGCACCACCTGGAAAGCCTTTATTATTTAATAAAACTACCTTAATTAACCTTACCAATATAATTTGATGCTGCACAATAATAATTATTTTCTTGATAGTGTTGCAGGAAGGGGAGCACCTTCCAGGGCCCGGAAGTGGGCTCTTGTCTAACACTCAGAAATGTATTGTCTGAGGAGACACATGTGCTGACAAAGCAAGAGATTTTATTGGGAAGGTGTGCCCAGATGGAGAGCAGTAGGGTAAGGGAACCCAGGAGGACTGCTCTGCCACAGTCCTGGCTTGCAGTCCTGGTTTTTTGGTGATGGGATTAGTTTCCAGGTTGTCTTTAGCCAATCATTCTGACTCAGAGTCCTTCCTGGTGGGGCGTGCATCACTCAGCCAAGATGGATGCCAGAGAGAAGGATTCTGGGAGGTGATTGGACACATGGTGTCTCCTTTTGATCCTGAACTCTCCCTATGACCAGTGTGTTCTCTTGGCAAAACTCTTAGCTTTTCCCTGCTTCATTCTGTACTCCAAGGCCAAATTTGCCTGTTACTCCAGGTATTTCTTGACTTCCTACTTTTGCATTCCAGTCCCCTGTAATGAAAAGGACATCTCCTTCAGGTGTTCTAGAAGGTCCTGTAGGTCTTCATATAACCATTCAACTTCAGCTTCCTCAGCATGACTGGTCAGGGCATAGATTTAGATTATTGTGATATTGAATGGTTTGCCTTGGAAACGAACAGAGATCATTCTGTCGTTTTTGAGACTGCATCCAAGCACTGCATTTTGGACTCTCTTATTGACTATGATGACTACTCCATCTCTTCTAAGGGGTTCTTGCCCACAGTAGTAGATATAATGGTCATCTGAGTTAAATTCACCCATCCCAGTCCATTTTAGTTCGCTGATTCCTAAAATGTTGATGTTCACTCTTGCCATCTCCTGTTTGACCACTTCCAATTTGCCTTGATTCATGGACCTAATATTCCAGCTTCCTATGCAATATTGCTCTTTACAGCGTCAGACTTCACTTCCATCACCGGTCACATCCACAACTAGGTGTTGTTGCTATGACTCTGTCTCTTCATTCTTTCTGGAGTTTTTTCTGCACTGATCTCCAGTAGCATATTGGGCACCTACCGACCTGGGGAGTTCATCTTTCAGTGTCCTATCTTTTGGCCTTTTCATACTGTTCATGGGGTTCTCAAGGCAAGAATACTGAAGTGGTTTGCCATTCCCTTCTCCAGTGGACCACATTTTGTCAGAACTCTCCACCAAGACCCGTCCATCTTGGGTGGCCCTACATGGCATGGCTCATAGTTTCATTGAGTTAGACAAGGCTGTGGTCCATGTGATCAGATTGGTTAGTTTCCTGTGATTGTGGTTTTCAGTCTGTCTGCCCTCTGATGGGGAAGTATAAGAAGCTTATGGAAGCTTCCTGATGGGAGAGACTGACTGAGGGGGAAACTGGGTCTTGTTCTGTTGGGTGGGGCCACGCTCAGTTCAGTTCAGTTCAGTTCAGTTGCTCAGTCATGTCCGACTCTTTGCGACCCCATGAATCACAGCACGCCAGGCCTCCCTGTCCATCACCAACTCCCAGAGTTCACTCAGACTCACGCCCATCGAGTCAGTGATGCCATCCAGCCATCTCATCCTCTGCGTCCCCTTCTCCTCCTGCCCCCAGGCCCTCCCAGCATCAGAGTCTTTTCCAATGAGTCAGCTATTTGCATGAGGTGGCCAAAGTCCTGGAGTTTCAGCTTTAGCATCATTCCTTCCAAAGAAATCCCAGGGCTGATCTCCTTCAGAATGGACTGGTTGGGTCTCCTGGATGCTCACAGGCGAGTCTGGGTTAGTCTCTTGTGGGGTCACTGCTCCTTTCTCCTGGGTCCTGGTGCACAAGGTTCTATCTGTGCCCTCCAAGAGTCTGTCTCCCAGGCCTGAAGTTCTGGGGGCTCTATGGTGGGGTTAATGGTGACCTCCTCCAAGAGGGCTTATGCCATACCCAGGTCTGCTGTACCCAAAGCCTCTACCCCTGCAGCAGTCTATTGCTGACCCATACATCTGCAGGAGACACTCAAACACAGTTCTGTCTCAGTCTCTGTAGAGTCTCTGGATCCTGGTGCATACAAAGTTTGAGCCCTCTGATCATCTCTGAGCACTTGCTCCTTGAAAGAAAAGTTATGACCAACCTAGACAGCCCATTAAAAAGCAGAGACACTACGTTGCCAACAAAGATCCATCCAGTCAAAGCTATGGTTTTTCCAATAGTCATGTATGGATGTGAGAGTTGGACTATAAAGAAAGAAGAGCACTGAAGAATTGATGCCTTTGAACTGCAGTGTTGGAGAAGACTCTTGAGAGTCCCTTGGATGGCAAGGAGATCCAAGCAGTCCATCCTAAAGGAAATCAGTCCTGAATATTCATTGGAAGGACTGATGCTGAGGCTGAAACTCCAATACTTTAGCCACCTGATGTGAAGAACTAACTTATTGGAAAAACCCTGATGCTGGGAAAGACTGAAGGTGGGAGGAGAAGGGGACAGCAGAGGATGAGATGGTTGGGTGGCATCACCAACTCAATGGACATGAGTTTGAGTAAGCTCTGGGAGTTGGTGATGGACAGGGAGGCCTGGCATGCTGCAGTCCATAGGGTCGCAAAGAGTCAGACACAACTGAGCGACTGAACTGAACTGAACTCTCCCTGTTGGTGATGGCTTATTAGTTCTGTGTTCCTTACCAGGACTTCCTGTCATAAAATGACTCATGCAAATGGTTACCAGGATGCCTGGCCAGGGTGGGCCGTTTCAGTCAGTGTGCGTCCCCTAACGATAGTATTACTGAAAGCTCAGTCTCTTTGTACATCAGAGCAAATCAATTCCTGGAGACAGAGTTTTGGGTAAAGTGGAAAAGAATAGCTCTACTACTTTGCCAGGCAAAGGGAGATACATCAGGCTCCTGCCTCAAAAAACTGTGTGTCCCAACCTGGGAGGATTTGAGGATGGGTTTTATAACAGTGATTCATAAGTGGGGCCTCTGACAAGATTAGTGTGTGAGCAAGGCTGAAGCTGAAGCTCCAATACTTTGGCCACCTAATATGAAGACCTGACTCACTGGAAAAGATCCTGATGCTGGAAAAGATTGAAGGCAGGAGGAGAAGAGGACAACAGAGGATGAGAGGGTTTGATGGCATCATCGACTCAATGGATGTGAATTTGAGCAAGCTCCAGGAGATGGTGATTGACTGGGGAGCCTGTTGTACTGCATGTAGTCCATGGGGTTGCCAAGAGTTGGACTTGACTGAGCGATTGAACAACAAGGGCTTGCACTCCCTTAATCTTGTGTCAGGTGGGGGGTCTCCCAATCTTGATGAACTTCTCTAGTCCCTTTAATCTTGCCTCAGGTGGTTTCTTGGCTGCTCCTCCCCGATTGCTGCTAAGTCACTTCAGTCGTGTCCGACTCTGCAACCCCATAGACCGCAGCCCACCAGGCTCCCCCGTCTCTGGGATTCTCCAGGCAAGAACACCGGAGTGGGTTGCCATTTCCTTCTCCAATGCATGAAAGTGAAAAGTGAAAGTGAAGTCACTCAGTTATGTCTGACTCTTAGCGACGCCATGGACTGCAGCCCACCAGGCTACTCCTTCCATGGGATTTTCCAGTTAGCAACTGTTAGAATCTGCCCTTTGGAAATTAGGGAAAGCCATGGAGGCTAGAGTCTTGCCCACAAGAAATGGGAAATGGAAAAGCTTTGCTGCCTGAGAGCCCCACAGGGCCCTGCTTGCCATGGACTGCAGCCCACCAGGCTACTCCTTCCATGGGATTTTCCAGTTAGCAACTGTTAGAATCTGCCCTTTGGAAATTAGGGAAAGCCATGGAGGCTAGAGTCTTGCCCACAAGAAATGGGAAATGGAAAAGCTTTGCTGCCTGAGAGCCCCACAGGGCCCTGCTCAGTTTCAATATTTATATATTATGCCTTTGCTATCTTTTCATTATTTGATATGTTGATCAAAGTGACATCATTGTTATTTTACTAGTTTCTAATTTTTTTTCTTGAACATTTTTCCCCTTTAGGATTTGAAAATTAGTAATAGAAACAATCATTCTTTCATCTTCAACTTTTAGATTGTATATTTTTCCCCCCTTTGGCTTTGTGATATCTCCTTGATCTCTATAATCATTATTTTTTATGCACTAGATGTGTGTGGTGATTACAAAGAATGCTTTATGACACAGAGAAATGCTCACAATATAAAGTTTCAAAAAAATAAGATAAAATAAAGCAGAACTCAAAATTGCAAGTACAGGGACTTCCTGGTTAAGAATCTGCCTTGCAGTGCAGGGCAATGTGGGTTCAATCCCTGGTTGGGGAACTAAGATCTCACTTGGCTGCAGAGAAACTAAGCCTGAGTGCCACAGCTAGTGAGCTCAAGCCACAAAGAAGATCCTGTGTGCAGCAACTAAGTCCCAATGTAGCCAAATAAATAAATAAAATATTAAGAAGAATTCTAAGTACAGTAGGAACCCAAATGACTATTTAAACATGTTTTGTTTTACACTATCCCAAAATATTGACAGACATCACTCTGGGTAGTGAGATTATGAATAATTTTTTTTTAAGATTTCTGTATATTTTTTATATTTTCTGCAAAACATATATGTTTTATGTATTTATCTGAATCAGAGCCAAAAGTTGGAAGTGAAGCCAAAGGGATGATTTTGTTGAAAGGTTCCTACGGCTGCTAAGGGGTGTCCATCCACAAGAAGCCTTCCCCTCCAGCCCTGTCTTGAGGCACCTGTTTCTGGTTTTCTGGTGGGTAGCTGGTAGGTTTATGCAGAGAGCACGAGTGTGGGGGCTTGTGTGTACAGGGGGCCACCGGGGGTGCACAGTAATCCCAGGGAGAGGTCCTGGGAAGTACCAGAGCTCTCTTAGTCTATGGTTAAAGGCAGTGCTATTTAGAATAGAATGGAAATAACATCTGGATCCACATGGAAGCTATCTGGTCCAGGTCACTCTCCATCTTAGATTCATTTTCCCAAACAAGGTTATTTGAGCAAGTTCTGGCCTTTTAAATCAGATTGGTAGTGTAATATCAGATATATTTTTCAGCCTCACTTTGCTTAATTTTCCCAATCATTAAGGCCTAAATAATAATATTATTATTTAGCAAAATATCTCCTGCTATCTCATTAAAGTGTCCTGAGGATTTAGCAATAAATGTCTCCTGTACACTTTTTGGGGCCACTTCATAAGCCACAGTAGCTCTTTGTAACAAATTAAGTTGCAAAGACATATAGGTTAGAAAGAAGTGTGTGTGTGTGTGTAATACACTTTCCTTTTTCTTTTGCCTCTCCAGGCTTTATTCCATTATTCTTCCTTCTGGGAAATGAGACAGAATGACTGAAGGCCTATCGTGTCGAAAGGTTTGTTTAATGACTGTCCCATGTGAAAATATGCAGTGTTAACTGAGAAGCATGACTGATGTGACTGTGGAGGCCCATCAGACTGACTCATTTATCAAATACTAAAGAGTTGTTTCATAGATTGGCTTTTCTAGTCATTTTTCAATAGAATTAAAGCCTGAGCAGTTATAAGAAAAACAAAGAACTCTTAGGGTTATTTTTTGTGAGGATAGGGTCATCTAACCATTTGGGAGCCCTGACATAATAATCTGTGATTTTTCCCCCAAGCTCATTTTTGTCACAAAGAGCAAAAATGTGTGAGTGAACATAAAACAACAACAAATTCCCATGTCAAATAAACATAAAGGAAAGACATTTTCAAGGGACTATTTTAGAGAGTTAATATATAGAGTGCAATTCTTGTCAATTGATCATATTCCATTTTATTCAGCCTCAGGCTTTTGGTGAGCTTTTGGGTTAACAGACAGAAAATGAGATGATACAGTTCTGATAATATATCATTCTTGTATGAACCCCCTCATCATCATGTCTAAACTGGCAATCTCTTTAGTTGAGTTGGGCACAACTTATAGCTCCACACACCAATTACAAGGATATAAAATTAATGTAATGGTTCCTCCCTGGTGGTCCAGTGGCTAAGACTCTGTGCTTCCAATGCAGGGGGCCTGGGTGCAATTCCTGGTCAGGAAACCAGATTCCACAAGTTGGAACTAAGAGTTTTCATGCCACAACCAGAGATCCCACATGCCACAAGGAAGATCGAAGACCCAGTGCAGCCAAATACATACATATATTTTTTTATTAAAAAATAATATAAAATTAATGGAAGATATTTCATATGTGAGGTGGAGAGAGTAAAAAAAAAGTGAAAGTGTTAGTTGCTCAGTTGTGTCTGACTCTTTGCAACCCATGGACTGTAGCTCACCAGGCTCCTCTATTCATAGGATTTCCCAGAAAGGAATACTGGAGTGGGTTGTGGTTTTCCTTCTCCAGGGAATCTTCCCAACCCAGCGATCAAACCCTGGTCTCCTGCACTTCAGACAGATTCTTCACCTTTTGAGCCACTGGGGAGAGAGTGAAGGTGAAGGTGAACTCACTCAGTCGTGTCCGACTCTTTGCGACCCCGTGGACTGTAGCCTACCAGGTTCCTCCATCCATGGGATTCTCCAGGCAAGAATACTGGAGTGGGTTGCCATTTCCTTCTCCAGGGGATCTTCCCGACCCAGGGATCGAACCCAGGTCTCCCGCATTGGAGGCAGATGCTTTAACCTCTGAGCCACCAGGGAAGTCCTAATTCAGCCTTCTGTCTTGAATCACTCACCCATCAACACAGAGCTGCTATATCTGGGTTGTTTTGAAAGTCTGGCATGCTCACCAGAAACTGGCAGCAAGCCATTTTCTATGGATATGTTTGTTTGGTGTTTAAAACATGCAAAACTTAGCCTCTTTGGTAAAGCAGAAGAATAACAATTTCTTATTCATAAATAGTGACACTTTTCTGGACAAAAAAGGTGAAGGTGAAGTCACTCAGTCATGTCTGACTCTTTGCGACCCCATGGACTGTAGCCCACCAGGCTCCTCCGTCCATGGGATTCTCCAGGCAAGAATACCGGAGTGAGTTGCCATTTCCTTCTCCAGGGGATCTTCCTGACCCAGGGATCAAACCCACGTCTCCCGCATTGGAGGCAGATGCTTTAACCTCTGAGCCACCAGGGAAGTCCTAATTCAGCCTTCTGTCTTGAATCACTCACCCATCAACACAGAGCTGCTATATCTGGGTTGTTTTGAAAGTCTGGCATGCTCACCAGAAACTGGCAGCAAGCCATTTTCTATGGATATGTTTGTTTGGTGTTTAAAACATGCAAAACTTAGCCTCTTTGGTAAAGCAGAAGAATAACAGTTTCTTATTCATAAATAATGATACTTTTCTGGACAAAAAAAAGTGAATAAAAAACTCAGTTTGAAACTAGACTTTTTTCCAGTATGAATAAGCGTTTGATTATTTTTCTCACTCAAGCTTTGGGCTTGCATCTCTCTTTTCGGACAGTTTTGTGTCTCATTTCTCATACAGATTTCTATTGCCTTCATAGCTTTCACAGAGAATTTAATCCTTGGCAGTGAAAAGAAAGAATCCCAGGGGGCAAGTGGAGGGAGGTGGGAGGGACTAGCTAAGTTGAAGGAGTTCGATTTGAATTGAAAAATCCTTTGGTCATGCCAAAGATGTGAAATCATCAAAGACACAAAGATCTTACACAGTAAAAACAGAGGTAAACCTCTGCCTTGCAGGAAGCACGTTCTCTTTTCATTGCTCAAAATTGTAATGTCAATCTTGCAGCAGGTTATCCTTGAAAGAGAATATTACCCTCACCTTTTAGAAACCCTTTGCTACTTTACAGTGTGATTATATGTCCTTCTAGAGAGCTGCAATGATTGAATACAAATTTGCACATCTTTTTCAGGTTTAAGCTAAAATTGTTTTCCCCAGTACCTACGGATTCAGGATGTGAAAATATATTCTCAATGGATCTCACTCAGATCTTATTTTCCACATGTATTTTCACTTATCTTCTTCCTCGACTGTACCAGGTAGTTCTTTGGCTGCAAGCAACAGTAATTGCCTCTGGTAAATCTAAGCAAGAAAGGAATTTATTGGGATTTCCCTGGTGGTCCAGTGGTTAAGACTCCATGCTTCCAATGCAGGGGGCATAGGTTCGATCCCTGGGCAGGGAAGTTCCATATGCTGAGTAGCAAGGTCAAAAAAAAAAAGGAAAGAAAGAAATTTATCAGGCTAAGTCAAGAAGCTCAAAGGATTGAAGAGAGAAGGCTGAAGATCCAGTGTCGGAGGGACTGAACCAAGCATCTCACGTGAGTCTTCACAGCAAGAAAGTCTCAACAGCTGCATTTAGAAGCAACGGTTCAGATTCGAAAGAGAGAGGGTCTGACTGGCTTAACTAGGGTCAACTCTTCTTTCCTTGGTTGGGGGAAGGCACCCCGCTTCTGAACAACAGTCCCACCAGATGGTATCCGAATGGGAGGGTGTAATCGCAAAGGGTAAATGGAGGATGCTATTACTGAAAGAACGTGGACTGAAAGCTAAAAGAAATAAACCCAAAATAACAGCAACAACAAAAATGAGTACCATTCCCTCCCCTTCCCATTCTATTCTCTTTCTTCTCCTTTTGTATGTTTTTCTCTCTTCACTTCTTTGTCTTCTCTGTCTTTCTGGTCTCTTCCTTTTCCTTGCCCTTTAAAGCTTGTTATCTTGGCTGGAACTTTTGTCATTGCTCTTACTTCTTTAGCAGAGACCCTAACATAAAAATTGTATCACCCCCCCTAAATGGGAAGGAAATCCAATATACACATACATGTATGTGCACATACATGTATGTGTATATATCCCCTCTTTTTTTGAGTTCTTAAATGAACAATGCAAAGAAGTAGAGTTAAAAGAATGGGAAGACTAGAGATCCCTTCAAGAAACTTGGACATATCAAGGGAACATTAAAAGGATGGGCATGATAGAGCACAGAAACAGTAAGGACCTAACAGAAGCAGAAGAAATTAAGAAGAATACACAGAAGAACTCTAACCAAAAAAAATCCTAATGACTTGGATAACCATGATGGTGTGGTCACTCACCTAGAGCCAGACATCCTGGAGTATGAAGTCAAATGGACCTTAGGAAGCATTATTACAAACAAAGCTAGTGGAGGTGATGGAATTCCAGCTGAGCTATTTCAAATCCTAAAAGATGATGCTGTTAAAGTACTTCACTCAATATGCCAACAAATTTGGAAAACTCAGCAGTGGCCACGGGACTAGAAAATGTCAGTTTTCATTCCAATCCCAAAGAAAGGCACTGCCAAAGAATGCTCAAACTACTGAACAAATGTGCTCATTTCTCATGCTAATAAGGTTATGCTCAAAATCCTTCCATCTAAGTTTCAGCAGTGCATGAACTGAGAACTTCCAGGTGTACAAGCTGGGTTTAGAAAAAGCAGAAACAGAGATCAAATAGCCAACATTCGTTGGATCAAAGAAAAGGCAAGGAAATTGACAGTGTGGATCACAACAAACTGTGGAAAATTCTTAAAGAGATGGGAATACCAGACCACCTTACCTGTCTCCTGAGAAATCTGTGTGCAGGCCAAGAAGAAACAGTTAAAACCAGACGTGGAACAACAGACTGGTTCCAAATTGGGAAAGGAGTACATCAAGGCTTTATATTGTCACCCTGCTTATTGAACTTATATGCAGAGTACATCATGCAAAATTTTGGACTGGGAAACTCATAAGCTGGAATCAAGATTGCCAGGAGAACTATCAACAACCTCAAATATGCAGATGACACTATTCTAATGGCCGAAATTGAAGAGCAACTAAAGAGCTTCTTGAAGAGGTGAAAGAGGAGAGTGAAAAAACTAGCTTAAAACTAAGCCATCATTCAAAAAACTAAGATGATGGCATCCAGTCCCATCACTTCACAGCAAATAGAAGGAGAAAAATTGGGGGCAGTGACAGATTTTATTTTCTTGGACTCCGAAATCATGGTGGACGGTGACTGCAGCCATGAAATTAAAAGACCCCTTGGAAGAAATTCTTTGACAAACCTAGATACTGTGTTTAAAAATAGAGACATCACTTTGCCAGCAAAAGTCTACAGAGCAAAGCTATGCTTTTTCCACTAGTTGTGTACAGATAGTGAGAGCTGGATCATAAAGAAGGATGGATACCAAAGAATAGATGCTTTTGAATTGTGGTGCTGGAGAAGACTCTTGAGAGTCCCTTGGACTGCAAGAAGATCCAACCAGTCTATCCTAAAGGAAATCAGTCCTGAATTTTCATTGGAAGGACTGATGCTGATGCTCCAATGCTTTGGCCACCTGATGTGAAGAGCCAAATCATTGGAAAAGACTCTGATGCTGGGAAAATTGAGGGCAAGAGAAGGGGACAACAGAGGATGAGATGATTAGATTGCCTGATCGACTCAATGAGCATGTATTTGAGCAAACTCTGAGAAATAGTGAAGGACAAGGACACCAGGCATGCTGCAGTCCGTGGGGTTGTAAACAGTCAGACATGACATAGTGACCGAACAACATAACAACACCTCAAGGAGGGGAACTCTTTAGCATTTTCTGTAAAAAAAAATCTACAGCATCTGCCTTTAAAAATAAATTTCTCTTTACCTTGATGTGGAATTTGGAAGAAAGGATAAGTGCTTCTTCAAAGATCTACATTATTATTCTTCCACAAGTTTTCTAAGATTTGTTTTTAATATATGCTGATTGCAGATGTTCTCTTTGGCCTCAGTAAATGCAGTCAAAACTAAGTGGCTGCATTTTAAAGACAAACTGGTTATATATATACACACACACACACACACACGTGTGTGTGTGTGTACGTATATGTAAAGTACAACATTAAAATTTATTTTTGTTTATTTGGTGTGCCAGGTCTTATTTGCAGCACATGGAATCTTTAGTTGCACATGCAGTCTCAGTTGCGGCATGTGATTATCTACTTCCCTGATGAGGGATTGAACCCAGGCCCCCTGCACTGGGAGCACAGAGTATTAGCCACTGGATAACCAGGGAAGTTCCCAAAATTGTTATATTTTAAATTATCTCAATAAATTTTTCTAATACAAGATTATCAAATTATATGACTTTAAGGACAGTATGTAAAATTATAATTATTTTTGGCCTAATTATGAATGAATTTTGCCTAAAGCTGAAAAATAATGATCTTATTGCTTCATAATAAATAATGATTTTTGTCTAAGCAAATAAGCTGAAGGAAGACATATTTTAAAATTTTACTTTATATGTGATATTACACCTATAAAAAGTTAAGTAAGTGATATTTTCCCTCATATTATGAAATAGAATATAATATCTATCAACCTTTTCAAGGAATCAGATTTCCCTAAAAGGCATAATAGTATGAATTGAGCTCTGAGGAAACACAGAAAAGCTTCTAAATTCAGAAACAGTTAAGAGAGTTTCTTTTTTATTGTCTCTGTCCACTTTTACTGTCTGAAGTCATTATTCCTTTTTCTTGGTCCCTTTCTGGAAAGCAGAAAAAAAACAGTGCTTCCTAGTAGCCCCCTAGGGAGACTTGGTTTAATTAAAGTCTGAAAAGCACATTTGAAAATGAGAAATATTAAACCAGAAATAATTTGTGAAGTGTTTTACCCCAATCTGTATATGACATGTAGTTGAAAAGGGGGAGGGAGTAGAATGAGAAAAGTAAAGAAATTGAGAAAATATTAAACCTAGTGTCAGTTATCAACCACAGTCAGGAATAGGGGTTCCCTGGGCACCACTCAGGGGGAAAGGGTATGAGGCCTTGTTAGCCATTAGACTGTTATTCTGGAAAATTCAAATTAAACATTCTTATAGACATTGCTATGGAAAAAACACATGGTCATCACATGTAACGGAGGAGGCAATGGCTGCCCGCTCCAGTACTCTTGCCTGGAAAATCCCATGGACAGAGGAGCCTGGTGGGCTGCAGCCCATGGGATTGCGAAGAGTCAGACACGACTGAGTGACTTCACTTTCACTTTCATGCATTGAAGAAGGAAATGGCAACCCACTCCAGTGTTCTTACCTGGAGAATCCCAAGGATAGGGGAGCCTGGTAGGCTGCCGTCTATGGGGTCACACAGAGTCGGACACAACTGAAGCAACTTAGCAGCAGCAGCAGCAGCATCACATGTAATTGACTGNTTGCGAAGAGTCAGACACGACTGAGTGACTTCACTTTCACTTTCATGCATTGGAGAAGGAAATGGCAACCCACTCCAGTGTTCTTACCTGGAGAATCCCAAGGATAGGGGAGCCTGGTAGGCTGCCGTCTATGGGGTCACACAGAGTCGGACACAACTGAAGCAACTTAGCAGCAGCAGCAGCAGCATCACATGTAATTGACTGAGTCCTGCAGGGATAGCAATAAAACCATCATTAAACAAAAACCTTTCGCACTCGAGTCATGTGCATGTGCGACACGACACTGCATGCCAGTCAAGGCAAACTGATGAGGTCGTCTTCTTATGTCACCTGCTACATTTCTGGAAATACCTGTTTCTTCTTCTCCTCTTCTATAGGAGAGGCTACAAACTATTTCTTTGAAATCTGTATCTTGTGCTATTGTCATTTCATTTTTGTTTTCTCTTTGATTTCTCATTGTTTTCCATTCCACACTGGAAATTAAGCCTCAGAATTAATTTATCAAGCATAATATTCATTAGTGAGATTACCACTTGAGAGCAGCCCAGTTTTTCAATATACCTGTCAATCTGTTAATTGAAAAGTTGGCAACCATAGTGTTTGAAGCCATTGTAGTTTTGAATCCAAGGAAGATGTCATTATCTGATGAAATTTTGGAAGCATAACGGGTTGCTATTACTTCCATGTTTAATCGCTGGTAGTCAGTGCATACTAGAGGGTCCCACAGACTTGGTTAATGGATACTTTTCTGGACTTGAGCTTCTTGTTTTGAGAACAGTCCCACCCTGTAGTTGGCAACTTTGCCTTGGCAACATATCTTGTCCATCGTCTAAGACTCTGTTTCCATGAGATTTAGCAGGTGTGTATGTTTATTTTTATTTGTTTATTTGTGGCTGCACTGGATCTTCATTGCAGCATGCAGGCTCAGTAGTTATGGCACACAGACTTAGTCGCCCTGTGGCACGCAGGATCTTAGTTTCCTGACCAGAGATCGAACCCATATCCCCTAGATTGAAAGGCAGATTCTTAACCACAAGAACACCAGGGAAGTCCCCATGTATGTTTAAATTAACATAGATATTAATAAGCAAGAATGTATTTAGAAATTAAGGGCAGTCATGAGTTAAAACTCAGTTTATAAGAAATTATCTAAAATAGAGATTCAGTGGTGCTCTAATTGTTCCTCAGGTGTCCTAAGCAATAGTATTTGGCTTGGAAGAGAAGGCACAGGAATGGTACAGAGAAGGTGAAACTAAAGTGTACATTTTGGAAGTCCTTGGCTCATCTAAATGTCTTCTACTTTATCCTCCCTTCAAGCTAAGGGAATCAGAGTTTTCAAAACCTAACCTGAGAGTTTCAGGTTTTCTATTTTACATGAAAATATTCTCATCTCTCACTTCCTTACCTAAAAACCTAATATAGCTGGCAAGAAACAACCTTTCACGAATTATTTACCCTTTAAGAACAGGGAATATTCCTAGTCCATACAAAAGTATCCCTGATTTATCCTCATTTGCCTTAGGGACATTGATAAAGTGTTAGCAAATATCAATAAAATATTGTTGGTGAAGATAATAAATGATGAAATGCTGATGAATTTGCATAAGCTTCTGGACAGTCTCTCTGAATTAAACTTGGAATGATGGTTAGAAAGAAGATAATATTATGCATCTTCTTACTTTAAATCTGCAAAAGCATAAAATGATTTATGCAATCATAAAATCTGAAATCTTGTGACCATTTGAAACAATGAAGAGCAATGAACAATATACACATATTATAATGCTGTTTATTTCCTGTATACAGCAGCAACCAAAAGTCTCTAAGAAAGTACTTAAATGTCACCAGAAATGACCTGTTGTGTTAGTGTTAGTTGCTCAGTCATTGTGACCCCATGGACTATAGCCTGCCAGGCTCCTCTGTCCTTGGGAGTCTCCAGGCAAGATTACTGGAGTGGGTTGCCGTTTCTTAGTGAGTCTCATAAAAATGCGATTTTCGTTTCTGTTCAAGGAACAGTTCTGTCTATGACTGTGAATTTGAAAATGATTGTGAAGTGGACAGAAGAGTATGATTTACCAAAGTCAAATAGTTTTATTTTCATTGGCTTAATCTTTATTTTTTTAATGAAGCCTCTCTCTCTCGCTAATGAAATAATTGACTCTAATATTCATAAATTAGACAACTAGTTTAGAAAACTACAAGCAAATGGTAACTTCCCCGCCCCCCCCATTTAAATTGTGCCACAGGAAAGGGAAAAGAATCTCCCTGGTGTACAAAATAAATTTCTCCTTGATTCCCTGGAAAACACAAAGCTAGAAATAGGCAGTGTCAGGTGCAGCCAGGATTGATGTGTCACAGAAACACAAAAATCCTGGCTTATATTTCTAGTTACAGCATTGACCTATCTCCCAAGAATCTCACCCTGCCTGACTCTCTGTCTCAGTCAAATAGGGTTATTTTCACTTGTTCAGATGTAGTGGTTTAAGCTTAAGTCCTGGAAGCACCAAAACAGGAACCATGGCAACCTTGAGCAATGACAAGATTAACATGTCTCAAACAAAAATGGAGCTCCTTCTTTCAGCTTTTAGCCCCTAGAGGAAATATTTACATCTTGGATTTCCACCCAATGATGCAAATATCGTCCAGTTATTTACAGGGTGTAACGCATTTCTTTTCCATTGTTATTTCAACCAAAATAGGCTGTGGAATAGGAAAACACACAATTGCGCGAGCAAGAGCAAGGAGGCAGAAAGGAGTGTGGTGTATTTCCCACAGGATGAACACTGCAGGCCACACTTAGAGTTTGCATAGAGTTTGTATTGAAGAGTCATAGAACTTGAGGTTGGAAAAGCAGATGGGAGAGATTATTCATACAAAGAGCCTTTGATATCAGCCTGATAGTGGCTAAAAAATTAGCCAAAGTTTATGCAGCACACTAAGTGTAGCAATCATAGTGCTTAGACTTCACTTGGGTTATTTCATTCATAGTTCACAAGCAGGGCTGTGAATCAGTAAGTATGCACCGTTACCATGAGAACAATTGTTGTTGTTGCGTAGTCCCTAAGTCGTGTCCAGCTCTTTTGCAACCCCATGGACTGTAGCCCACCAGGCTCCTCTGTCCATGGGATTTCCCAGGCAAGAATATTGGAGCAGATTGTCATTTCCTTTTCCAGGGGATCTTCCTGACTCAGGGATCGAACTCCCGCTTGGCAGGTGGATTCTTTACCACAGAACCACCTGGGAAGCCCATGAGAACTATTACCATCCCCTTTTCACAGAATTTGGAGTACTTAGAAAACTTGCCCAAGGTTACATAGCTGGTGAATGGCAAAACTAGTAAGGGGAATCCAGGATTCTGACTCCATGGCCAGGAGTTTGGGTTTTATGCTATTCTGGAAAAATTTTTTCCTAAGTTTTTGTTTTTGTTAAAATTGTGTGTGTCGGACAAGAATCAAACAGTTCTACAAAGCTTATAATGAAAAACAATAATCTTTTCCTTGTTTCCACCATTAATTTTTTCCTCCCAGACACAAGCCTTTTAACTTTCCGTTTTTGGTTTTGTTTTTAACGTATTTATGTTTAAATCTTTAAATAACCTTACTCGGATGCTACAGAAATAAATACCGTTACTTGATTTTTCACTGTTGCCTATTATCTGTATTTCTATTTATTATACAAGATAAGGGTTTAGCTCTTTCCCCACTTCTTGGCCTGCACTGCAAATATAAATCCTCTAAACAAATATGTCATTTGGTTAAGCAATGTTTAATATTTACATTATTTTAACTAGGTAAATACTGTTTATAATTGAATCGAGTAGTTCTCAGTGACATGATTACTTTTACTTTCTTCAATAACCTTTTGGTTTTCCTGGATGTGATAATTTCTTGGTTTGTTTTTTATTTTATTGCTTAGTTTTCTGTCTCCAAATTGTTCTAAGAAGTGTAACTCTCCTTTTAATATGTTCAAACATGCCAAGTGCCCAATCAATTTCTTTTTTTTTTTTTAATTAAAAAAAATTTTTTTTTTTGCCATGCTGGGTCTTCATTGCATCGAGTGGGCTCCTGTTCATTGCATCGAGTGGGCCAAAGTTTATGCCACAGGCTCTGGAGTGCTAAGGCTCAGTCATTGCTGTGTGAGGGCTTAGTTGTCCCATGGCTGCAAAAAGTTGGACATGACTAAGCACACACACACATATGTGGGACCTTAGTTTCCAGACCAGGGATCAAACCTGTATCCCCTGTATCGGAAGGCAGATTCTTAAACACTGGACCACCGGGGAAGTCCCACCAATCAATTTACTCTTGGAGACATTTCTCCCAGAACCCTTTGATCTCATTCAGTTTGGACTGACTACTCTCGCTGTGTTCTGAGATCTCCCCTCACCATGTTCCTGAGTATTCTTTTCCTCTCTCTTTCCTTACATCCCTTGATTCCTGAATTTCATCTCCTCCTCTTTCTTTATTTACTCCTTTATTTGGGAGGAATATATCCTTCACTCTTTGCTGAGAAAAAAATGGTTGGGAAGTGAATTTTTGGAGAACTTTATTTTTATTTTTTATTTTATTTTTTATTTTTTTTTATTTTTTATTTTGGAGAACTTTAATTTCTGAAAATATCATCCTTGCGCCCTTCAGTTTGCTAGGTTTGGTTGGGATTAGAATACCAGGTTAAAATATTATTTTCCTGTTAGAGCTCTGAAGGCATTTTTCCATTGCTCTCTGCTGATGCTGTTGAGAAGTCCGAAGTCAGCCTGATTTTTGATCATGTGTATGTAATCTGTCCCTCCCTCTCACCCAGGCTTTACTCCCTGTTTTCTTCAATTTCATGATGAGGTAGCTTTGTGTAGATATAGATTTAACCCCTGAGCAGAACTGGGTAAACCTTTTCAACCTGGAAACTCATGACCTTTAATGCTTGGAAACTTTTTTGATTGTTTCTTTGATATTTTCCCCTCCTCCATTTTCTCTGTTCTCTCTTTCTGAAAACCTCATTTAGGTATCAGTTCCCCCAAACTGATCTTTCTCTCTCTCTTTCCCTTATCTGTTTCCCATCGCTTGTCACTTTGTTTTACTTTCTTAGTGATTTCCTTATCTTTATCTTATAAACCTCTTACCAAGTTTTTCATTTATGTTATAATTTTTGTAATTTCTAAGAGCTTCTTTTTGATCTCTGGAGTCATTTTTTTCTCCAGTAGCTTCTTTCTTGTTTCATGATAGACTTGTCTTCTGTTTTCTCTCCAAAGATATCCATGATAGTTTTTCAGTGTTTTCCTTCTGCCTGAATTGTTTTTACTTCCACAGATGACTTCACTCAGATGTCTACTGATTCTTGGTTGACTGTTCTTTCTTTAGCATGGGACATTTGGAAAGGGGAATGAGAGGCCTCTTCCATAAGTGGGCCTTGTTGATGGCAGGCTTTGGTATTGGGCCCATCTGGATGGAAAGTTGCTTCAGGGAATGTGAGGACTGAGTTTTATGTGTCAATTTGCCTAGCCCAGTTGTTTCATCAAGTACTATTCTAGACATGATGTGAAGGTATTTTGTAGGTGTGAGTAACATCTACAGTCAGTTGACTTTAAAGGAGATTATTCTCAATCATGTGGACAGACCTCATCCAATCAGCTGAAGTCCTTAAGAGCAAAAAAAAACAGGTTTCTCAAGAAAAGTGATTCTTCTTCAAGACTGTAACAAAGAAATCCTGCCTCACTTTCTAGGCTGTTGACCTGCCCTATAGATGTTGGATTTTCTGGTCCCCATAATTGCATGAGCCAATCCCTTAAAATAAATCTCTTAATGCAAATATACCTATATTCTATTGATTCTATGTTTCCCTGGAGATCCTCGACTGGCACAGGGAGCTCCTGTTGTCCATATATTTAGACTTTTCCGCCTAGCTTAGTCAGATTTATTTTTTAAAAAAATTTTTTTTTTTTAATTTATTTGGCTGCACTGGGTCTTAGTTGCAGCCCTCTGGATCTTCAGTCTTCACTGTGGCATAGGGGATCTAGTTCTCTGACCAGGGATCAAACCCAGAACCCCTGCAGTGGGAGCAGGGAGTCTTAGCCACTAGACCACCAGGGAGGTCCCCAGATTTCTTTAAAAAGCCTAAAAACGACAGCCTGGCTACTTGTGAGGTAAGAAGGCTGCAGAGTTTTTCTTATTCCCCTAAAATAACTGTGTAGTACCCCCAAACTCTAACTATGCCTATATGTACTTAGTCACTCAGTTGTGTCCAACTCTTGCGACCCCATAGACTGTTGCCTGCCAGGCTTCATTGGATTCTCCAAGCAAGAATACTGGAGTGGGTTGCCATTTCCTTCTCCAGGGAAACTATGCCTAGTAACTCCCAAATCAGAACCCCTCTGATTTACTCCCTCCAGAGAATAAAAACCCTTCTCCTAAAAAGATGTGACCTTCCAGTGGAGAGAGAGAGGACATCACCCCCTGAATCTCTGAGGTCATTCGCTCCCAATGTTACATTTAGAAGTTCCTGAATATCTATTCCAAATATCTTTAAACAAGCTATAATTTAAGGGCTTCCCTGGTAGTCCAGTGGTTAAGAATTTGAATGCCAGTGCAGGCAATACAGGTTTGATCCCTGATCAGGGAAGATTCCGGACAACTAAGTCCATGCGCCCCAGCTACTAGAGTGTAGCCTCCTCTGGCCACAACTAGAGAAACCCTGCAAATAGGAACAAAGACCCAGCACAGCACCAAATAAATTAACTGAGTACTTTACCAAGTTTGATGGCAGAATTTCTGTTACATTTTGGTTGCTCTGAGAAAACACACTTTCTCCTCATTCTCAACACTTAGACCATTATAAAAACAGAAGCCAGGAATTGCCCGTCAAACTTCTTCCATGCTTCTCCTTCTTTATTCCTTCTCATAAATTCCATGGATTCTTTCAGTCATCCTCTCCCAAGTACATGGACTCCTCTTTCTTTCTTGTAGTCAATTGGTCAACAAATTCCTTTCTCTTTTTTCAAAGGTTTGGCTCTTTCTTTTCATTCTCCTTGCCATAACCACGTTTTAGACCTTTAACTTTTTCCCTTTGGGATTTTTGTGGGGCCTTCCTAACTCTGTGACTTGAGTTTCTGCCCATCTAATTTGTCCTGCATTTTACAGATGATCTGCGCTTCCTTAAAATAATATTTTTACAATATTGCTCTCCTTGGCAAATACTTTCATACTGACTTCTGGTTTAAGATGGTGAACTAAGGGCATTTTACTTCAGTCACTTTCCCCAGCCCCAAAACTGACAGTAAAAGGTTAAAAATAAATAAATTTAAAAGATAGGCATATGTCCACGAAGACAAACATCATCAACATTTTGAAAACCATTAAGCAGGTGGATGAGCCATAACTGACTCAGGAAATTCATGAAAACTGAACCTGAAACCAGCAGTGAAGGAAGTCTAGAAGTGACCTGACTTATGGCATAATATCTCTGAAATGCCTAGGAACTGGAATCACAGCACCTTGGGCTTTGACGGTGAACATGCTGCTGAAAAATGAGTCAGTGGCTTTAAAGTCCACGTAAGAAACCGCTAGAACCTCAGATCCTCTCCCCAACTCTCCCCTCTATACCCATCCCGGCAGCCTTTCAGTCTTGCCAGGACACTGAAAGGCTTTGTTCCCCTCTCTTTTCTACACAACGGCATCAAGACATAGGATGCCTTCCCATCTTAGGACATGGCTTCTGGTAATAAACGTAGTATCTTTCACCAGAGCTTGGGGAGGGTTTTAGGAATATCAAGAAGAATGCTTCAAGGGAACAACTCATCAGGACAGAGCAGGACCCTGGTCAACTCCAGCCTGGAAGGAGAAGTTCTGTAGAGAAGCCATCGTACATAAACGGGCACTGGCTTAACCTTCATGCGGGCACGAGCTGCTTCCAAGGTTCACAGTCGGGCAAGTGGAGTGAGTGGACCAAATGGCCAAGGGTGCATGTAGGGTGAGTTCTTTGGGGGCCAGAACTCCAACCTGTCAGGAGCCACATGACGCCTTGAGCTACTTTAGCACCTGGGGTTGGTTTTCATAATGCCCTGTTAACAGGAGTCAGCGGCTGCCCGTGCAGGAGAGCCGGGCTTGATCCCCGGTCTGGGAAGATCCCACATGCCACAGAAAAACTAAGTCCATGCTCGCAGAGCCTGTGCTCTGTAACAACAGAAGCCACTGCAGTAAGAAGCCCGTGCACCGCACCCAGAGAGTAGCCCCCACTCGCCACAACTAGAGAAAGCGCACGTGCAACAGTGAAGACCCGGCGCCGCCAAAAGAAATACATAATTTAAAAAAACCCAAAACTGGAGCCACACTCAGGTGATAATCTCCAAGGCTCTTCTTCGGCTTCCTTTGCAACCTTCCTTCTTGGCTCTTGCATCCGGACTTGGCCTTTCTCGGTGAACATGCCTTCCTGGTCTGTTACGTTTTGCCTTCCCAGCTTCTGTTTCCTAAGCATGCCAGCTGTCCATCCCAAAGTNCACACTCAGGTGATAATCTCCAAGGCTCTTCTTCGGCTTCCTTTGCAACCTTCCTTCTTGGCTCTTGCATCCGGACTTGGCCTTTCTCGGTGAACATGCCTTCCTGGTCTGTTACGTTTTGCCTTCCCAGCTTCTGTTTCCTAAGCATGCCAGCTGTCCATCCCAAAGTAACCATGACTTGCCTCCTTTCTCCTTGCCCCTCTTCATCTTTTTTTTTTTTTTTTTTTTTTGACGCATGGGCCATGTCAGAAGTCCGCCGAGCTGAAGGGGACTTGAGGAGGGACTCACTTTTTGTGGCCAAGTGGGTAGAGCTTGAGGAGAACTGGGAAGATGTCCATTAATCCAATGTAGTAAAAACGAAATGCGACAGATTTTCAAACACTGCCAAGCAGTGTAAGCATCCAGGCAAAGTCTGACAACTAAATTTGTAGTGGGCTCTAATGAGATGGTTCTTAATTTATCATGTGGGGAAAAGACTGGAGGAAACAGACAAAATGATCCAGAAAATCCCTTGTATATACAAACATGAAAAAAAAAAGTCACCAAAATGTTAATGTTATCCCAGAAATGAGATTTCAGGTATTTTTCTTTCTCCTTTATATTTTTATGTATAGTTTAATTTTTTTTAATAGACAATTATTGTATATAATGAGGAAAAGCTATTTCTGTTGAGAGACAGGAAAGAAGAGTCTATTAAAAGAGGAAGAGGGGGAAGAGTGACCCAAGAGTTGGATTAGGCACAATGATTTAAGGCATCAAAGATGAAAAAAAGAAAAAGAAAATGGTACAATGAATATGCAATGAAATATCAGCAAAGAGAGCTGATAGACTGAAAAATTTGAGAGACTGACTGCCTGAGGCAGGACAGCCAGTAGGCTCATAAAACATTTATGTAAACTTTAAAAAAGACTTATTTTTCAGCCATCACTCAACTTTTGGGCCTGACACCTTTGTGCAGTGCACGACCTCCACAAAAAAGTCTTGATCCATCACCCTGGCTGGGGACATGGCTGTAATAAAACTGGAATTCTGTGCACAAAGAAGAAGGAAAGAGATACCGGGTAGGTAGTTAAGAATCTGCCTTTTCTTCAGCGCTGGAGTTGCTCGTCTCATTCCTGACCTGTAGTACAAGGACAAAGGAAGGAGTTGGAAGGCCTGCATTGTTCCAGCAATAAATGACTATCGAGTAGAGCTCTTTTCCTGCACAACTCTAGGTGCTAGGTTCTGGGAGAAACAACTGCTAATCCCTAGCAGAACTGAAATGGGGCAATTACACGATGCCTAGCAAAGTGCACATATTTGTTCAAAAATGAATGAATACAGCAACTCCAGTGCTACCATTATATAAAACAAGGCAAAAGTATAATTATAAGAACTCCTTATTTTCCCCCTTTTTCCTTTAAAAAATAATTTTACATCCTCATCAAAATCTATCCTTTGCCTGAGTCTAGAGCAGCCACGTTCAGCAGACCTTTCTGCAAAGATTAACTCATGTCTTGTGTTTGCACTGTCCAATATGGCAGTCACCATATATGGCCATTGAGTATGTCAGAGGTGGTTACTGCAACTGAGAAACTGAATTTTAAATTTCATTTATAATGAATTAAAATTCAAATAGTCATATCTAGTGGATACTGACTACTGAAACAGAATTTTAAAGGGCCTGAGTACATATCATGAATTCTGTGGATTAGTAAAGGTAAGTATCTGTTGTTAACCCATTTTCTTCACTTCAGTTGATATTGGGGCAAATTGAAATTACCCTAAATCTTTTTCCTCTGATAGTCTCACCATCTATATGTTTTTGCTTTTCAAATGAAGTTGGTTTATCAAAGCTTTTCACACTTAAAATTATTTACAGGTAACAAAAGTAGGTACCACAGATCTGATAAGAAACATGGATTTGATTTATGCATTTTTTGCTTGTTTGAAGTTAACAATAGTTTTTATATGGTTACATCAGATTCCACATACAGGCTGTTAGTCCTTGTGTGGTAAAGATTATTTTCCATTTGTAATAAACATACACTCTGCTTTCTCCATCAAGAGTGATATGTTCCTCCTGAGTGATCCTTGCTTTCTGCCTTGCACATTAGGCATTTAACCACTTACTACCCCGTAATATTTTCCAAATCCCTATTTTGCATTGCTGTCTAAATCTTATTTTTTTCCTTTTAAATGTATGGATACCTCCTCTCCCAGACTTGAGATCTAAAGGCAAAGTACAAGGGTAAGATACAGTTCACGTTTTGGTGGGAAGAACCCTGGATTTGGAATCAGGTTATGGACATTTGGACAATCATTTTGAGCCTAAGATTTGTCATTGGTAAAATGGGAATGATAATACTCATTTCAGGGAACTCTTGTGGGCCTCAACTAGTGTGTGTAAAGCTCTCGCCAAATGCTGAAGAACTAAGTCACTGCTGGGTATTCTGTTTCATTATGTCCTTCACCACAAGACCATAGTAAAAGGTAATGGAACAGTCACTGAATGACACAATGAATGGATATGGAAAACAGATATGGTTTTCAATAATTTTGAAAATTCAGATTTAATAAAAATGTTATGCATTTATTTATTTATTATTTGTTTTCTTTATTTTTATTTTGGGCAACTCTGGTTTCCCTGGCTGGGACACTAAGATCCCACATGCCACAGAGCAGGGCCAAAAATTTAAAAATTAGCAAACAAATAAAATGAAAATTAAACTTCATTTTCTAACCTCCAGTGTACCTTACTCCCCTTATTTCTTATTTAAGTACCACTTGGCCTGGGGGAGGGAAAATATATCTTACCAAAGAATATGTTGGTCATATGTTCCAAATTAAACTTTCAGATTTAGCCATTTTGAATTATTTTGCATAAATCATTTGTATAATTTGCACAATTATATAAGAATAATATTCATAGATTTGGAGCAGTCCCCTTTGCAATACATGCAATTAATAAACCCTTAATAAAATAAATAGTAAAATTTAAAAATATTTCTTACTTGGAGTCAGTCTCTTTTGGTATAGCCATCGTCAATGCAATTATGTATTACATAAAATTTTCCAATGAGTTTTCACTCCTAGAGTTACATGTACCACAAATAGAATGGAATTAGACACCCCCAAAAATGGAATTAAAAATCATGAAAATCTATGCAATATGAAGCATTCCACTATTCTTTTCTCTAACAAGCCAAGTAGAGATTTATCTCTTATTTTTAAAGATTTTTCTTATCAGGGCTTAAAATACCTTGAGACCAAATCACACCTTTATATAAAGCTATTTACTTTGACACAGTCTGTGTCCTTGGACTTAAAAATACACACACCTGGATGTAGATTTTCCTCTGTTCCTCGCTGTTGTTGTTTAGTCACTCAGTCACGTCTGACTCTGTGACCCCATCGACTGTAGCCCGCCAGGCTCCTCTGTCCATGGGGATTCTCCAGGCAAGAACACTGGAGTGGGTTGTCATTTCCTTCTCCAGGGAATCTTCCCAACCCAGGGACTGAACCTGTGTCTCCCGAATTGCAGGCAGATTCTCTATCATCTGAGCCACCAGGGAAGCCCCTGGTCCTCGTTAAGTGATTGTATTTTCTACCTTGACTCTATAAGCCCTCTCCCACATCCCTTGCCTCATTTTGACCATCTCTCAGACACCAGCTTCAAAATTGGGAAAGTGAGTGAGAGTGAGTGAAAGTCGCTCAGTCGTGTTTGACTCTTTGCGACCCTGTGGACTATACAGTCCGTGGAATTCTCCAGGCCAGAATACTGGAGTGGGTAGCTCTTCCCTTCTCCAGGGGATCTTCCCAACCCAGGGATTGAACCCAGGTCTCCCACATTGGAGGTGGATTCTTTACCAGCTGAGCCACAAGGGAAGCCCTCAACTGGAAAAGGAGTATGTCAAAGCTGTATATTGTCACTCTGCTTATTTAACTTATGTGCAGAGTACATCATGCAAAATGCCAAGCTGGATAAACCACAAGCTGGAATCAAGATTGCCAAGAGAAATATCAACAACCTCAGATATGCAGATGATGCCACCTTTATGGCAGAAAGCAAAGAGGAAATAAAGAGCCTCTTGATGAAGGTGAAAGAGGAGAGTGAAATTTCTGACTTAAAACTCAACATTCAAAAAACTGAGATCATGGCATCTGCTCAAGATTGCCAAGAGAAATATCAACAACCTCAGATATGCAGATGATGCCACCTTTATGGCAGAAAGCAAAGAGGAAATAAAGAGCCTCTTGATGAAGGTGAAAGAGGAGAGTGAAATTTCTGGCTTAAAACTCAACATTCAAAAAACTAAGATCATGGCATCTGCTTCCATCATTTCATGACAAATAGATGGGGAAACAATGGAAACAGTGACAGACTTTATTTTCTTGGGCTCCCAAATCACTGCAGTTGGTGACTGCAGCCATGAAATTAAAAGACATTCCTTGGAAGAAATTTGTTACAAACCTAGACAGCATATTAAAAAACAGAGACATTACTTTGCCAACAAAGGTCCATCTAGTCAAATCTATGGTTTTCCAGTAGTCATGTATGAATGTGAGAATTGGACCATAAAGAAAGCTGAGCACCAAAGAACTGATGCTTTTGAACTGTGGTGTTGGAGAAGACTCTTGAGAGTCCCTTAAACTGCAAGGAAATCCAACCTCCTAAATTCCTAAAGGAAATCAATCCTGAATATTCACTGGAAGAACTGATGCTAAAACGGAAGCTCCAATACTTTGGCCACCTGATGCAAAGAGCCGAATCACTGGAAAAGACCCTGATGCTGGGAAAGATTGGAGGCAGGAGGAGAAGGGATGACAGAGGGTGAGATGGTTGGATGGTATCACCAACTCAATGGACATGAGTTTAAGCAAGCTCCCGGAGGTGGTGAAGGACAGGGAAGCCTGGAGTGTTGCAGTCCATGGAGTGGCAAAGACTTGGACATGACTGAGTGAATGAGCAACAACAGGCACCAGGAGCAGAAACTTCAGAAGGAAAATGATTTTTATTCAGCTTGAGTTTTCTTGTGCTGAGGATCAAAGAAGAGGCTGTTCCTATGTGGGGGCAGGAACACGTCATCTGTGTCTGTGGTCTAAGAGTGGAGAGTGGGGACTTCTTTTCTCCCCTTCAGAGAAGCAGAGCACTTCTTTTCATTGCTGCCTTCGCTGTTAGGATTTCTATGGTACCTCTTCCTCAGTGCCCAGAAGGGAGCCGTTGACCGCCAAGGGTGATGATATTCCTTTTGGGTAATGTCTCTGAACTCTGAAGATTCACCTCTCCTGTAACAACACCTAGATAGCACCCTGTGTCTTTCAGTGAAGGAATCCAACATGCTCCTCAATAGCGTAAAGATTATTTTAAGCTAAAAACATCTGAACAAATAGCAGCCACAGAAAGTAACCCTCCCTAAGTTTCTTTGGGGACTTAGCCAGCACTCTTGAAAAATACAGCTGTCATCAATTCCCTGTCCAGGAGACTTACAGCCGGAAAGGAGACTAATCATTATCACTGGGATGAGTAACTGCTTAACAAACTTTATCTGAAACTGTCAGGCCTTCCCTTTGTTCTTCCACAGAACCTCTTTCTCTTCCCTCCCTCTCCCATTTAGTTCGTATATACACCCCTATCTCTCCCTGCTCTGGGAGTCATTTCATTTAAAACCTCCGCTGAACGTAAGTAAGCTTTGTGTTTTCTACTGATTTCTCCTGACAAGCTGAACTCAAGTTGGAAGAGGAAGTTTTTCCTCCAAATAACATCATCTTAACTTAATACTTATAACAACCCTATTGTATTCCTTTTTTTCCAGGTGAGAAAAACTGAGCCTTGGAGAGGTTAAGAAAGTTTCCAAGGTCACACAGAAATTAAACAGCAGAGGTGGGCTTTAAATGTTGATGACTTGAAAAAAAGAAAAACACAGCCAATTTTCTTGGTGTGCTATGTACCCAAGATTGGTGGATTTTTAACAGATGGGTGGGTGATGGAGTCTGTTTCCCCATTCCTCTGTAGATGCCTGGAGCTGTGATGGCAGAGCTGGACAAGTTGGAGGGAGCAGCTTGGTCCATGAGAACTTGACGAAAGGTTTCAGAGGAAGCCCATGTGACATGTAAGAACCAAGCAAACACTGTGTTGTGTTAGTACCTCGGGTTGAACTGCAAGGTGGGAAGGAAGAGGGGAGAAAGATGCCACGTGCAAGCACAGTCATGCACCAACTTAGAGGCCCAGAGGTCTCCCTGAGAGATGGTTCTGGGACCAGTATTTCTCAGCCTCATCTAGTCATAGAATGGACTGGTTGGATCTCCTTGCAGCCCAAGAGACTCTCAAGAGTCTTCTCCAACACCACAGTTCAGAAGCATCAATGAGTGGCCCCCAAAGGAGACAGTTGTGTCTCCTCTCTTCTCCGTGGTCTGAGCTCTCTGGGGATCCTTTCCCAGCTCTTGTTCTTTCCACCTTAACACGTAAAGATGAAGACCAGCAAAAAAAAAGAAGGCAACCCTGGCATAGAGCTTTTACCTGCTTCTCTAGTTTTGAATACGGGAGGAAAATTACAGTCAACAAATTAAAGTTATCAAGCTACTGACGTATGACTATGAAACAAAGATCAGATTTCAACAGTCAGGAGGGAAACAGGGAAAGTCTTAAATTGAGGAAGGGCTTTTGAAGCCCTCAGAGCTGCCTCTGCAGAGGCAGTTAATCATCTGCCCAAACCATTTCCACAACCTTTTCCTTAAGCTGTCTTTCTCCTGCTTCCCCTCCTCTCCTACAGGCAAAAAGATGGCAATGGGATCATTGCCTTTAGAAAGTAACACTCATACAAAGCAAGTATAAAACTGTTACTACAATGACATCCTTGGGGACTTCCCTGGTTGTCCAGTGACTAAGACTCCCCGCTCCCAATGCAGGGAGCCTGGGTTCGGTCCCTGCTCGGGGGAACTGGATCCCACATGCTGCAGCTAAGAGTTCACATGCACAACTAAATATATAAACACATATTATATTTTAGCCAAATATATATATATAATACATATATTTCAGCCAAATATATAAATAAATAATTTTTAAGTAAAATGATATTTCTAGGGAAATTATGTTTAGGTGTCACAATTAAAAGGTTGATGTTTGGTATCATTTGTAGCTGACAGCATCTTCTTGTGGATCAGTTTATCTGATCTACTATAGTTTCTCTTACATTGTCTCACAGAGCATGTGGAGTAAATTTCTTCTGAAAGAAGGAAAATGTTCATTTCTACGTCCTGGATGGGCTGAGGTGGAGGAAGGATAAATTAGCTGATTAAACTTTCACAAGTCAGTTTACTGAGCAAAATATCTACTGTCCTTCAGAGCATTTTGTAGTCATATCTCTATCGACATGTCCAGAAATTGAACTCAAAATACCCCAAATTTGGGTGCTTTCCTAAAGTTCTTTGATATCCTTGAAAACTGAAATCGACTCCGCTGTTTCTCAGACTCATCTAGAATTCACTGTACCTGCAGGAGAGGCCCACACTGTTGGCCTTCTCAAGTTTCTCTTTGAAGAGACAAGAAACAATCCCTCCCTGAAGAGAAGTGAGAATGCCTCTGCCTCTCAAGTTAAAAGGAGATGGGAGGTGTGAGGCGAGGTCAAGGGGCACCAGGGCAAAGGCCGTGGCTGAACTTGAAGGCCAGCCAACAGATACGTGTCAATGTCAGCTGTACTTGAAAGACAGAAATCCCAAACCTTAAGATCCTCACATTTCAGGGAAAATGAAGAGTTCCTTCTTTGTCGTCAACAAATCATTGTTTTCATAGCAGCATGAAACTTCTTTCTGACTAGACTTCTCTTGGCCATGAGCAGCCATGACTGAGTGAATAATTATCTAGTTAAACGGGGACTGGTGAGGACTTCCTTGGTGGTCGAGTGGTTGAGAATCCGCCCTGCAGTATGGAGGACGTGGGTTCAATCCGTGGTCAGGGAAGAAAGATCCTACATGCACCGGGGCAACTAAGCCTGCACACCTGCACACCACAGCTAGTCTGTGGGCATAAGGAAAGATTCCCCACGGTGCAGTGAAGATCCTGGGTGCCACAACTAAGACCTGGCACAGCTAAATAAATAAATATTTAACAAACAAAACCAGGGACTGGTCATCTACTCTGTGATTTTTTTTTTTCAGGTGACTTCATCTAGAAAGGCTTCCTTGCATTTCCAACAGAGGCCCATCATCACCTGTCTGAACTCTTGAAGTACTCAGAGCTCAGCTTTAAACTGCACTATGTCACGTGGAGATGATCAGGTCATGAGGTCAGTTTTTTTCTCTTAATTTTTCATCGGAAGATAATTGCTTTGCAGTATGGCTTCTGCCATACATCAGCATGAATCAGCCACAGGTCCCCTCCCTCATGAACCCTCCTCCCATCTTCCACCCCATCGCACCCCTTTAGGTTGTCACAGAGCACTGGGTTGAGCTCCCTGTGTCACACAGCAAATTCTCATGGCTGTATACTTTACACATGATCATGTATTTGTTTCCATGCTGCTCTCTCGATTCATCCCACCCTCTCCTTTCCCCATGAGGTCAGTTTTGTGGAGGAAGCTTGCTCTGTTGGCAGCGTCATGGGAAGATGGTGGCGACGAGGAGACCAGCAAGATATAAAGATTTAGAGAGGGTTGAGGGTCTAAACAAAGGCAGCAGTAGTAGATATGGAAAGAACTGACCCACCAATTTAACAGAAATGTAGGACCTAAAATGAAGATCAGCCCTGGGATTTCTTTGGAAGGAATGATGCTAAAGCTGAAACTCCAGTACTTTGGCCACCTCATGTGAAGAGTTGACTCATTGGAAAAGATTCTGATGCTGGGAGGGATTGGGGGCAGGAGGAGAAGGGAACAACTGAGGACGAGATGGCTGGATGGCATCACTGACTCGATGGACGTGAGTCTGAGTGAACTCCGGGAGATGGTGATGGACAGGGAGGCCTGGCGTACTGCGATCTGTCTCTTATACACATCTAGATGTGTATAAGAGACAGCTCCTGCATTGGGAGTACAGGGTCTTAACCACTGGACCACCAGGGAAGTCCCATGTCCTTGATACTTTTAAAGAGTGCAGGACAATTATTTTGAAGAATGTCCCTGCATTTGGTAACCTATGTTGTTTCGTGGTATTTAGATCTAGGTTACGCATTTTTGGCAAAAATACCAGAAAAGTACTGTTCTGTCCTCAGTGCATGACGGAGGCATGTGATGTCCACGTGTCCTATTACCAGTGATGTTTGCTTTGCTTGGTTAATGCAGTGTCTGAAGGAATTCTCCACTATACAGTTATTATTTTTCCCTTTGTAATCAGTAAGTACCTTGGGTAGGCAACTACTTTGAGATTATATACATATCCCATTTATCATCATACTTTCACCCAGTTTTAGCAGCCATTGACGACTCTTGGCCGAGTCAGTTGTTGTAATAGTGGCTACCTACTTATGATTTTTCTAATTCTATCATTCTTTCCACATTGATCAGCTACATTTCTACTATAGGGAAGACCTTTTCTTCTTTCTCATTTTTAAAAATTCTTTTGTTTATATCAGTGTGAACTCCAGATTTCTATTTGATAATCCATTACTATTAATGTTTATTTTCATGCTCAAATTACCCCCCTTTGACCAGTGGAAGCCACACCAAGTTAGTTCTCATTATAGATTTTAATTGCACGCTATTTGGTGCATAAAAATAAACCACTATATCTTTTCAAAAAGTGAAAGAAAACAAAAAGTGACAAAGGCCTAAGAGAAGACAATGGCAAGTAGAAAAGAAATTTAGAAATATATAGGTGGCAAAGATGTGATGATTAACTAGGTATGGGAGGTAAGGGAAAAGTTTAGGATAGATTCCTTCGCTGGATTTGTCTGAGTAACAAAAGAACCATAATCAATATTCAGTGAGAAGGGGAATACAGAACTTTGGGTTTCTTCTATCCATATGGGTATATAAAATATTATACTAGCTACTTCATTCAATACTTTCTGATCTTAATGCCACATTAGAAAGATCTCTGACCACTGAATCTAAAGGAGCCCCCGTCACTCTCCATCTCTTTACCCTGCTCTACTTCTGCTGCGATTCATGGGGTCGCAAAGAGTCAGACATGACTGAGTGACTGATCTGAACTGAACTTCTGTTAATAGCACTTACCACGATCTGACATTCTATTTATTTTTGGTGGTTTTTTTTCACCCGTGGCTTGTGGGATCTTAGTTCCCCGACCAGGGAACAAACCCAGGTACTTAGCAGTGACAGTGCAGACTCATAACCACTGGGCCACCAGGGAATTCCCAATCCTTTGGTGTATGGCCTCTCCAATAAACCAAGTTCCATAAGGACTCAGATTTTGTTTGTTTTGACCAATGCTATATCTGTGCCACAAAGGAGATATTCAAAATCAATTCATAAATAAATAAACATGTATATGTGTGTATATGGAGGGAGAGAGGGATGGGGGATAGAAAGAGGGACAGAGATGGGATCATAATTAACATTGTTTTGCAAGACATTATCTTTTTTTCTTAACAGTGTAACTGGACATCACTTTATATTGCTGCTGCTGCTGCTAAGTCGCATCAGCCGTGTCCGACTCTGTGCGACGCCATAGACGGCAGCCCAACAGGCTCCCCTGTCCCTGGGATTCTCCAGGCAAGAACACTGGAGTGGGTTGCCATTTCCTTCTCCAATGCATGAAAGTGAAAAGTGCAAGTGAAGTCTCTCAGTCGTACCCGACCCTCAGTGACCCCATGGACTGCAGTCTTCCAGGCTCCTCCGTCCATGGGATTTTCCAGGCAAGTGTACTGGAGTCGGGTGCCATTGCCTTCTCTGCACTTTATATTATTAGTACTTAATTCTTTTCAATGGTTACATAGGTGAGAAATGACAGCCTAAGCTTAGAGACTTTAAGCTAAATTACAAAAAAAATTATGAGGATGGAATCTAAATAAATATAAGCTACGTAATAACACATTTCTGCTACAAATCTGAATCAAAAGGACTAATAAACTTCATAAGAAATCAGTATGAAAACCTAACCAATAGACATGCAAAGTATGTCCCATTTATAGAAAAAAAAAAGGACTTAGCATCAAACATATATGAAGAGCTGTTAAATGGAAACAATGCAAACCATAAACTGACAAATATTTTTAAACAAAAACGTCCAATTTTCAAAAAAAAGATACCCTGTACATTTTTGTCACAAGTAAATATTAATTCGTCCTTCTAAAAAAAAATTTAGCAAGACATACCAAAAGCTTTCAGATGTCTATACTTTTTGGGTCTATAATTCTACTTCTGGTTATTTATTCCTCTGAAGATATGCACCAAAAAATTCATTGTGATATTATTTATTATCATTTAAAAACTGGAGGCATCTTAAATATCCGATAATAGTGAATGGTTAACTATGACACATATCCTTGACACATATCCATCAAAAGCTATAGATTTAAATATTTAAGAATATATTTTTATGTTATATATTTATATTTTAGTATGAAATCAAACATGTTTATGAATCAATCTTAGGTTAAAAAATATAGTTGATACTTTTGGTTTTTTTTTTTAAAGAAACCATTAAAAAAAGATGAAAAGATATTCAATAGGCTTGGAAATGACTGATGACTTTGACAAGAGCGGTCTCTGTGGTGTGGGGAAGACAGAAGTCAGAGGAGGAGGGCTTGAGAAGTGAATGGTGGTTGAGAAAGTGAATAGAGGGCGCCATCTTCCATCCTTGGCTTGGCTTTGACGTCAAAGAGAGAGAGACCCATGGACACAGGGGGCTCAGGCCAAGAAGAAAGTCAAGTTTGTTTATATGCAGAAAGTACAATGCCCGAGGACAGGAAGAGAAAGTTTTAGATAGCAAGATGTTTTCAGGAACTGTCAAGGAATGGGCTGAGTGATATTTGGGTTAACTCACAGAAGGGTGAGTTAAGCCACAGAAAGGATGGTGATACTCTTGAGACCACTGAAGTAAGGATGAGGATACTTTGAGGAGTGGTCACAAGACAGAAACGTGAAGGCAGTCCCAAGCAATGCCCTCTATCTGCTTTTTCTCTAATGAAGACTCCAAGATTCCAGCTATTAAAGGTGAAGAGGGCAGAGGTGAAGTAGGCAACTTGAAGAAAACATACATTTTCCTCTTCTCCCCTAGCAGTGAAGGAAATCCAAATTTACTGAGCACCTCCCCTGGGTGGGCCCTGGGCTGTGAACTTTCACCTGGTTGCTGTCCTGAATCCCCACCACCATCCTTTGAAGTAGATATCATTATTCCCATTTCACAGATGAGAAAAACTGAGGCTCTAAGAGATGGAGTCATTAGTCTAAGATGTAGATCTAGCGGAGTACTCATTATTTTTGAATGAATGGACTGCCCTTATCATGCTCTTTTTAATCTCCAATGGGTTGTGTACTTGTGTTATGTTTTTGCCAAACAGCCTTTTCACTGTTGAGACTATCCTTATGTCATTGAGTCATGGGTTAGTCATAACCCCCCAAAATGTCGCACTACTGAAAAATGCAAGAAGTGGCTGGACAAGGACATGCATATGCTTTATTTATCCTCAAACAGAAAAGCTACTTAAAAGATTATGACTGATTGGGAAATGAGATTTCGTGAGGCAGGAGCATTTGAAGCTGCAGTTGCTAACATTCCCATCAGGGACCTCCCTGGGACACAGAATTGAGCATGGATTGTTTTCGTTTTGTTGTTAATAATATCTGGATGAAATGCCTGCCAGAACATTTCACTGGAGGATTTCGGATCTGCTTTCCAAGTCTACAACTGAAGGGCAGCCACCGATGTCACTGTGCTGGCATTCCCTGCTGCATCTGGTTGAATGAAAAATAACCAGTTGTGTCTTCAAGAACACTGTGTGTTCTTGATACTTTTCAGTTAAAGTCTAATTTGTGTTCTTCTTGTAATTTTGCTAGTCAGAAAGAGAAAGGTACAAATAATCATTTAAGGCAGTAAGTGAATAGACCACTGGACTCCGAGTTCCTGTGGGAAGTGGGTCTTGTTTCAATTCCCCGATATTCATTTAGAGGATGGACACCATGCTTGGCACTCAGTGTGTGCTGAATAAATTCTTGCTGAAATAAACTGAACTACATCCACACACCGCAGAGAGCAGAGTGGGAGGGGGTCAGCGAGCCGTTTCAATCCATTTCCGTTTTCTTCTAGAGCAGGGCACAGAACTGTCTCACAAAGATGTGTGAGTGACACTCGAATTCGTTATTGAGGTTTGAAAACAGTTATGAATCCCTGCGAATAATCCAGAGCCAGGGTTGTCTGTCACTGTACCCGGAGGAGAAAGGATCATCTTCCTAAACTGTATCCTTTTCCTCGACTTTTTAAGTCTTTGTTTTTGTAGCTCTTCGGAGCTGTGGTTCTAATTCCTGGTCTATCCCAGATTTACTGTTTGACCTCAAAATGAGTCACTTAATCTCAGTTAATAGCTTAAGTTTCCCCTTCAGTGAGAGCCAAAGGGCCTTGGCTATAGTTATAGTTGGCAAATATCAAGCCTCAAAAACTGGATATATTTAGTGCCATCCATCATCTATGTAAGGCTAATGGATATGAATTATGAGTACAAAGCCCCATTTAAGCACTCTCAACTCCTCCCAAATTCCCCCTTGGAGGTTGTTAAGTCACTGTGTCATGTAGGAAGAGGGGAAAGACAAGCAAGCTGGGGATGGTTGCCCCAAACCCAAAGGAAATATCCTGGCAACAGAGGGCAACAGGAAGAAACCTGAGCTCCCTTGTCAGGGTGACTGTCATCTCCCGATCAACAACTTGCCATCCTGGGAAGGAATGAACTAGTTTCTGCTTTTGAAAATTAAGTGAAAAAGACAGCTGTTCACTCCAGCCTCATGATAAGTGCTATAAGATGCAAGTTTGCAGAATAAGTCCATAATGTTGTAATTATTCATGTTTTTCAAGGATTTGCCACTTGCTTTCTTCCAATCCTAAGTATTCCCCAGGGACCTTAAATAAGCTAGACTTTAAAGATTAGATTTGTGTACTGTCGTTCAATAACAATCTGAAAGAAAGAGGAGTGTGTATCTTACCAAAGAGAGTGATAGGTTAAGAAGTGAAGCAGATCTCTACAAATGACTGAATTTCATTCCATTTTATTTTCATCTGTATATATGTACCACATCCATTCATCGAGATGTGGACAGACCTAGAGTTTGTCATACAGAGTGAAGTAAGTCAGAAAGAGAAAGACAAATATAGTCTATTAATGCATGTATGTGGAATCTAGAAAAATGGTACTGATGAACCTTTTTGCCAGGCAGGTATAGGAACACAGACATATAGAACAGACATTTGGACATAGAGAAGGTAGGTGTGGGTGGGATGAACTGGGAGATTAAGATTGATATATATATACACTACCATGTGTAAAATAGATCACTAGTGGGAACCTGCTGTATAGCATAGGGAGCTTGGCTCGGCACTCTGTGATGATTTTAGAGAGGTAGGATGGGGAAGTGGGTTGGGAGGAGGCTCAAGAGGGAAGGGATATATGTATACATATAACTGAATCACTTCTTTGTATTGCAGAAACTAATGCAACATTTTAAAGCAACTATACTTCCCCCCAACCCCCCGCTCCTTGGAAAAAAAGCTATGACCAATGTAAATAACATATTAAAAAGCAGAGACATTACTTTGCCAACAAAGGTCCGTCTAGTCGAAGCTATGGCTATTCCAGTGGTCATGTATGGATGTGAGACTTGGACTATAAAGAAAGCTGAGCACCAAAGAATTGATGCTTTTGAACTGTGGTGTTGGAGAAGACTCTTGAGAGTCCCTTGGACTGCAAGGAGATCCAACCAGTCCATTCTGAAGGAGGTCAGCCCTGGGTGTTCACTGGAAGGACTGATGCTGAAGCTGAAACTCCAATACTTTGGCCACCTGATGCAAAGAACTGACTCAATGGAAAAGACCCTGATGCTGGGCAAGATTGAAGGCAGGAGGAGAACGGGACGACAGAGGATGAGATGGTTAGATGGCATCACCGACATGAAGGACACGAGTTTGAGTAAGCTCTGGGAGTTGATGATAGACAGGGAAGCCTGGCGTGCTGCAGTCCATAGGGTGGCAAAGAGTCGGACACAACGGAGCAACTGAACTGAAATGATACTCCACCCCTGCCCCCGACTTTTTTAAAAGTGAAGCAGAAAAAGGAGAAGCTACTATTTCCTCCTGCAAGTGCTGTCCTACATTTCCCAGGGAGGAAACAGATGCACAGAGGTGAAAGCCCATATTTCTGTGGGAAGGATCTAGAAGAGCCCTGGAGGATGGTCCACCTCTGGTACTAGAGAACTTAGAGCGGTTTACCTCATGGGTGGGTTCAGTTACAGTGGTCATGGTCACAGTGCAGCTAATGTTCTCATAGGGGCACGGGTCAATCTAAAGCCTTGAAGACAGTGTATTGCCACACTCCTCTGTTGAACAGGATCCATGCTGATTGAAGGGTCAGACCTCAAATTTGGCTGCATTCTCTGCTCCTATTCTGTTCACAAGCACACACGTTGACCTCTGCAGACACCAGGAGAGTGCCTCTGGGTCCCCACTCACCTTGCCACTCAGCCAACAGCACCATCTGTACAGCTATCATGGATGGACACATATGAAAACCTCTAAACCTCCATTTTCAAGGGCTGTAAATCTTATATATATAACATTCCTGAGTGACTGATGAGATGGGTTCTCCACACAGCAGAACACTCCAGGAATCTCTGTGATAACATGAGTTTATAAATTTGTTTTCTTGTGACAGTATTTATAAGCTCCATGAACCCAGTAGAACCCAGTAAATATTCAACATGATAAAGTGCTGAAATTGGAGGTAACGACTCGCACACGGATAGAGTAGAAGTTGCTGTTTCTTAATGTGTAGAGGGAAAAAATCAACCGTTAATGAGTCTATTTGAAAATAGCAATATACTATTTAAAAGAACACGGTGGTGTGTGTATGTCGACGTTACTCTCTCAATTCGTCCCACCCTCTTACTCAAAATGTTATATTCCATTTGCCTTTTTACGCTTTATTTGTGTGTTCTGTGCTTAATGAATGTATTCAGGAAACCCTGAAGTTCATTCCTACGGTATTTTGACCTCAACCCCATTAAAGTGTGAGTATTTCTTTGCTTTTATGGAGCTACTAGATGTTCCATGTTTTCCTTAAACTTCTATTGTACAGACTTGAAATGAGCCATTTCTCAAGGAACCCTGGTTCTTTTTATTGGGGAGTGGTAATTAGAAAAAATAAAATCTGAGTGTTAGATTTGCTCCTTTCTACCAGAAAGTCATTGTTTTTAGCCCCTTTCAGTGGACAGGGCAAATCAGGAAATCTCTTTCAAAAAAAAAGAGAGGGAGAGAGACATTATTAGTAGCCATTTTAATTAATTTCTAGTTCATTCCTTCTCTGTCTCATCGTGGGAAAAACATATTTAAAATCTTTCTTCCTTTTATAGACAAAAGCAACCACATATATACTTTTGTTCCTTGCTTCCCTTTTTCTCTTAATATTATATTGGAAATCACTCAACCTGTAATGATCTTCCTCAGTCTTTTTAGGTAGATAATCTACTCTACTAGTCTTCTAAGGGTGGATTGTTATGTTGTTCCCTAATTTTTCTACTACAGAATTGCCACATTGAAAAACGTTGTACGTATGTTGTTTTATATAGATGAAGGTCCATTTTTAGGGTGAATTCCTAGAATTGGCATTGCTGGGCCAGGGGGTAAAGGTATTGCTCAGTTCAGTTCAGTCACTCAGTCGTGTCCAACTCTTTGCGACCCCATGACTTGCAGCACGCCAGGCCTCCCTGTCCATCACCAACTCCCGGAGTTCACTCACACTCACGTCCATCGAGTCAGTGATGCCATCCAGCCATCTCATCCTCTGTCGACCTCTTCTCCTCCTGCCCCCAACCCCTCCCAGCATCAGAGTCTTTTCCAGTGAGTCAACTCTTTGCATGAGGTGGCCAAAGTACTGGAGTTTCAGCTTTANTAACAATTTATATTAATGTTGTATATGATTCCATTTCCCATGAATTGATTTTAATTTAATAATTGATTTTTAATATGTATTTTAATAAAATGCAACAATGCCTGGAGAAATGTATTAGAAATGTGGGAAGTGGAAATGTTCTATGAAAATTCAAACGAATAAGAATAAATTCTATGAGTAAATCTTATAAGAAAAAAATGGTATCTGAATTAAACAAAAGAGCATGAAGAAAAAGGAGAGCAGGAGAGATTACATAAGGGTTTTGTAAGTAGTGGGACAGGGAAGTAAAATGAGCTAATTCCCCAAAGTGGAAGAACACAGGCACTTTCTGCTTTTAAGAGTTTGATTTTTGTTTCTCCCTGCTTACTCTGCCTTTTTTGATCTAGTTTATAATCTCTTCACCTCTTCAAAGCTATGAAAATTTACTAGATATGGGCAAAGTGGTCTTGAGCACAAAGAGAATCTTCTGTTCTGAGAATTCACCACAGTAGCCAGTTTTCTCCTCCTCATTACCGTTCCCATGATTATCTCTTCACCATGGATGATTGCTGGCATTATTACCAGCAATAATGGGGTGAATAACACTAGTAAAAGCAATGCTGGATACTTTCCATTTGCCAGACCACCCTTTGCCCTTGTCCTGCCTGCTGTCTGATCACAGAAGTACAGTCGAAAGAAATGAGTGATGGGAGAGTTGGCTTATTGTGTGGTATCAATTGATTTTGCCATCTATGGAACATCATGCCTTCTGTTGAGAACCTTAACTATTAAACTTCCTCTATGGGGTTGTCTTCTTGTCATCTCTCAAAGTAGAGGTGGTAACAGCTCTACTCTTACTAGCTTTAAGTTTTTATACTTTTTCTGTGGTATTAGTTAGTTGGGTTTCCCTCGTGGTTCAGTGGTAAAGAATCTGCCTGCCTATGAGAGAGACAGAGGAGATATGGATTCCATCCGTGGGTTGGGAAGATTCCCCGGAGAAAGAAACTGGCAAACCACTCCAGTGCTCTTGTATAGGAAATCCCAGGGACAGAGGAGTCTGGTGGACTACAGTCCATGGGGTCTCAAAAGAATTGCACATAACATAATGACTAAACAACAACTACTACTTAATTACTGATGTAAAACGTAAAGGAAGAATCTTGCAGTTTCAGTTTTGATATGTAAAGAACATGGCAGTAGTATGGGCCTAACAAGAAGATATTAAGAAGAGGTGGCAAGAATACACAAAAGAACTGTACAAAAAAGATCTTCACGACCCAGACAATCACGATGGTGTAATAACTCACACTCAGCTAGAGCCAGACATCTTGGAATGTGAAGTCAAGTGAGCCTTAGGAAGCATCAATACGAACAAAGCTAGTGGAGGTGGTGGAATTCCAGTTAAGCTCTTTCAAATTCTAAAAGATGAGGCTATGAAAGTGCTGCACTCAATATGCCAGTAAATTTGGAAAACTCAGCAGTGATCACAGGACTAGAAAAGGTCAGTTTTCATTCCGATCCCAAAGAAAGGCAATGCCAAAGAATGCTCAGACTACCACACAATTTTACTTATCTCACATGCTAGTAAAGTCATGCTCAAAATTCTCCAAGCCAGGCTTCAGCAATACGTGAACTGTGAACTCCCTGATGTTCAAGCTGGTTTTAGAAAAGGCAGAGGAACCAGAGATCAAATTGCCAACATCCACTGGATCATGGAAAAAGTGAGTTCCATAAAAACATCTATTTCTGCTTTATTGACTATGCCAAAGCCTTTGACTGTGTGAATCACAATAAACTGTGGAAAATTCTGAAAGAGATGGGCATACCAGACCAACTGACCTGCCTCTTGAGAAATCTGTATGCAGGTCAGGAAGCAACAGTTAGAACTGAACATGGAAAAACAGACTAGTTCCAAATAGGAAAAGTATTACCTCAGGCTGTATATTGTCACCCTGCTTATTTAACTTACATGCAAAGTATATCATGAGAAATGCTGGGCTGGAGGAAGTGCAAGCTGGAATCAAGATTGCCTGGAGAAATACCAATAACCTCAGATATGCAGATGACATCACCCTTACAGCAGAAAGTGAAGAGGAACTGAAGAGCCTCTTGTTGAAAGTGAAAAAGGAGAGTGAAAAAGCTGTCTCTTATACACATCTTTGAAAGCAAAGGGAAATGACTTCATATTGCAATATAGATTTCTAGATTAGAAATCTCTGCCACTATCTTGTTATATCAACATAAGCAACTTCATCTTCCAGGCCTCCGTTTTGTTTCCACAAGAAGAATGTTTATTCACTTATCAATCTAGCAATAATTTATAAGTATACAGAGTATTTTGAAAAACTTATCTCACATGCTAGTAAAGTAATGCTCAAAATTCTCCAAGCCAGGCTTCAGCAATACATGAACCGTGTACTTCCTGATGTTCAAGCTGGTTTTAGAAAAGGCAGAGGAACCAGAGATCAAATTGCCAACATCTGCTGGATCTGGGAAAGTTATGACCAAGCTGTCCAAAGAGTTGGACACAACTAAGCAACTGAACTGAACTGAAATGAACTGGAAGTTGTCACCACCATTGTTATAACAGGAAAACAGAAAAATTTGAAATTGTTGTTGTTTTTGTTCAGTGGCTAAGTCATGTTTAACTCTTTGCAACACTATTAACTGCTGCTTCATAGTGCACTATGCCAGGCTTCCCTGTCCTTCACTATCTCCCAGAGTTTGCTCAAATGCATGCCCACTGAGTCGGTGATGCCATTCAACCATCTCATCCTCTGTCATCCCCTTCTCCTCTTGCCCTCAATCTTTCCCATGTATCAGTCAGAGCCAAGAGCTGCTTACCTGGAACAGAAGTCACTAGAGAAAAAAGCTAGTGGGAGAACTCATATATGAATTTTCAATAATTGCTGGATGCTGAATATGGGCTATTGAGAATGAGAAATGGCTGGAGTTTCAGTCTTAGACACTCCCATATTTTGTGGGTTTTACATCCATGAACCCCACCTGCTTTTTATGGTGAAGAAATGAAAAAAAAAAAAGGCACCTTCTTGGCTCTGGCTGAGGGAAGAAGAATGATCATTATTTTTAAATGTTTAGAGCATTCCCCATAACAAATAACTACTGTCTAGGGAAAAAAACATATCATCAGTGGTTTGTTTGTTTGTTTGTTTTTTTCCTGATGAAGAAAAGCAATTCTCCATGTGAAGTCCCTATATCTTTATTTTCTTGTCTAAGTGTCAAGTTCTACTGCTGTAGAAACACTGGTGAAGGTCTCAGTCCTGATATACACACCCACTGAAAGACTCAGATTTAATCATGAGATTGTAGAATGCTTCTGGAATCCTCCCCTCCCTCTACATATGATCTCCACACCAACAGGACTTCAGTATAATAATAGTACGCTATAGCTAAAAGAGCTGCAAGACCCAGAATCTCTGGAGAGGAGTTCTTAGGAAGACCAAATTCAGTGGCAGGAATACAAAAAAGATATCAGAAGAATTGGAATGCTTCTGGAATTCTCCCCTCCCTCTACATATGATCTCCACACCAACAGGACTTCAGTATAATAATAGTATGTTATAGCTCAAAGAGCTGCAAGACCCAGAATCTCTGGAGAGGAGTTCTTAGGAAGACCAAAGTCAGTGGCAGGAATACAAAAAAGATATCAGAAGAATCTGAAGCTTCTGGAATGTAGAACTACATAAAACATTAAGCACAGCCCAATTTTTTGTCAGATTAACATATATCCTCACTTTAAAGGCCTATTTACCACAGTTTCTACTACCCAATACAAGATGTTTGACCTGTAACAACAAGAAAATTTTTATAAAGCATGCCTGGTAGTACATTTTTTAAAAAGGGGAAAACAATAGTATAAATAGATAAGGCCAGCGTCTGAACTAGAGTCAGATATTATTATATATTATGTGTATATATATATATATATATATATTTATTAAGCACAGCCCAATTTTTTGTCAGATTAACATATATCCTCACTTTAAAGGCCTATTTACCACAGTTTCTACTACCCAATACAAGATGTTTGACCTGTAACAACAAGAAAATTTTTATAAAGCATGCCTGGTAGTACATTTTTTAAAAAGGGGAAAACAATAGTATAAATAGATAAGGCCAGCGTCTGAACTAGAGTCAGATATTATTATATATTATGTGTATATATATATATATATATATATTCAAATATTCAAATTTCCAGACAGGAAATATAAAATAATTATAATCAATATATTAAGGATTCTAATGAAAAAGTAGACACTGTTCAAAAAAAAATACAGGGAGAGGTAAGCAGGGAGATGAAATTCTAAAATGAATCAAAACATTATACCAAAAAAAAAAAAAATGTGTAATGTAGACTAAGAATGTTTTCCAAGGCAAGAATCAGATATCTGGAGGATAGTTCAACAGTAACTTTCCAAAATCTATGAATTTCAAAAGCTGTTATGTGCACATAATTCAAACACCAGAGGAAAAGAGAGAATTTTTTTTGACACTTTGGGACCCTATGGACTGTACCCAGGGACCAAATATAGGTCTCCTGCATTGCAGGCAGTTTCTTTATCATCTGAGCTACCATATTGTCACAAATGAAAGTGAAAGTGTTAGTCGCTCAGTCGTGTCAGACTCTTTGTGACCCCATGACTGTAGCCCTGCCAGGTTCCTCCATGCACAGGATTTTCCAGACAAGAATACTAGAGTGGATTTCCATCTCCTTCTCCAGGGGATCTTCCTGACCCAGAGATGGAACCCAGGTTTCCTGCATTGTAAGCAGACTCTGCCATCTGAGCCACCAGAGAAATGCAAAGAGAGAATACGGGAAAGAAATACCTGAAGTAATAAAGACTAGGAACTTTCCAAAATTAATTATAGATACTAAATCACAGATCCTATATGCTTAGAGAACAGCCAGAAGTATAAATACAAAATAAATGAACAAATCAGACTCAAGCATACTATATTTAGCAAAATTACCCTTCGCAGATGAAGGAAACTAAAATCACTGTCACATATATGTGCACACATGTGTGCACATGCATCCACACACACGAGAAGAATTCATCATCTCTAGAACTTTTTTGCAAAGCATACTAAATGAAATTCTTTGGACAGGAAAAAAATAATATAGAGCAGGAACTTAGATCTACATAAGAAAAGGGAAATGTCAGAAAAAGAATGAGTAAAATATTTTATTTTTCTTATGCATAATAGATCTGAAAGTTACTTGTGTTAAATAATAATAGCATCAATGTATTATTAGTTGATTATAACATAGGAATAAGTAAAATGAATGACAAAAATGTTATAAGGAAGGAGGAACTGGGTCTACTTATTATAAGGTAACTACCACATATTTGAAGATGAATTTAGATTAGTTAAAAATGCATCTTGGAAATTCTAGAGCAACCAATAAAACAAATTTAAGAAGAAACAGTTAATAGAGGAGGTAAAAGAGTTAAAAATGAGATAAAATGTAACCATGTTAAATGATCAATTATATCCAGACAGAAAAATATAGAAGTAGATGGAAAGTCTACTTCCAAACCAAAAGCAACAAATGAAAAATAGGTACAAAAATACTAGATGTTAATCCAGTTAACATGGATGTTAATTCAACTAACACAGCAGATGTTAATCTAATTATACAAATAATTAACTACATAAATTTATTCAAAAAGAAACATAATTTGAATAGAACTTTATATGTAATAGTAACCTTTTGAAAAAGAATTCACCAAGTCTAGATGGTTCCTTTGGCAAATGATACCAAACTTTAAGGAAAAGTAATACCAAATTTCTACAATATGTTCCAGAAAAAAAGAGGCAGGGAGATAGTTTTTAACTCATTGTAAGGGAGAATTTCTTTATTAGATAAACAAGACAAAGATATTACAAGACGACTACAAATCAATATTTGTTAAGAACATAGATGTAATATTTGGTTCTCCACCAAGTATTAGTGAATTGAATCCAAAGACATATAAAAAGAATTATACACCATGACTAAGTGGAATTTATTCCAGATGTGCAAAATTGGTTCAAAATTCAAAGTCAATTAATGTAATTCATCATATCAACAAGCTAAAGAAAAAACAGCAACCATATTAATTGCATACTGTTAGGCTTCCCTGGTGGAGAAGGAAATGGCAACCCACTCCAGTGTTGTTGCCTGGAGAATCCCAGGGAAGGGGGAGCCTAGTGGGCTGCCGTCTATGGGGTCACACAGAGTCGGACACGACTGAAGTGACTTAGCAGCAGCAGCAGCAGGCTTCCCTGGCAGAGAAGGCAATGACACCCTATTCCAGTACTCTTGCCTGGAAAATCCCATGGGCAGAGGAGCCTGTTAGGCTGCAGTCCATGAGATCACTAAGAATCGGACACAACTGAGCAACTTCGCTTTCACTTTTCACTTTCATGCATTTGAGAAGGAAATGGCAACCCACTCCAGTGTTCTTGCCTGGAGAATCCTAAGGACAGAGGAGACTGGTAGGAGGCCATCTATGGGGTCGCACAGAGTCGAACACAACTGAAGCGACTTAGCAGCAGCAGCAACAGCAGGCTTCCCTAGTGGCCCAGACAGTATAAAAAAAATTTACCTGCAACAGGAGACCCAGATTCAATCCCTGAGCTGGGAAGATCTTGTGGAGAAGGAAATGGCCACCCACTCCAATATTTTTGCCAGAGAATTCCATGGACAGAGGAGTCCACGGGGTCGCAAAGAGTTGGACATGACTGAGCAAATAGCACTTTTCCTTTCATATTAATTGATGCAGAAAAAAATGGGCCAAAGAACTAAATAGACATTTCTCCAAAGAAGACATACGGATGGCTAACAAACACATGAAAAGATGTTTAACATCACTCATTATCAGAGAAATCCAAATCAAGACCATTTAACACCAGTCAGAATGGCAGCGATCCAATAGTCTACAAACAATAAATGCTGGAGAGGGTGTGGAGAAAAGGGAACCCTCTTACACTGTTGGTGGGAATGCAAACTAGTACAGCCACTATGGAGAACAGTGTGGAGATTCCTTAAGAAATTGCAAATAGAACTGCCTTATGACCCAGCAATCCCATTGCTGGGCATACACACCGAGGAAACCAGAATAGAAAGAGACACATGTACCCCAATGTTCATTGCAGCACTGTTTATAATAGCCAGGACATGGAAACAACCTAGATGTCCATCAGCGGATGAATGGATAAGAAAGCTGTGGTACATATACACAATGGAGTATTACTCAGCCATTAAAAAGAATACATTTGAATCAGTTCTAATAAGATGGATGAAACTGGAACCGATTATACAGAGTGAAGTAAGCCAGAAAGAAAAACACCAATACAGTATACTAACACATATATATGGAATTTAGAAAGATGGTAATGAGGACCCTTTATGCGAGACAGCAAAAAAAACACAAATGTATAGAACAGACTTTTGGACTGTGTGGGAGAGGGAGAGGGTGGGATGATTTGGGAGAATGGCATTGAAACATGTGTACTATCGTGTAAGAAACGAATCGCTAGTCTAGGTTTGATACATGATACAGGATGCTTGGGGCTGGTGCACTGGGATGATCCATAGAGATGATATGGGGAGGGTGGTGGGAGGGAGGTTCAGGGTTGGGAACTCATGTACACCTGTGGTGGATTCATGTCAATGTATGGCAAAACCAATACAGCATTGTAAAGTAAAAAAAAAATAAAAAATTATTATTAATAATAATAATAAAGAAAATGGGAACCACTTCAGTATTCTTGTCTGGAGAATCCCGTGAACAGAGGAGCCTGGTGGGCTGCTGTTCATGGGGTCGCACAGAGTCGGACACGACTGAAGTGACTTAGCATGCCTTCATGCATTGGAGAAGGAAATGGCAACCCACTGAGTATTCCTGCCTGGAGAATCCCAGGGACAGAAAAGCCTGGTGGGCTGCTGTCTATGGGGTCACACAGAGTCAGACATGACTAAAGCAACTTAGCAGCAGCAGCTATGGTATCTCAGTCCTCGACTTTACCCTGGCCTCTTTTTTTGTTTTCCTTTTTTAACTCCTTCAATGTTCCTTTCTATATCAACATTGATTATCCCTTGTTGTATCNTCAACCCTGGGATTTCTTTGGAAGAAATGATGCTTAAGCTGAAACTCCAGGACTTTGGCCACCTCATGCGAAGAGTTGACTCATTGGAAAAGACTCTGATGCTGGGAGGGATTGGGGGCAGGAGGAGAAGGGGAGGACCGAGGATGAGATGGCTGGATGGCATCACTGACTCGATGGATGCGAGTCTGAGTGAACTCCGGGAGACGGTGATGGACAGGGAGGCCTGGAGTGCTGCAATTCATGGGGTCGCAAAGAGTCGGACACGACTGACTGAACGGAACTGAACCTGTTGTTGAACATGAAACTGTGCAAGATGACCAGAGGCCCCTAATTCATGTATGCTGTTTTTGAACAGTAACTACAAATATATGCAAATTTAGTAAGTTATTCTGTTACATCAAGTGTGTCTGCTTTACATTAAAATGTAATTGCAGAAAATATCCCCCCAAACAAACACACACTTATACATAGAGAAATACAGGTACAGGTAGGTTTATCTGAGAAATAAAATGTCCAGTCAAAATGCACATAACAGAATTGGTACTCTCTGGATTCACTGTGAAACACTTTAGAACAAGCTGTGTTGCTGGAACCCATACTGCTAAGTCACTTCAGTCGTGTCCGACTCTGTGTGACCCCATAGACGGCAGCCCACCAGGCTCCCCTGTCCCTGGGATTCTCCAGGCAAGAACACTGGAGTGGGTTGCCATTTCCTTCTCCAATGCATGAAAGTGAAAAGTGAAAGTGAAGTCGCTCAGTCGTGTCCGACTCTTAGCGACCCCATGGACTGCAGCCAACCAGGCTCCTCCATCCATGGGATTTTCCAGGCAAGAGTACTGGAGTAGGGTGCCAATCTAACCTAATTGCCAATACCCTAATTACTGGCAAGCTCTCATCAAAGAGAAACCACTGTTCAAAAGTATCCACATGTATTTATTTCTAGTTATATACAAAGTTAGCTTTAACATTATCTCTGAAAAGCAAATGTTAATGACAATTCTCAAATTATATGTGTGGAAACAGTTTTTTACCTGTGTGGGAAAGTTGGCCCCACATTAATTTAAATTAGTAAAACTCCATGAACTTATATTATAAATTAATTTCTTAACCAAACTTCCTTTTATAAAAATAAAAAGAAAGTAACATGGAGCTAGAAACTCTAAATATTTTATAAGTTTTACAAAATTTCCAGATTTCCAATAACATTTTAGAAGAAAAATGTTAGTCAAATGCTATGTCCTCTGAACTTTTATTTATGGATATTTTCACATATCTCATTAGGCAAACACTATTCCTTAATTTTCTGTGCCCTTTCTAATGATTAGCTGTGCCCAGCTGCATATTTGACCCTCACTAAACAATTCATGGATCCTGAATACCAAGTGACTAGGGATGTCATGGGGAAGTGAATCAGAGCCTCAGTCAAACTCTCTCTCTCTTACTCTCCCCTCTAAATTAAATAGAGGGGAGAATGCCTCCTCTACAAGGTCAAAATCTAGGAAAGAAGTTATTACCTAGGATGTCTTCAACAAAACAAACGGTGAGTGAGTTCATGTTAGGTAATTCTACCACTGATCTTTAACTCTTAAAATTTCTATCCCAGTCCTGTATTCTTGGTTGAGTATGAATGTACAATTAAGTTCATTTGTAATAGCTGATGTCTAATGAAAAATATCACATGGGTCCTTGGGTCCTGAGTCTTTATTCCCATGACTAACTCCTCAAAATTACTACTTGTTTCTTAACATTTCTCTAAATATTTCAGTTATGTCATTAATACACTCAAACATTGAGGTATTGAGCATTATATTAAATACTAGGCACTAAATGTAAATAGAACAACAAAAGCAGTTTGATCTCCACCTAGCTGACACAAGAGTATAGGAAAGAACCGATTTCTAATCACATTTCAATAAAATGTGATAACTTCCCTCTAGGCACTTCTGGAACACAAGGCTGATGTACCCACCCAGGTCAGGAAAAGTAAGGTCTCCCACAGTAGACAGTACACAGAGAAATGATAATGAAAAAGCAGACTGGGAGGGAGATTGTTCCAGGTCAAGAGATAGGAAAACTTAAATGCTGAAAGTGGAAGCCAGAAGAAACACTGAATATACTGAATAAAACCAGTTATGGACAAACACAGACTATTAAAAATAAGGTAAGCAATAATAACATAACAAAAAAGTAGGTAATGACCAGGCTATGGGCTTCCCTGGTGGCTCAGATGGAAAAGAATCTGCCTGCAGTGAAGGAGACCCAGGTTGATCCTTGGGTTGGGAAGATCTCCTGGAGAAGGGAATGGCTACCCACTCCAGTATTCTTGCCTGGTGGGCTACAGTCCATGCGGTTACAGAGTCAGACATGACTGAGTCATAGAGAGGCATTTCATAGACAGCCAGGTCACAGAGAGCCATGAAGTCATACTAAGCAGAGTGAACTTGAGAGAAACACAGAAGCACTGAAGAATATTAAATGTGTCATATACCTAGCAAGTGATAACTTCCCTTACAGATTTGTTTGATTTCCCTTTCAAAGGTCTCCTTTACATAGATTGCACAGGATGGCTAGCACCAAATAATCCACATGACTATTTTCCCTTAAAGGAGCATCACATGTGGTTTACTGAAGCCCTTTCCAGAAGACTTTATTACAGTCATTAGTTTCCGGGAGTTACTTTGACCTGCATCCCCTGGAAGGTTACCTATAAATCTGTTTTTTATATAAGGCAGTTTCTAGTTCATAATTCCTCATCTGGGTTTCTTGTGACTGGATTCTGCTTTCTGGCTTCTATACATGAAAATGTATATTTATGATCTGTGTCATATGATTTAAATAGTTTCCCCATTTTGTAAATGGATTTACATATTTCTAAGTTAAGGAATATCACTCCAGGCCAGAGGTATACATTGAGTTTTTCTTAATAGACTGTCCACTGATTTTATTTCAGTGATATCGCACAATGAACTCCTGACTTTTAAATAACTTTGAAAGGACTGAAAACTGGTACAATGTGACTTTGATGTCTATTACATTAGGTACTCAGCTCTTTGTTAAAAATGAAAGCCTGGTACTTAATATTTAAAGAGACAAAGATGAGTATACCAAGAAATAAATATTAATAAAATTACTAACACAGTGATATATTCTCAAGTATGAAATAATTTAGGGCCAAATAAACTCTTCTCAAATTCTCACTCCTTTAAAACCTAAGCAAAGAAATCAAATACTGAACATCAAAAATGCACTCATTCATTCAAGTATGTGAATACTTGCTTTGTGCACAATACTAAATGGTCATCAGACCAGAGATGAATAAATAAGACAAGACCTTTGATTTAGGAGATCACAGCCTTATATAGAAGCAAAATTATAAACAAATACCCCACTAAAAAGCAATAGGAACAAAGCAAGACATATATGTATATATATAAAGATAACAAAAAAGGAAGTAACTGATACTGGTCATAGTGAGAGAGATCAGAACTATTCAGAAAAAGAGACATATGAACTGAGCTTAAAATATGTGGAAAAGATATATGATTAAAAGGGGAAATATAAGAAAAAGAATGGATATAATATATTCAAAGTATAATGAAGGCAGTAAAACTAGATTACATGAGACAGCCAGAGGCATTAGGATTCATGAGATTATCATATGTTAGGTGTTGGAAAAATATTTGCTGATTGAGGGAAAAAAAGACAATAAATAAAACCATGAGTTATCACTGGACTTTGTTCACTGAGTAGATAAGAGAAATCTCTATGGTATCTCAGAGAAGGAAATGGCAACCCACTCCAGTATTCTTGCCTGGAGAATCCTGTGGACAGAGGAGCCTGGTGGGCTGCTGTCCATGGGGTCGCACAGAGTCGGACATGACTGAAGTGACTTAGCATGCATGCGTGCACTGGAGAAGGAAAAGGCAACCCAGTGAGTATTCCTGCCTGGAGAGCCCAGGGACAGAGGAGCCTGGTGGGCTGCCGTCTATGGGGTCACACAGAGTCAGACACGACTGAAGCGACTTAGCAGCAGCAGCACCTATGGTATCTCAGTCCTCGACTTTACCCTGGCCTCTTTTTTGTTTTCCTTTTTTAACTCCTTCAATGTTCCTTTCTATATCAACATTGATTATCCCTTGTTGTATCACTGTCTATCTTTCAATTATGATTCATAAATCTACATTAGTGTACACTAGTAAAAATGGATAAAAGTCAACTCACTGTTGCATATGCATGATTTATATGTCATACTTTCTATTAGTGCTGAATCAATATTATTATGCAATATAAATTATTAAGAATAATCTGCTAAAGTTCCAAGCTGTCAAAAAATAAATATATATGTATCATCTTCATTAAAATAATATCCTCCATGTTAGAAAAGAATCCCAAGCTTCAATATTTCCACAAAATATTCAATGCCAAATTTAAAGACTCAACTACTGCTTTGTCAAGCAAAAAGCATTTATAATAAAATACTACAAACTGTAAAAAAAATGAATAAAAATAAGTATATAATATTTAAATTAAAAAGTCCAAAACTTTTATGAAATAAATCATTAAATAATTTTTAATGAGAAGAGAAAGCCACAAAATTTTATTTCTACATAAATTGATATATAGATTTAACACAATTTGTATTGAAATCTCAGATTTTTAAAAAATTACCAACAAAATTTTTTTAAATGCCTGACAAAATTTTTAAAAATGGCTGACCAAATTTTTAAAAATGTTTGTGGAAAAGCAAAGGAATTTGAATAACTAATTATTTAAAAATAATTTTTAAAATAATTAACAATAATTTTTAATAAAGCAGGTGGTGTCTGTTTATCCTATTTCAAGATATCATATAAGTAAAGTAATCAAGATTGCAATATCAGTGTCAAGATAGACACACAAATCATTGGAAGAGGGATCTTCATGGGTTTTGCCCATCCTAAAAGATATATCACAGATATCCTTTCCACATATATATGTCACAGGCTTTCTAACTGTTTTTTTCCAAGCCCCTCACTGTCCATTCAAATCAATGTCCACAGCCCCTGAATATATATACATGTATACTTCTGGGCATTTCTCCCTCTAAGCAATATGAACATCCAGATGTATTGCTCAAGCTGTCCACTTTCGAATGGTTATTGTATATCATGCAGGACCATTTTATCCCCCTAGAGTCAGCTGACTGTAGACTTTAACCATACTTAAATATACTTTCACAGAGAGATCTAGCTTAGTGCTTGATTAAATAACTGGATACTATAGCTTAGCTAAGCTGACACAAAAAACTAACCATCAACAGGGACGGGGATAAGACTGATGGTACCTAGGTGTACAAATTTATAAGTGGTAAGTAAGCCAGAGAGCTATTAATTACTAGAATTATATTAATTCATGATATAGTGAATACATGGTATATGAATATGAATATATTCAATATTAAATATATTGAATTTTGACAATAATACTGTAATATAATTATATAACCTGGTAAATATCACTACAACAGCAACCAAACAAATGTATCAAAGTCACAGGCTGTACACCTTAAATTTACACAATGTTAACTGTCAAATAGATTCAATAAAAAATAAAAACAAAAATGCCTCTCACACCACATCAGAAAATCCTTAGAGACATGTTAAGAATCCTATGGAAAAACCAATTGACAAGAACAGAGATTTGGAAAAGAAAGAGAGGATAACAAAACTCAACAATTTTATCCTGTTTTCACTTTAGGAGTTCATTTTTGGCTAGGGCTAGAGGAAGACCATCAAATATGAGGTTGTTGTTCAATCACTTAGTCGAGTCCAAGTTTTTGAACCCCAGGGACTGCAACACACTAGCCTTTGCTGTTCTTCATTATCTCCTGGAGTTGCCCAAATCTGATGTGAATAATTAAATATAATTGATATTGATTTTTCCATTGTTGGAAGTTCATTCAACTTTCACAACAACATCATAAGGTAATTTTTATTATGTTTAACTCATTTTAGGCATAGAGATGTAATTATTGCAGTCACACAGGTAGCTCTTGGCAGCGGTAGGATGCAAAGCCAGCCAAGCCTTCAGAGTCCAGTTTCTTAATCACAAGGAAAACTGCCTCTCAAGTAAAGAGAAAATGCTTGAGTTTTCAATACTTAGGCTGAGAGCCTCCAATTTTAATTTCTTTGTTTTATTCACCTCACATTTTCTAGCTCTACGAGCTCAGTTTCAACTCTTGACATCTACTGTGCTGGTGATCATACCAGAGGCTGGTGTTGTGGCATCTGCTTTCTATGAAGAACATTTGTATGATCAGTGAACAATGTCTTTCATGAATAAGAAAGGCAAATTACAGAATTACAGAATGCAAAAATGTTTAACTAATGTTCTGGATCTTTCTATTTGACAAATGTTCCAACCTCAGTTTTATTTCCAAGGAATATCTTCATTCATTCACTCACTCCTCCTGGTGTTTCCACACCACAGCTTCTGAGAATTGTTCCAAAACCTTTTTTGTCCAGTGCTGAGCCTCTGTTCTGAAAAACCTACCAACCAAACAACCAATCAGAATAAATAAAACCTTGAAGTTGTGCTCCACTACTACATTCCTGAATTTCTCTTGCCCAGTCTCTAGTGTTAGCTTGTCAAGGCTAGAAGAGCAAAACACATGGAGAAGAAAATTTAATTTGAGACAGGGAGGTCCCTAGCTAGCATTTGGGGAGAAGTATGCACTTTCTCCTGCAGAGAATGTAGAGTAATTGTGTTTCTGTGCAAGGAAGTGCTATATTTCCCTTCCATTTCTTAATTATTATTCAACGTATACCAATTAGAAAAAGTTCTGACCATTGGAATCATTTCAGTTCAGTTCAGTCGCTCAATCGTATCCAACTCTGCGACCCCATGAATCAAAGCACGCCAGGCCTCCCTGTTCATCACCATCTCTCGGAGTTCTTTCAGCCTCACATTCATCGAGTCCATGATGCCATCCAGCCATCTCATCCTCGGTCATCCCCTTCTCCTCCTGCCCCCAATTCCTCCCAGCATCGGAGTCTTCTCCAGTGAGTCAACTCTTCTCATGAGATGGCCAAAATACTGGAGTTTCAGCTTTAACATCATTCCTTCCAAAGAAATCCCAGGGCTGATCTCCTTCAGAATGGACTGGTTGAATCTCCTTGCAGTCCAGGGGACTCTCAAGAGACTTCTCCAACACTATTAGAATAGTTAACTCATTTTTAATTTTATTTTTATTACATTTTAGCTTAAATCATCTGAGTACAAGGAAACCTCTTAGGTAACCCAATCCACTGTTGATGAAAGCCAAATAGGAGTTCTTTCTGCACTGATAATCAGAGAGAAAAGAAATTATAGCAAAATGCCATATGCATTACAAATGAAGAGAAAGAGCTATTGAGAAATTAACTAATTCATCTTTTCAAGAAAATCTCTGAAGAATTCCTTTTTTTTCTTTGCCTTTTTGTTTGACCCTCTGAAAACTTTATATGTTCATAATAGTATTGTATCCTGGGAAGAAGGAAGATGTGTGTGTTTGTAATATATATGTATATATGCACAATATATTATAATATATATAATATAAACATACATAGTATTTCATATATTTATATTCTTATATAATATTATCTATTTTATATACTTTTATATATATGGCTGTCTGAGGAGGCCTTACAAATAGCTGTGAAAAGAAGACAGTTCAGTTCAGTCACTCAGTCGTGTCCAACTCTTTGCGACCCCATGATCGCAGCACGCCAGGCCTCCCTATCCATCACCAACTCCTGGAGTTCACACAGACTCACATTCATCGAGTCAGTTATGCCATCGAGCAATCTCATGCTCTTTTGTCCCCTTCGCCTCTTGCCCTCAGTCCCTCCCAGCATCAGATTCTATTCCAATGAGTCAACTCTTCACATGAGATGGCCAAAGTACTGGAGTTTCAGCTTCAGCATCATCTCCAAAGAAATCCCAGGGCTGATCTCCTTCAGAATGGACTGGTTGGATCTCCTTGCAGTCCAAGGGACTCTCAACAGTTTTATCCAACATCACACTTCAAAAGCATCAATTCTTCAGTGCTCAGCTTTCTTCACAGTCCAACTCTCACATCCATACATGACCACTGGAAAAACCATAGCCTTGACTAGATGGACCTTAGTTGGCAAAGTAATGTCTGCTTTTCAATATGCTGTCTAAGTTGGTCATAACTTTTCTCCAAGGAGTAAGAGTCTTTTAATTTCATGGC
>SJYX01014711.1:15102-79023 GCA_006410675.1 Oreotragus oreotragus
AGTTGAGCACCTAAGAATTGATGCTTTTGAACTGTGGTGTTGGAGAAGACTCTTGAGAGTCCTTTGGACTGAAAGGAGATTCAAACAGTCAATCCTAAAGGAGATCAGTCCTGGGTGTTCATTGGAAGGATTGATGTTGAAGCTGAAACTCCAATACTTTGACCACCTGATGGGAAGAGCTGACTCATTTGAAAAGTCCCTATGCTGGGAAGGATTGTAGGCAGGAGGAGAAGAGGATGACAGAGGATGAGATGGTTGGATGGCATCACTGACTCACTGGCAAGTTTGGGTGGACTCCAGGAATTGATCAGAAAGACCTGGAGTGCTGCAGTCCATGGGGTCGCAAAGAGTCAGACACGACTGAGCAAGTAAACTGAACTGATAGGAAATGCTTTAGTGTAAAGTAATTTCCTCTTCCATCTTTTCATAAAGCCTTTAGAATTTTAATATATTCATTAATGTCTTCAAAGTTAGATATATGTATACACAAATGTGTGTGTGAATGTATTATATGAAACGTTTCAGTCTTATGTGAAAAGACAGTCTCCTAGATAGGACTGGGTGAGAACAGAGCCATGTTCCATACATGTTAGACCCCTTTAGTCTATAACAGGAGTCCCTGGACCAGTACTCCTGTCAAATCAGTGGATTCATTAGACTAGAAATAAAGTGCACAATAAATGGAATGCATTGAATCACCCTGAAACTACACCTCCTCCCCCCACTCCCACTCCCCTTCACTGTCTCTAATTTGTGGGGAAATTGTCTTCCATGAAACTTATCCCTGGTGCCAAAAGGTTAAGGAACACTGTTCTATTAATAGCACATGGTCATTATATAATAAACATAATGTCAACACCCATTTCTTCTACACGTATTAACTAAGTGTCTACTACACTCCAGAATACTTTTCTAGGTGCTTGGGATACACCACCTGAGCAGAACAAAAAAAAAAAAAATTATCCTTGAGGAACTTATATTGCAACTGGGGAAAAAGACAATAGAAAATAGAGATTTTAAAATAAAAACTAAATTACATAATAGCTTAGGTGGTTCTGTGTGTGCTAAGTTGCTTCAGTCCTGTCCAACTCTTTGCAACCCTATGGACGGTAGCCCTCTAGGAACTCTGTCCATGAGATTCTCCAGGCAAGAATCCTGGAGTGGGTCATCATGCCCTTATGGTTAGTATGAAAAAAAGAAAAGACATGGAGGGGAAGCAGGATCAGGCATTGTGAGGGGGAGAAGATGAGATGGAGTTTTAGATAGGTCAGTGAGTTGACATCTGAGAAAAATTCCTAAAAGTTGTGTGGAAGCAGGCCCTGGGAATCTCTGAGAAGAGTTCTCCACAGAAAGGGAACCATCAATGCAAAGGCATTAAGGTGGGAGTGTGACTGATAAGTCTATGGAAAGCAGGGACAGCCCCACTGGATTAGAATAAGAAAGGAGAGAGTAATAGGAGGTGCAGATAGAAAAATAAAAGGAAGAGAGAAGGGCAGATTACACAGGACTCCAGAGAGCATTTTAAGGATTTTGGCTTTTGCCTTGAGAGAAGAGAGTTATTGAAGGCTTTCACTAGAGTGATATGACCTGGCTTACATTTTTAGAGGCTCTCCATTAACTTAAGCACTGTAAGGTACTGCACTGACCCATATGGGCTTCCCTGGTGGCTCAGAGGGTAAAGAATTTGTCTGCAATGCAGGAAATATGGGTTTGATCTCTGGGTTGGAAAGATCCCTTGAGAAGGGAATGGCAACCCACTTCACTATTCATGTCCAGAGAATTCCATGGACAGAGCAGCCTGGTGGGGGCTATAGTCCATGGCATCACAAAAAGTTGGTCATGATTGAGTGATTAACACTTTCACTTCATACATCCAAAACCCTTTTGCTAAACCATAAAACAACTATCTGAAAATGCAAAGTCTAGTTAAAGCGGATATAACGACATGCTCCAGTTAATCTGTGCTTGTCTTATTAGATCAGCACACACCAGGGATCAGGTACACCTGGGTTCTAGTCCTGACGTGGCTCCTAAGTGGCTCTTGAATTGATCTATTCTTTTTATTTTTATAGGATGTAGGCCTGTCAAGTTCAACACAAACCTGCAGGGCCAAGTTGCCTCCCAGGAGTTTCTCACTTTCACACCACGCTTATAGAATGTAAGCTCCATGAGGCACTGTTTGTTGTGTTCTTTGCTGTCCTTCCCAGACAGAGCCCATTGTTCACCACCTAAAAGTGCTTCTGCTGTGAGTGCGCACTTTGGCTGCCTGCTAGGTCTCCAGTCATGTCCAACTCTTTGGGACCACATGGAGTGTAGCCCGCCAGGTTCCTCTTCCATGGGATTCCCCAGGCAAGAATACTGGAGTGGGGTGCCATCTCCTCTCCAGGGGATCTTCCCAACCCAGGGATCAAGCCCACATCTTTTATGTCTCTTGCATTGGCCAGGTGGATTCTTCACCACGAGGGCCACCTGGGAAACCTGGAATAGTTTTTTTCAAGTGAATTCTAAGTTTGGCCAGAAGCACTTCATAAATGAAATTAATGTAAAAGAATTAATAACTCACGCATATAATTCTTCACCAATGCACAAATTTTTGAAGCAAACACATCTTATGAACTATGTTAGCAGTCATATCTGATCACTGAATTTGAAAGGAGCAGCTGTAGAAAAATATAAAGTTTTTATTTTCCTATTTTTATTCTGGTAATTGTCCAAAGCATGTGATGTATATCCAGGAGAAAAAAGTTGCCCTCTGCACAAATGAAACTAGTTAAAAAAAAAAAAACCCTCAGTATCTTTTAGAAACTATATTTCTGCATCCAAGTTTAATTGCTTGTTCCCAAAATATAATATTGGCAAATGAAGTTCATTCAGTATACCATCCAGATAGCTTGAATTATTATTTCAGAAATTAAGCCTAAAAGCATGTAATGAGTCTGTGATAAGATTTCAAAGCTGTCAATAAAAATCGTATCTGATTCATTTACACTCTTTTCAGCCATGTATGATTTTATACAGTAAAATGTCAATAGGAAAACAAACAAACAAACAAACCAAAAACCTTATCTGCCAGGGTTCAGCCCCGGTGGATCCAGGGAATTCAAAGTGTGGACGGCGTTGGCGAGGAAAGACTTATTTATTTATTAATACAAGATTAGATTAGGAAGAAATAGTGTAGTAGGAAAATTAAGTGAAGAAAAGAGGCTGAATAATTTGGTTTACGTGGAAGGCCAATAAAGTTCCAGACAAGGAACTTGCACCATCTATGTTAGGCCGCCGGCGTCCACTTGAATATCGGAGAGATCCCCGCCTTGGGTTCTCTCTCTTATGGATCTTAGAAGCTGGAACAAGTAAGTAGACATGGTGAGCCTCCACGCCCCAGATGGGAATTCAGCCTGAAATTAGAGTAAAGAGGAGACACAGGGGAAACCAGTCCTTCCAACGACTATCCCCGGGCTCTATTGTCTAGAGAGGCCTTTTATACCTTTTTGATTGTACATAGAGATCAATGTTAATACAAAATTATGCAGCTTCAGCAGCCCTGACTTTTATCAAAACCAGGCTTTCTCTCTGCATACCTAATTGTATACGCAAGTCTTAGGTGATTTACATTATCTTCTGGCCAAAAGGGCCAATTAACATTTTACAGCCTTTTTTCTGATAAGGGTTTGTCAACCAGAAGACTTATTTGTGTTGATCTTCCCAAAGTCTGGTGCCACTCTCAGCACTAAATAAAGTTACATTCTTACATAGCAAAGATACAGAATTTATAACAAGTAAAAGGAGTACAGTGATTTATAACAGAAGAAAAGTAATTAACTCAAAAGTCTAGTGTTGCTAACATCAAAACTACTACATATCTTTTTCCATATCCCGTTTACATTGATTAACATCCTCCCAGGTGTCTAAAAGATAAAGAATATGGAGGCCTGGCAGCAGTCATTGAGTCAACAGTGAAAACCCTCTACCAATATAATCTTAAACTCTTTAGAAAAGGCTCTGTACCTTTAAGAGGCTTTTAAGCTTTGTGCCTCTCGCAGTTGGGGGGCTGTAAGCAATTCACAAGCTGTAAGAGGTCCTGTTAGGTAAGCTAGAGAGTTATCAGAGGGGGTTTGAGCTGAAACATCCCTTTCAAATGCAGAAGACTAAAGCCCTGATTTGACTTTTTCCAGAGAATATCAGAAGAGTGGAAAAGCAGAGTACAAAGGCCGGCAGATTTTTGTGTTTTGGGATACATGCTCAGGAAATACCAGGGGGAACCCCTGAAGCCTGATCACGTCCTTGCATTTTGTCAGGCTTCCTTCCTCATGACCTTGTCACGGGCGGGATTCCTCACGCTGGCTCCCGGCATCTATCACTTTGATTCTTAGCAAAAGCATACAACTATTGTGATTCTGTGGCTCCTNCCAGGGGGAACCCCTGAAGCCTGATCACGTCCTTGCATTTTGTCAGGCTTCCTTCCTCATGACCTTGTCACTGGCGGGATTCCTCACGCTGGCTCCCGGCAGTCACTGATACTTAAGTTGGTGGGACTGGAGTGTGGGAGGGTGATGAGCAGGGTAAACCTTCTTTAGGTGTCTGCCACCTCACTGACTTGTGGCTCTACAGTGAGTGGTGGCATGGATAGTTGCAATAATGGACTCAGTCCCTGCTCTGGAATCACTGGTTCCAGGGAGGGCAGATATAAACGCCAGTGGTGCCCAGCACTGAGCTATCTTCTTAGCTCAGACTGGGTTTAGGTGGACAGGATGGCCTTGCCATGGAGATGCAGGGTTGCACTTGAGTGTACTCAGTCCCCAGGGGAAGCAGAAAACTTATGTAACTTGAGGTCTGCCTAGCCTTTGGGAGGTTGGGTCACATGTAGTCCAGCCCTCATTTCACAGATTGAAGAAGACGTAAGTGATCTGAGGAGCTGAGCTGGGGAGTCAGTATGGTTTGCTCAGTGGCAGTTCTGCTAGTTGTTGTCTGAATGATGGGCCTTGTTTTAAGCTGCTGGGCCCCAGATCTAATTAGCCGTAGCTGTGCTCCTGGAAGACGTGCGTGGTGGTGGTGAGCGTATGAGTCAGGTGGGTGCGTCGTCGTCTCAGAGGTTTTCGTGTCTTCCGGTGTTTACTGTACATGCTCTTCTGGGAGATACAAGTCAAATTTCCAAGAAAAGGGCTAATCTTCCTTCTCCTCTTACATGCCCTGGATATTTAAGGCTATGCTTTCAGCTGCTCTGTTTGCCATTTGTGTATGGAGACACAAGTGATGTTTCAGTTCAGTCACTTAAGACATTTAAAAGTATGGAGCATGAGTCTTTTTTATCCTTTTTTTTTCTTTTATTGGCTGTATTGCATGGCATGTAGGATCTTAACTCCCTACCCAGGAATCAAAACCACACCCCCTGAAGCAGAAGCATGGAGTATTAACCCCTGGGCCACTGGGAAATTCCCTGGGACTGTGAGTCTTGAGGGAGCAGCAGGGAACTGTAACATCTTCATTGAATAGAACTGAGCCTGTGGCGAGTGCATGAGGGCACTGGGTGGGCAGGCAGTGGTCTGGGAGGACAGGACCCAGGATCCAGCCTGGAGCTCTCTGGCCCATGCCTCCCACCAGGCCCACTGGTCTTCTTCTCTACAGGGTGAGTCCAGAAAGGACCCTGAAAGTGGGCAGAGGTGGAGAACAGTTGGTGAATGTTCCCTTACAGAGTTCTGCAGATGGCAGCATCCTTAGGAGGCTCTGGGGGACATGTGGGGAGAGCAGAGAGGTGGCAGGTCTGGGCTGGCTGCTGTTACAGGGCGGAGAAGGTCAGAGAGGCATCACTGTGTGGCATCAACTTGGCCCTCAGTGGAGTTGATGCCGTTTGGGTGGGGATGGAGGCACAGGCACACCCTGAGGCTTATCCAAGGCCACGAGAGTCAACACAATGCAGATAGGACTTGAATCTCTGATTTCCAAGGAATGGGCAGTGTTGGAGCTCTCACTGTGAGCTGGGCGGGGCTGGGTTAGGAGGCAGGGGTCACTGAGAGGAATCCACAGGGAATCTGCTGTCTTATTGGGAAGATGAGATAAAACAGCCCTGCACCATAGGATTCTAAGGTGTGTCGTATGAAAATGCCAAGGCCTGGAGTTGTTTAAGGAAGGGAATGAAGCCCTGGTATTAAAAGGGTTGATGAAAGAAGAGAGGCCTTGAACTGAAGCCTCCCGGATGGTGAAACTGGAGAGGAGGGAAGGCATGCCGGCTGCTAGGAGGGAGTGTCTCCAAGAAAAGCACGAAGTTATGGGTGACAATGAGAAGACAGGCCTGTGTAGAAAGGATGGATTCGTGTGTGTGCATGCATGTGTGTGCTTGTGCACCTGTGCATAGGTTTGTATGTGCGTATTGGCATGTTGTAGATGAGGCTCCAAAATACATGTGATGGAACTGAGTTGGAAATGGATTATCCTGATATCAGAACATTTGAACTCTCAGTCCCACTCTTTCTTACCAACAGCCTTGTCACCTCGAGCAAACCCCGTTCCTTCCCTGTTCTTCAGTTTCCTGAGCTGTAGTTGCCTTTCCAGACCTTATCCAGCCCTGGCTCGTAATGGCGGTGTTTTGAGTAAAGACCCTCAGCCCCTGACTTTACTGCTTCTGAGTCCTTCCCTGAGGATGACAGGCAGAGGACCGAGAGAAAGGGGGTCTTTTATGACCCTGCACCCTGGCCAGGAGACTGCCTTCAAGTTGCCAATATTTACTGGGAGAAATTTAGTGGTGCTCTCTGGAGCCCGTTGCTCTCAGGCAAACCAGATCTTGAATTAAAGCCTTAATTATCCAGGCAGCCTTCCCTGAGGCCCCATTCTCCATTTTAATTTTGGGAAACTGTTGCATGTGATATTCTTCTTCTCTTGATCTGTCACCAGTCAGGCTGCAAACGCCTCCCTCGAGACCCAGCAGAGGACGTAAGTGATGGGTCCAGGGGCCCGGAGCCCTCCATTAACTGGTGCTAGGAGGGCGCAGGTCCCCTGTAGCTATTGCCCAAGGACAGGGTGTCCTGTGGCAGAAAGAAGAGGTATGGGGAGCCCTGGTCTCTGGGGCTTTTAGCACCTGCCTCTTTGCTCCCCCGCCCTCACCCCTCCCTTTATATCCAAGGCAGGGTAGGGAAGGGGGGAGTCTGTATGTCCTCTGGCTCAGTGCCTCTGATTTAACCTCATAATGGCCTGTAAACCTCAGCTTGCCCAGAACTGAGAGAACATAAGACCCACTGAGCCCGCACACCTGTCAAGCACCTGCCCTGACCCTGATTCCTGGCATGAAAGTGGCTCTTGGACAACAGTCTTGTAGAGAGGCACTTGCAGCCAGCTGAGGAGGAAGCAAGGATTATCATGAAGCAGTTATCCACCGAAAAGGCACAGCGTTGCATTAAGTGGCCCAGAAGGTGTATGTGGAGAGAGATCAGTGTGGACATGGCAGCGAAGTATTAGGGCTTTTTCAGTTCAGAAAGACAGAAGTTCAGCTCCAGGTGGCTGACAGTAAAAAAGGCAGGTTTTACTTCATGTAACCGGGAAGAAGAGGGGTGGATCTAGATCAGGTTCAGCTGGACCAAACAGGTCAAACAGCCTCCATTTTCCCCTTGATCACTCACCCTCGCTTGTGTTTTCTCCTCTGTGGCTTTTTCCCCCCTTACATTCATTTTTATCGGAATATAGTTGCTTTACAATGTTGTATTAGTTTCCGCTGTGCAGCAGAATGAATCGGCCGTACATATGCATGTATCCCTCCTTTCTGGACTTCCTTTCCACTCAGGTCACCAGAGGGCAGGAAGCAGAGCTCCCATCCCAGTGCTATACAGGAGTTGCTCGTTAGTTTCTGTTTTACACACAGTAAATACCAATAGTGTCTGTGTGCTGCTGCTGCTAAGTCGCTTCAGTCGTGTCCGACTCTGTGTGACCCCACAGACGGAAGCCCACTAGGCTCCTCTGTCTCTGGGATTCTCCAGGCAAGAACACTGGAGTGGGTTGCCATTGCCTTCTCCAATGCATGAAAGTGAAAAGCGAAAGTGAAGTCGCTCAGTCGTGCTGACTCTTAGCGACCCCATGGACTGCAGCCTACCAGGCTCCTCCATCCCTGGGACTTTCCAGGCAAGAGTACTGGAGTGGGGTGCCATATCAGTCCCAATTTCCCAATTCCTCCCACCCACCCCTTCCCCTCCCTATCCATATAATTCTTCCTCTGCTTCTTTTTGAGTGAGCTTCCTGGGTGGCTCAGTGGTAAAGGATCTGCCTGCCAATGAAGGAAAAGCAGGAGGTGCAGATTTGATCCTTGGGTCAGGGAAGATTCCCTGGAGTAGGAAATGGCAACCCATTCCAGTATTCTTGCCTGAAAAATTCCACGCATAGAGGAGCCTGACAGGCGACAGTCCACAGGGTTTCAAAGACTCAGACACTACTTCTGAGTATTGACTTTCTCCCTCGGTATTACAAATATTCTTTGAGTGGGAAGGTTGGCATTTCCAGGCCCTTTAATCTGAGTGTGGCAAAAGAAAGAGTTTTTCTCTTTCCGTATCCATAAATAAAATCTGGGGGAAGCACTCTGGCCTGGTATAGGCGTGAGCAATTTTGGCTGGGCCTCCACACGGCCAAGCCTGTACCTGCCAATGAAGGAAAAGCAGGAGGTGCAGATTTGATCCTTGGGTCAGGGAAGATTCCCTGGAGTAGGAAATGGCAACCCATTCCAGTATTCTTGCCTGAAAAATTCCACGCATAGAGGAGCCTGACAGGCGACAGTCCACAGGGTTTCAAAGACTCAGACACTACTTCTGAGTATTGACTTTCTCCCTCGGTATTACAAATATTCTTTCAGTGGGAAGGTTGGCATTTCCAGGCCCTTTAATCTGAGTGTGGCAAAAGAAAGAGTTTTTCTCTTTCCGTATCCATAAATAAAATCTGGGGGAAGCACTCTGGCCTGGTATAGGCGTGAGCAATTTTGGCTGGGCCTCCACACGGCCAAGCCTGTGATCATGGTCAGGCAGGTTCTATGATCACCTTTCCCATCAGAATCACATGACTCAGGTGGGAGGAGAAGCACCTCTAAAGAAGAGAGGCTGCTGGCCACACAGTGGCCACAGATGCCCTCTGTGAGTGCTTAGAGGTAATGATGGTGACTCAACTCTGAGGTGCCTTGGGTTTGGATTGGGGGGTGGAAGGAGGGAAAACTGGGATTGGGTCATTTGGGCTAAAAGGAATTTCTTGGCTTGAGTCCTGAGGAGCCAGCAGTCCCACATCACAGTGTCCAAAGGGGCCTGAAGACCTTGATTCTGATCCAGGTTCAAAAGCATCTGATGAGTGGGGACATTGCAGCAAGTGGTGAGAGGGGTGAATGTGTGCAGATGCTGTGGTTCCTGTGGTCAGCCGTCTGGACTGGAGCAGCACAAGGGCTAAAGTGCAAGTCAGGAAATGAAGGCAGCCTTAAAAATTACATCAATCTAGCAAGGCAAGAGAGGAGGTGCCAGTCCAGAGAGCCTGTAGGCCAGTACAGGGCTTATCAATCGTTGCTCTTACAATGGCCCTGTTCTTTGAAGCTCTTCTGATCCTCTTTGTCCTGTTGTATAGTCTAGGCAGGGTTGAGACTGTGGGAGACAGGTTAAAGGGGCTGGGGGAGCTGGGTGCTGATGGGCCTTGAAGAATTGTGGAGAGGATTCAGGGAAAGTGGAGAAAGGCACGGAGTTATGACAGGCATGCAAGTAAGAGTCAGGGAACATTCATAGCTTTAGCCATCCAAACTGGGTTCCTGTCGCAACAGATGACTCTCCATGTCTCAAACCTGGAAATGATCAGAAATACTGTCCCCTCCCCCCACCTCCTTTGCCTTGTATGTTCCCAGTTATTCCATCCATAACCTCCGCAGTTAAGGGATTAATTAATTCAACAATGTGTATTAAGTGCATGTCATTAATAGGCATGTATTGGTGCTGAGGATACAAGAGAAAACAAAGTAAATGCAGTTTCTGTACTTTGGGAGAGAAGCAACCAAACAATAAAAATAAAACAAGTAAACAAATCAATGAATGAAATAGCTATAAATGATGGCAAGTCCCATGAGAAAAACAAACAGGGAGCTGGAAGAGAAAAACAGCAGGGAAACATTTTTTTTTTAATTGAAGTATGTAGTTGATTTCCCCTTGGTGTATGTTGCCACCACACTTGGTGGCTCAGATGGTAAAGAATCTGCCTGCAATGTGGGAGACCTGGTTTTAGTCCCTGGGTTGGGAAGACTCCCTGGAGAAGCAACCCAGTCCAGTATTCTTTCCTGGAGAATCCTCATGGACAGAGGAGCCTGGCTAACTACAGTCCATGGGGTCACAGAGAGTCAGATATGACTGAGCGACTAACACACACACACACACACACACAATTAATTTACAATATTGTGTTAGTTTCAAGTGTACAGCAAAGTGATTTGGTTATACATATGTATGTATATATCTTTATTTTTTTGATTCTTTTCCATTATAGGTTATTATGAGATATTGAATATAGTTTCCTGTGCTATATGGTAAATCCTTGTTGTTTATCTGTTTTATATATGCATGCATCTGTTGATCCCATATTCTCAATTTATCCCTCTCCTCTACCTCCCCTTGTAACTATAAGTTGACTTTCTATGTCTGTAAGTCTGCTTTGTAAATACGTTCATTTGTATTATTCTTTAGATTCCACATATAAGTGATATCATAGGATATTTGTCTTTGTCTGATTTGCTTCACTTGGCATGATGATGCCTAGTGCCATCCAGGAGAAGAGCTCTTTTTGATGCTGAGTCAAGAAAGGATTCTCTGAGAGGTGACATTTAAGTTTGGATTCGAGGAAGGAGCCAGGCATTTGAAAAGCAGGATGAGGAGAATTCCCATTGGAGGAAGTGGCTGGAAGCGTTGGACTAGCTAAAGGAGGACTGGTGTGTCTATCTGCTCACTCATGAGCAGTGTTGGGATTAAGAGAGGGTGGGAGGTTCATACAGTAGGGAGGGAGTGTGTTGAGTGTCAGCCGGATCCACCTCTGGGGCTAAAGGCCAACAGGAGGTGCTCAGGGTCCACGGTGTACCATGGAGCATGGCAGGTAAAGAATGGTCTTGTCCAGGACTCTCCAAGACTCAGGAGAATAGACTCAGTCCTGGAGCTGTGGAACTCTGGGTTTTACTACGGAGAAGGAGTGACTTGGATGCTGTATCAGTTTTCTGCCATGGCTGCAGCAAGTTGCAGAACCAGTGTTGGCTTAGAGCAGCAGAAATCTGTTCTGTTGCAGCTGTACAGGACAGAAGTGATACATCGGATCAACTGGGCTGGAATCAACTTGAGTGTGGCTGAGCTCAAGTGACTGAGCGTGGCTGAGCTCCCTCCAGAGGCTCTAGGGGAGGAGCTGCCTCTTGTCTCTTCCAGCTTCTGCTGGCTGCTGGCATCCCTTGGCTTGTAGCTGCATCCCCTCCCATCTCTGCCTGCTGGTCTCATGGCCTTCTCTTCTTCTGTGTCAAATCTCCTTCTGCTTCTGTCTTCTAAGGACACTTGTCATTGCATTTAGGCCTACCAGGATAATCCAGGCAAATTTCCTCATTTCAAAATCCCCAATCACATCTGCAAAGTCTCTTTTGTATTTTGAGGCAACATTCACAGGTTCTGGAATATTAGAATGTGTCTATATTTAGGAGCTACTATTTAGCCTACCCCAGATGTAATTTGAAGGAGCAGGAGGAGGTGGGGAGAGTGAGGGCAGGATTATTGCACCAATATCTGAAATACAGGCTCAGCATCTGGTTGGAATTCTTGATGCATGCTGGCAAAAATACTTGGTTACATCTCCAGCTATGATATTTTAATTTTTCATTACATCTGAATCCTGTCATTCCCAGGATAAGATTTGACCAGCAGCAAAGAGGGATGAGAAGTTTGGGGCAGCAACAACCCGTTCAGTTACATCAACTCTTTATGTTTTAAATAAAAAACCTCCTGACATGGAATAAAAGGGGACAGAGTGATGTGGAATGATGGTGTTCAAGCAAGCGGGGGTGATGAGGATGCTGGAGGTGGAGGTACGTGGAGACTTCTGTTGGCATTTACAGGAAGGGTTGCTTTGTTGCCTTCAGTTCTGAGTTTTTATTGTTAGATTCTGAGAATTCATGGACTTGAACAATTATGTGAGATATGATTAAGTAAATAAGAGAAGAATATGGTATTTCCTAGCTCTGTCAAAGAAACATTAAGGTCTCCTACCCAGACAGTCTTCCTAGAAATATTGAATTTCTTTTCATTATTTCTGAAGTTAAACAAGAATAAATTTGAATAATTAATACATTGGTCTCTCTCTTCACCGCCTCCTCTGCCACTTGTTAGCATCTATATCATCTGAAGGTGCTGAGAGGAAAGAAATAGGTCAGAGACGTAGCAGTGCAATTTGTAGATATTGGCTAAATTGCTCTTTAGACTTGAGAGTGGAGATGATGGTTATGACTGGAGGGTGAGGGTCCTCATCTCTAAGCCAGTGTCTGCTCCTATTAATCTTTCCTGCAGGTTGGTGAGCCCTTTGGAATAAGGCATCTTTTCTGATTGGGAAGAACAGAGTGGGGCTAAGTGCAGGCTGAGGTTGTCCCCAGGAAGGACTAGTGAGCACTGCTCTGACCCAAGGGAGGGCAGCACAGGGATGCGGGCTGACCTCAGTGCCCCCATCAGAGTGGTCTCTGGGGCTTCAGTCATGCTGCCCTGGCTTCTGGACACCTGCTTGCTGTTGGCTGGGCCACTGCCCCATCACAGACCATTGCCAGCTACACATATCGGGAATTAGTGTGGCTGTTTGGCTTCTAAAGATATAATGGCTTCCTCTGCTAATCTAGAGGGGCCTGCAGGAGATCACCTCCCTGGGGTCCTGTGAGGGGTTTTTGTTTATATCCCACAAGCATTTAATATGTCTGCTACTCTGTGTCAGGCTCTGGAGACACTGCAAGACAAGGCACAAGCTTGGCCCCCAAGTAGCTTTTGTCTAATGGGAGAAGCCATGAAATTAAAAGATGCTTACTCCTTGGAAGGAAAGTTATGACCAACCTAGACAGCATATTAAAAAGCAAAGACATTACTTTGCCAACAAAGGTTCATCTAGTCAAGGCTATGGTTTTTCCAGTGGTCATGTTTGGATGTGAGAATTGGACTATAAAGAAAGCTGAGTGCTGAAGAACTGATGCTTTTGAACTGTGGTGTTGGAGAAGACTCTTGAGAGTCCCTTGGACTGGAAGGAGATCCAACCAATCCATCCTAAAGAAGATCAGTCCTAAGTGTTCACTGGAAGGACTGATGTTGAAGCTGGAACTCCAATACTTTGGCCACCTGATGCGAAGAGCTGACTCATTTGAAAAGACCCTGATGCTGGGAGGGATTGAGGGCAGGAGGAGAAGGGGATGACAGAGGATGAGATGGCTGGATGGCATCACCAACTCGACGGACATGAATTTGAGTAAACTCTGGGAGTTGGTGATGGACAGGAAGGCCTGGTGTGTTGCGATTCATGGGGTCGCAGAGTCGGACACGACTGAGCAACTGAACTGAACTGAACTGAATGGGAGAAACAGACAAGTAACCCAGATCAATCAGAGTGGGATAAAGGTTGCTGCTGGTCTGAGTGCGGGGTGATCTGAAAGCACAGAACCTGGTCTTGCAAGGCAAGGGTGGCTTTCTGGAGGCAGTCATGTCTACTGTGAAGTCTGAGAGAGAATTTGGGTTAGCCAAGTAAAAGGTGGAGGAGAACATTCCAGATAGAGGGAATAATATTTGGCCAGGCTCTGGAGAGAGCGAACATGACGTGTTTGGGGAATTACAAGCAGTTTGGCATGAATGTAGTGTTGCGTGCAGGGTGAGGGTCAGAAGAATTGGGGGTGAACCAGGTGCCGGCTCTTTGAATGGCGTATTAGGGCAATGGACCGTGAAAGGGTTTAAGCGTGGGAGTGACATGATCAGACTTACACTTACTATTATTTTAGAAAAATCATTCTGACTGTAGTATGCAAAATGGCTTGGGGAATGCCTAGGACTATTTAGTAGGGATACCAGTTCAGGTGCTGTTGGTCATTTGGACAAAAGACATTGGTGGGATAGACTAAGGTCGAGGCACAGTGGATGGTGAGAAAACACACATATTTGGAATATTAATAGAGAATAAGTGATAGGGCTTTGAGGTTGTAGAGGGTGAGAGAGGAGGGATAGAAGACGACATTTAGGCTTCATTTTCTGAGCAGCAAACCTAAATGATGGTCTCATTTTGCTCAGATAGGAAATACAAGAGTGTAGCAGGCTTCGAGGGAAAGGTACTGGACTTGAGATGCTTGTGAGCTACTCAGGTGGAGATGACACTGGTCTAGAACGAGCTACTCAGGTGGAGATGACACTGGTCTAGAACGCAGGAGACAGAGCAAGACATAAGAAGCGGAATCAGATCCTCAGCACGTGGATGGGAACTGAAGCTGAGAGACAGTAAGAGCTTCCAGGAATAGCACTGAGTTATCTATTGCTGCCTAAAACAGAGAAATTTAGGGACTCAACACAACAACTATTTCATTACATCTCTCTGTTTTGTGGGTCAGGAATTTGGGCAAGGCTCAGCCAGGCAGTTCTTCTCTTCCATGTGGGGCTGACACAGATCACGGGGTGGGTTCAGCTGGCATACGGGCTGGTCTGGAGATACAGGAGGCTTCACGCATACATCTGAAACCATCGCAACCTGTTTGTGCCCTTCTCTCTGTGATGCTGTCATTCATAAAGCAGAAAGCTGTGTAGACTGGGCTTTGTTTTTGGTCCATGTCTTATAAAAAGGTGATCATCATATATACACTTTTTATGCTGCTAGTTTTTCTGATTTTACAGTGCCTCCCACAGCCCACTTTTCAGGAACACATCTTTTTTTTGATGAAACATGGCACCTCTGCGGGCCTGTTACTTAACAGTACAGTGGTGAGGGCGAGTGGGTATTTCTTGTGAATTCTTGTGAGGCTGAGCACCTCAGTTGACCCTGCTCTGCTGAGGACAGCTCTTACCTGACAATCCAGCAGCCTGTGAGCAAAAGGAGGTAAAGGCAGTTCTTCTCACCTTGCATCTCCAGGGCTGTCGCAGTGCCCAGTGGCAGCAGGCGTGTTGAAACTGTGTCGTGAAGCTTGACTCACCGACCAGCCTGCGGTTTCCCTGTGCAGGTATGCTTCTGTGGACAGGTTGATCGAGAGTGTCTAGGATGACTCTGAAGCGCTTGTGGTAGGGCTCTTTGTCTTTAACTTTTCTGTGTTTATTTCTGCGTATCTACTTCTGGCTGTGCTGGGTCTTCGTTGCTGTGCAGGCTTTGCTCTAGCTGCAGCGAGCCGAGGCTACTCTCTAGCCGCGGTGCACGGGCTTCCCATTGCAGTGGCTTCTCTTGCTGTGGAGTGTGGGCTCTGGAGCACAGGCTCAGTAGCTGTGGCGCTCAGGCCGAGTTGCTCTGCCGCATGTGGGATCTTCCTGGACCAGGGATCGAACCTGTGTCTCCTGTGCTGGCAGACAGATTCCTCACCACTGAGCACCAGGGCAGCCTGATGGAGTTACTTTTCTTTGAACTGTTGGGGAGTAGAGCATGAAGATGCAGGGATAGGGGAGGCTAGTGGGATTGTCTTATTCCCTGACTGTTGCCTTCCAGTTCTGTGTGTGTGTGTCTAGGTTGATTGTTACACTGGAGACAGTGATTCCTATATCATCTGTTTGCTCTGTATCTAATCCACACCACTCCCCTTCTAGCTGAACACGTGGCTTTTTACCCGGTGCTTGGGACACAAAGATGCACAGTAGAGTCTTGGTCTGACTTGGTCCCTTAGTGGCTGGGCCCTCCCCAGAGGCCTGAGGTCCCTAGCAGACTTGTGCGCTCTGGCCTCTGCATTGCCTCCCCCAAGGCCTGGCTCGGAGAAGACATCCAGGCCTTGCAGGCCTCAGCTATGTTCAGATTCCAGGCTCCACTGCTGGGCTCTGTTCCTCCCGGGGTGGCTCCTGCTGCATCCTAGGGGTTTCCTGATCCCAGGGCTCCAGGCAAGGAGAGGCTGGCGTCTCGACCCTCTGCCTTCTGCTTCTCCTTACTCCCAAGCTCTGGGTGGGAGCCCTTAGAGGCTTCTCTGTCTCCCGTGGACAAATAACTGGTTGATCAAATTGGTCCTAAATATAACCAGCACAGCAAAGAGGCTCACTAGAAGGGAGGGAGAAGTTGTACTTGGGTAAACGACTGTTTATTTCTGATTATTTTACCGATAATTAAAGCTGCCCTCTCCCAGGCTTCCTCTTTGCTTCTTTCTCAGCAGCAAATGTAATTGTTTCCATTCAAATGGCTCCCCTCCTCCCTTCCCACCTGCTTCGGCCTCGCCCACCCACTGTTCAAAGGAGTCTTTACTTGTTCTTGTTCCCAGATTAACCCCAAAGGCTCGCAGAGCAAAAAGATGGGCTGGTCTTGGGGAGCACTGGCTGATGGAGCTGGCGCCCACTTCTCTTTTCTTGGACTCAGAGTTCCTAGGAATGGGCATGACCTCCCATTGCTATGCTTAGAAGTCCTTGGTGAGGCCCTCTGGGCACTTTTAAAATCTGAACCATTATTTATTCCTATCTCTGTATGAGAAAACTGAAGTAGACGCATACTTGTGATTCTTCCCAGCGCCCCTGGTGAGCAGGGCTGGTCTCTCTGGCCCTGATCGGGACTATTAGCCCCTGTGGTAGGGAAACACTTCTGTCATGGTTTCCCTGTATTTTTTTCTCGTTTGGAAATAAGGAATGCTGCCAGGCAGTCTGTGTGAGCCCGGGTAGAGTAGGCTGATAATGATAGTTCTTAGGCAGGATTGCCTGTGAATTACCCAAAGGATGCCTCCCCTGCTCTACGGGGAACTTCAGCCCTGCCTTATCCATCACTTTCAATCTAAGGCAAAGGAGAAGCTATTTAGTTTTTCCTGAATTTCAAGGCTATATAGTTTAACTCCAGACTCTGAATGACCTTTGGAGTCTACATGGTTTGAATGCCTGGCCCCTGAGTGTCCTTATTGGATGGTGTGGGATGGTGGAATCTGCACCCCTTGGTGCTGTGAGTCCCAGGACAGAGAGAGGGCAGCAGGCAGTGGATTGCACCCCTTTTCCCTGCTGTTCGTTCATGGTGAGAGGAGGAAAAGGTGGTGGGCTGTGGGCCTCTGCCATGCAAGGAGTGAGAGATTTGCTAGTAGAGGGCTCTCTGTCACAGAGTGGGAGGTCTGCCAAGTGTAAGGGGATGCAAGTAGAGGGGACTTGACATGCCTTCCAGGAGGACAGGACAGTCGTGGCTCTAAAAACAGACTGGGAGGACGTACACACTGTTGATACTATGTATAAAATAGGTAACTAATGCGAACATACTGTAGGGCACAGAGAATACTTAATCCACTATGGTGACTTATATGGGAAGGAAGTCCAAAAGGGCAGTGATATATGTATACGTCTGGCTGATTCATTTTGCTGTACAGTAGAAACTAACAACTCTGTAAAGCAACTATACTCCCATGCTGCTGCTGCTGTTGCTAAGTCGCTTCAGTCGTGTCCGAATCTATGCGACCCTATAGACGGCAGCCCACCAGCCTCCCCCGTCCCTGGGATTCTCCAGGCAAGAACACTGGAGTGGGTTGCCATTTCCTTCTCCAATGCATGAAAGTGAAAAGTGAAAGTGAAGTTGCTCAGTTGTGTCTGACTCTTCGCGACCCCATGAACTGCAGCCTACCAGGCTCTTCCGTCCATGGGATTTTCCAGGCAAGAGTACTGGAGTGGGTTGCCATTGCCTTCTCTGATACTCCCATAAAATTAATTAAAAAAAAAAAAACAGATTGGATTGGGTCTGTCCACAGGGGGCTGTCCTGTGGACGGTGCCAGGTCGTGTCTTCTGAGTGCATGACAGGAGCAGTCTTACATTCCTTAAATCTGGCGGGGACCAGGCCAAAGCAGCCTTTCTTCTGTTTGGAATTGGGTGAGTTTTATTCATTTCTTCTGTTCTTTGGTCAGGAGCTATTTCTTGAGAGCAGCAGCAGCTAAGACCTTGCAAGCACGCAGATTAATGCTAAAGGCCACACACGCAGTTTGATTTTACTGCAAGATGCAACAGTTGTAATGATTTCTTTTCTCATGTATAAAGGGACATTTAAAAGGGGGGTTGGTGAAATCATGCAATGCAATGTGTAATCTTTTAAGAGTTTACAAAGTTGCAGAAGGGATTTGTTTTAGATGTTTGAAAGAGCTTTCTTACTGTGGACTAGTGATCCAGTGAACCAAGGAACATTAAGGCTAATCCTTAATGGGGATTTCTTGGAAAAGCCTTGATATTATAGTTGTGTTTTTGAAATGGGTGTGAATGTCCTGTTTTGCAGAAAGAGTGTTGGTGAGAGGAGAATCTGGCTGTTGCCAAGCTGTGGGTTAGACCTGATTTATTCATAATGAACTCTCATTTTGCATGAATGTAAAGCAGGCTTCTAGAGACTGTCCTCCTTCAGAAGTTCACCCGGCGCACTACATCGTGTCCTTGTAACACTTTCCCCCATATGTCTCTTCCTCAAACCCCAGTCTAATGCATATGCCAACAGTGTTCCCCACTTATAACACTTCCTAACTTTAATCATTTTATCAGAAACTCAGGCAAGCAGTTGTGGAATCAACAGAAGTTTTGGTTGATACTGCAGTATTTATTTGAAGGCAATTTCTGGCCATTCCTTGGAAATCACCCTGGATGTATTGGGTTTGAGGACTGGCTCTGTTGGAATGCTTGATAAATCCCCTAGCTTTATTGGCCTTAGTCCCTTATTTGTATAACAGAGGCTTGGCCTGACTATAGTTGATTAACAAACAATTATAATCAAATACGCACTCAACAGATGTTTGTGGAACATCAGCTCTGTGCTAAATGCATGGATCTGGTCTGAGAATGCTCAATAGTGTCCGACTCTTGTGACCCCATGGACTGCTGCCTGCCAGGCTCCTCTGTCCATGGGATTTTCCAGGCAAGAATACTGAAATGGATTGCCATTTTCTTCTCCAGAGGATCTTCCCAACCCAGGGATTGAACCCACATCTCTGGCATCGCCTGCATTGGCAGGTGGATTCTTTACCATCTAGGAAGCCAAATGCATAGGATGCACAGTCAAATGATAGTAATAAAGAAGGCACAGCTAGTTGCCTTTTGTCTGGGTGGGAGGGTGGTGGTAGCTGAAGGGGCTTTAGATAGAAGATAGAGACATATAAACAAGTAAGTACAATGTCAAGTGTGTATGTAGCATGCTGAAGGGTATAGATGAGGAATGGTTTAATTCTGCCTGAGAAGGACAGCAAATGACTCACTGCAGGAAGTGACATTTGTACTTGGCCTTGAAGTAGGACTTTTTTTTTTTTAGCATCCAAGGGGAAAGCATCGTGTGGGCAAAGACACAGAAGCTCAAACACACATAATGGACGTGGGGACTAGTAAGCAGTCATTATGGCTAAGGGGGAGGTGATGCTGGAGAGGAAGCTGGGGCGAATGGGCCATTCTAAGGAATGTGGGCTTGCCCTCCCACTAAGCACCTTCTAGTCCTGCTCTGCCTCACATCTGTGCTTACTCTTCCCTTCTGGATAAACACCTAGAGTCTTGGGTTGTGGAGGGTTTACAACTCCTCGTGGGCTTCCCTGGCTTCCTTTCTGAGCTGCTTCCAAGATTAAGCTGCGCAGTAGTTACATATCTCTATTCACAAATTTAGGTATGCAATAAATGTAATTTGGGGAATTCCCTGGAGGTTCAGTGGTTAGGACTTCACCTTTCAATGCACGTACTGTGGGTTCGATCCCTGGTTGAGAAGCTAAGATCCCACATGCCTCATGACCAAAAAACAAGAACATAAACAGCAGAGGCAATATGGCTAAGAAATTCAATAAAGACTTTAAAAAATGGTTGGCATAAAAAAAATCTTTCAGAAATGTAATTTTATTTATTTCCCTATAATTTTCCTTAATTTCTATAATAAATTCTCATTCTGCTAGAAAAGGAAACTTAATCTTACTTAATTTGAAGCCCTCTCTTTTCCTTAGGGTTATAGCTAAATGTGAGTTGCATAGGGGGAGCTGGTGTATACATTCACCCTGGTAGTTGCCGAAATAGTGACACTCTTGATCAGTCTTGCAGCCCAATGCTGAGTGGTTTTGACTTTCCCTCTCTCAGTGATAAGATCTCTTATGTCTGGCTCTCTCCCTTGGCACATAGGAATAAGAGTTGTTCTGCTGCTTCCATGACTCATTAGGCCATGGGTAGCCCCACAGGCTGTCAAAAATCCTATCTCTGCTGAAGCCTTTTGTAGAAAAAGTCTTGGCAGTTCCCCAGAAAGTTAAATATAGACTTATGACTCAGCACTTTCACTCCTAGGTGTATAACCAACAGAATGTGTGTGTTTTGTGGACCCACAAAAACTTGTACATGAATGTTCATAGCTGTGTGATTCATGATAGCCGAAGAAGGAGAACAACGCAAATGCCTATCAGTTAATGAATGGGTAAACAAAGGGTGGCCTATCCATAGGATGAGATGCTGTTCAGCCATAAAATGGAATGAAGTACTCATACGTGCTATAGCTGGCTGTAAATTTGGAAGACATTTTGTTAAATGAAGGAAGCCAAACATAAAGGTCATATATGATCCCATTTTTATGAGCTGTCCAGAATAGGCAGATCCACAGAGACAGGGAATGGATGAGTGGCAGCTCGGGGCTGGGTGTAGCGGGGTAGGGGTGGGGGACTGGGGATCTCCAAGTGGGTATTGGAATGACTATTGACAGTGTAGGATTTCTTTTGGTAGGGGAATGGAAATGTTCTGGAATTAGTGGTGACAGTTGTGTAACATTGTGAACATGCTAAAAAACACTGAACTGTAACATTTTAAATGGTGGACGATTTTTTTTTTTTAAGCATGCAGACACATCATTTTATTTTTTTTAGATTTTTAGAAAACCTTTTTATTTTGTATTGGGGTATAGCCAATTAACAATGTTGTGACAGTTTCAGGTGAGCAGGAGAGGGACTCAGCCATACATACACATGTATCCATTCTCCCCCAAACTCTCCTCCCTTCCAGGCTGCCACATGACACTGAGCAGAGTTCCATGAGACACATCATTTTAAACTGAGGTTATAATGAAAAAAATCCCAGAGATGTTAAAACATTTTCTGATATCAGTGCATAATTGTGTGCAAAATAAATCTCTACAGCATGACATGTAGCAATGTTTAATGGATCGTTGCCCTGAGCCATTTGTTTCTTAAGAAAAACCATCAGTTTCAATGAAATAGCAAAATCCTTAAAGCATCTTTTTTTTTTTTTTTCTTCTTCATCTTTAGCAAATTATCACGAGTCACTGCCTGAAGTGATAAGCTTTTTCTGTAGAGTCATCATCACTTTCATTTTAACCACAGATCTCTCATGTGTTTCTTTCTGCCAAATAAGGTCAGGATAAATGGTAAATGCTATGTGAATGATATCTTTATTTTGAGGATTGCAAAAAAAAAAAAAAAAACAGAAAAGAGAGAGTGAATTTTTCACTCTCTCTCTGGATACCCTATATAACTGTTTCTTCTCTGAGACCTTGTAGGACTCTACCTGGATAAAGGGGACAAAGACCCCTGATGTTCTCAGATCCCATAAAGTTGTGGGGAGGGTGGTGCAAGGATGCTCGAGAGGTGAAGGACTGGGCACAGCATTCCCCTTTCTTGGGGGCCCACTGTATCTCTCCATCCCTGCTTCACCCCTGGCTCCCCAAGCCTGGGAAGCGCTGAGCTGCTTTTTTATATAGTTCTCTTTCGTCTGTGGTCTAGGCACCGAATCCTATCTGCTCCTTCCTGAGGGCTGGGCTTTGAAAACTCAAAAGCTGGAACTAGCTCTCTTCCTCTGCGATTCTTCTGTGCTCTCCTTCCAGAGGCTGTGCACACAGATTGTCTCAGCGGACCCAGTGAGGGAAGGACGAGGCAGTATAGGGAGACACAGAGCTCAGTTTAGAAAGTTCCTATTGCCTACTTCCCAGGACAGCTTTGAAGGCTGGTTGCATGCTGACCTCTGACATTCAGTGGGTCTCAGATGAGTATCATCTACCACATGCTCTTTAGTCTTCCACTTTGTGTGGGGCCCTGCCCCATGGGAAGGTTACAGAGCTTCATGGGCCAGGAGAATCGGCTGCTAGATTTTCCCATGACCCCCAGGAAGCCTCAAGGATTGTCATTAGCAGGGCCTGGCCTTGGGCAGAGGCAACATGAAAAGAAGACTTTCATGCCCATCTAGGAAGGGAAACTGGGAAACTGGGGGTAGCCAACAGTGTTAATTGCTCAGTTGTGTCTGACTCTGTGACCCCATGGATTGTAGCCCCCCAGGTTCCTCTGTCCATGGAATTCTCCAGGCAAGAATACTGGAGTGGGTTAGCCATTCCCTTCTCCAGGGGTCTTCCCAACCCAGGGATTGAACCTGGGTCTCCTGCATTACAGGCAGATTCTTTACCATCTGAGCCACCAGGGAAGGCCTGGGAAACTGGGAAGGAATATGAAAGAATGGATAGGAGAAATCAAAGACGGTCTTAAAAAAAGACTCATTTGTTTCTTTATTGCTGCTCTGGGCTTCATTGCTTTGCATGGGCTTTCTCTGGTCTCGGGGAACGGAGGCTGTTTGTGTGGGCTTTCTCTGGTCACGGGGAGCGGGGGCTGTTTGCGTGGGCTTTCTCTGGTCGTGGGGAGCGGGGGCTGTGCTGCATTGCACGCCCGGGTTTCTCATTGCTGTGGCTGCACAGGTTCCAGGCAGCCGGGCCTCGGCAGTTGCAGCGCGTGGGCTCAGTGGCTGCAGTGCGCGGACTCAGTGGCTGGGGTGCATGGGCTTTGTTGCTCCACAGCACGTAGGATCTTCCTGGACCAGGGATCGAACCAGTGTCCCTTGTGTTACAAAGCAGGTTCTTTACCATTGGACCACCAAGGAGTCCCCCCACAGATTCTGATTGTATACTTTGTCTTCAGTTGAACCAGCCCTTGCCTGAGGCCTCCTCAGATACCGCATTATGAGTTTACCAGAGAGGCCAGGGGGAGACTTCAGGGGTTAAATGTCTCATCGCAGGTTTGGCATCAGGCCTCTTATCGGCCCCCAGAGGCCCCATGGGCACAGCTTCCCAGCCTCCTGAGGCCCCCAGAGGCCCCATGGGCACAGCTTCCCAGCCTCCTGAGGCCCCCAGAGGCCCCATGGGCACAGCTTCCCAGCCTCCTGAGGCCCCCAGAGGCCCCATGGGCACAGCTTCCCAGCCTCCTGAGGCCCCCAGAGGGCCCATGGGCACAGCTGTGTTTCCAAGCTGAGATGTGCTCATGGTTGCCTTTTATTGCTTTCTTTGAAGCCAGGTTGCTCCAAAGCAGCCACGAACAGGAGACAAGCAGACCTGCCGTCATTTGTTTCACTCAGTAAGTTCCTAGCGTATATTTTGTGTCTGGTCTGGAGTGGAAGGTCGTGAAGAATGCTCTGAAGGCACTCAAAATCTCTTTAGGGAGACAGGAAATGGATATATGAAGCTATAACAAAATGAAAACAAAACACACTCCTTTGTGAATACTTGCCAGAACGTGTGTGTGTGATGTCTGTTGCTATAACTCAGGGAGAGAGAGTGCTGCTAGGACGCCTTAGGAAGGAAGGAGAGAATCCATATTTGGAAGTAGTGGGAACACAGTATCTTAGGTCACTTCCCTGGAGACAGACCCTGAATTAAAGATGCGTATGCAAATGACAGTGAGATTCCTCACAGCTGTTAGAATGGCTATCACCAAAAAGACCACAAATAACAAGTGTTGACAAGGCTGTGGAGAAAAGTGAACCTTTCTTCACTGTTGTTGGGAATGTAAACTGGTGCAGCCTCAGTGGAAAACAGTATGGAGGCTCCTTCAAAAACTAAAAATAGAGCTACCATATGATCCAGCAATCCCACTCCTCGGTATATATCTGCAGAAAATGAAAACACTAATTTGAAAAGATACACACACGCCAGTGTTTATAGCAGTATTATTTACAGTCGTCAAGATACAGATGAAACCTAAGTGTCCATCAGCAGAGGACTGAATAGAGAAGATGTGAGACATGCATACGTATATGTGTAGATATGTGCATGCATGCCTGTGCACAATGGAATACTACTCAGCCACAAAAAAGAACGAGATTTTGCCATTTGCAACAACATGGATGAACCTGGAGGGTATTATGTTCAGTGAGATGCGTCAGACAGAGAAAGACAAATACAATGTGTTATCATACAGGGAGCATCTAAAACCAAAAACCAGTTAATATTACAAAAAAGATATAGACTTGCAGATATAGAGAACAAACTACTGGTTACCAGTGAGGAGAGGGAAGGGAGGAGGGGCAAGGCAGGGGTAGAGAATTAAGAGGCACAAACTACTGTGTGTGTATGAACTAAACTGAAAGATTATGCTGTACAGCACTGAAAATATATGTGTATATAGCCAATATTTTATAAGAACTATAAATGCATCTTTAAAAATTGTGAATGACTATGTAATATTGTAAGTATTATATTAAACATGTAATATTGTAAGTCAACTGTACGTCAGTTAAAAAATTAAGTAAAATAAAATACCTTAAAAAAAAGAGAAAATGCTTCCAGGAGAGGCTAGGAAGGGCCCAGGGGTGGAACAAGAGGGCAGGGAAGGCAGCAAGCAAGGGTGCTGTTTCAGGTGCCGATCCCACCTCAGCCTGGCCCCTCCAGGAGCTCTGGAGCATGAATGACACGGCTGACTCTGTCCAAGCTCTAGGCAGGGACCTGACCCTTCACAGTCCCACTCAGTGTCGGCTGCTGTAGGGAAGGAGACTTGGACCCTGGGTCTTTCTGACGCTGCATGAGGGTGACAGGCTTCTCCGCAACATCGCAGGTACCAGCTGTTAGAAACCAGACAAGGAGGGTGGTGCATAGAAAGTAGAGGGATCCGGGCTGAGTGGCAGCAGCACGCACTACAGACAGAGGGGCAGGGCCAGGGTAGGGGGTGTCTCTAATACTCGTGTTAGAAACACAGATTTGGGCCTCTGTTCAACTGTAAGCCCTTACAAACTCCCAAGCAGGTGGCTGGCACAAGGAAACAGAAAGACGAACGCAATAGTGATGCTCAAGGATCTGGAGGTGACAGAGCCCAGAGGCCACGCGAGCCAGCCGCCGGCTTCCTTTAGGGCTTATGCCTGGCTCTTCCCCACTGCCTGGGATGTTCCTCCCCCAGGTGTGGTGAACTCACTGGCTTCCTTCAGGTTTTTGTTCCGATTCCATGTTCTCAGGCCTACCTGACCGTTCCTGCACTGTGCCCTCCTGCAGCCCCTTTTCCCAGGCTCCTTTATCCTGCTCTGCAGAGATCTTTTTCCATAACTGCTAGGAGCTTCCAACACACTTTGTCACTTACCTATTTATGGCATCTATTGTTAGTTGTCCCTCCTTGGGATAGAGGCCTGTGAGGACAAGGACCTCTGTTTTTGCTCACCAGAGACAGGATGGAGGCTGCCACGGAAGGAGCTGGATGGGAAGACTTGGGCCTCAGAGGGATCTCAGGGGAGAAGTAACAGGGTGGAATGGGTCAACACAAGGGTTGAGTGAAAGGAGAACACAAGAAGGATCACGATTATTTGGGCAAGGAAAGTGGAATGATGCTGTGTCGGTGGTGCGTGACTCTGCCCTGGACAGGATTCTAGGTGGGGTGTGTTGGAGGGATACAGGATGCAGTGAGGATCTAGGGAGCAGTGAGGGTCCCAGGAGAGGGCTGTGGGTGGCGGAGGGACCTGCTCTCTGATGTGCTAGAGGCTGAGGCTGACTCCTGTGCTGGGGAAAGCCAGGTGCACAATGGGAGGGATGGAGGGTTTTCCCACCCTCTTCCCTGTGACCTCCTTCCTGCTGATGGGGCTGCTGGGATGATGGGTGGCCCCAGGGCCTTTCCTCTGCACACAGCTCTTGGCACCATCAGCCCAGCCCCCCAGCATGGAGCTGGCTAGTAGTGAGCGTGGGTGTGAGTATGGGAGAAAGAGGGAACCGCCCCTTCTGGGAGGGGGAGCCCCAACTTTGGAGCCTGCTGGGGTGAATCTGAGGAGCTGGGGTGGGGCAGCTGCAGCCTGTTGGCATGGTATGTTGTTCTTGTTGTCTTAAAAAATCAGCAAGAGGTGTCCTGGGCTGGGGTGGACGAGTCAGTGGTCGCTTCAGACACTGATCTTTTTTTCTGCCCCAAACCCAGGGACACGAGGTCCGGACAGCAGAGGCAGGGGCATGCCTCGGCAGAAGCTCTGTAAGCTGTATTTGCCTTGTTGCAGGAGAGGGCTTCTCGCTGTGTCTGGGACCCCACAAGCCCCTGACAGTTAGGACATGGCACCCCAGAAACAGGGTAGAGGCTTTTGAGGCAGGCACTGGCAATGTGCCCAGCCTCGAGCATCATCATGTCAGGAAGTGGATGAAGGGACCTGAGGGAAAGGAGAGGATGGGGACACATGCCCCATGGAAACTGGCTGCCAAGCATGGAGATGGCTCTTGGAGACCTCCCACTGTGATGGGGAGGACCCCGTGAGGACCAGAGGCCTGCCAGAGCCTGTGAACTTGAGGTTATCAGTGTCGCTGGGATTCCACCTCCACAGGCTGGTGAGAGCTAGAGGAAGGCTGTCACATGAGCCTGGGATTGGGGTCCCCAGAGAGTGAGCCTCCCCATGGTCATGTTTGACTCTCCTCTGAGTGGTTTATTCCCATTTTACACCGTTTGTTTTAAGCTGTTGTTTACAGCTGCTGTTTTGCCTCTTCCCTCCCCCCTCCACTTTCCTTACTCCACAGGCCTCTGATGTTCTGTGGTCCCAGCAGACAGTGGCTCAGAGCCATGCTTTCTGCTGTAAGTTGATTGGATCCTCTTGGATTGTTGGTTGCATGAGACCCAATTATCTCAAGGGTGACGTTGTTGTTCAGTCACTAAGTCATGTCTGACTCTTTGTGACCCCATGGACTGCAGCATGCCAGGCCTCCTCATTCCTCACTGTCTCCTGGAGTCCATCCAAATTCATATCCATTGAATCGGTGATGCCAATCCAGCCATCTCATCCTCAGTCACCTTCTTCTCCTTTTCCTGTCAGTGTTTCCTAGCATCAGGGTCTTTCCCAATGAGTAGGCTGTTCGCATCAGGTGGCCAAAATATTGGAGCTTCAGCATCAGTCCTTCCAATGAATATTCAGGGTTGATTTCCCTTAGGAGTGACTGGTATCTCAAGGTAGGACTCAATAAATATCTCCGATGGACTGATTTGACCTGTGGCACTTTGAGGGTTGCCAGCATAATCTAGTCATTTTCCTCTGCTTTCCGCTATGAATCCTCCTTTTTCTTGAGAGGTGAGCCACCACACTGTTGACACAGATCCAAGCCTGCAGGGATGGCATTCACAGGCATTGTTGCAGAAAGAGAGGGAGCCCTGTGCGTGGGAGGGCTAAGGGGGGACTGCAAAGGCAAGGAGCAGCAGTGTGAGCCCTGACCCCAGCATCCATCTGCTGTGTGAGCCCAGGCTATTTGCCTCACTTCTCTGAACCTGAGATTTTCTCACAGAAGTGGAAAACATATACCTTTAGGTTGGGTAACTAAAGAGAGAGCAGGCTAATACTGATAGCAGTAGTTATTACCTTACATCCCTTAAGGTCTTCCCCCGTGGCTCATCGGTAAAGAATCCTCCTACAGTGCAGGAGCCACGGTAGACGTAGGTTTGATCCTCGAGTTGGGAAGAGCCCTGGAGGAGGGCATGGCAGCCCACTCCAGTATTCTTGCCTGGAGAATCCCATGGACAGAGGAGCCTGGCGGGCTACAGTCCATAGGGTAGCAAAGAGTCGGACACGACTGAAGTGATTTAGCATGGCGCAGCAGCACGGCCCATCGCTTAAAGGCCTACTCTGTGGCACGTGCTTATCTGTATCATCTGTAATCCTCACAACAGCCGTTGGAGGTACTTTCAGCTCAACTTATCAGTGAAAGTACGATAGTTTGGAGGTTGACATTCCTTAAAACTTCTTCCTCTTTAGGACTTCCCCGGTGGCCCAGTGGTTAAGACTCTGCACTTCCATTGCAGGGGGATGTGAGTTCAATCCTGGTCAGGAGACTAAGACCCCACATGCCACAGAGCCTGGCAACAAAACAAAACAACTTCCTCCTCTTCCCATTATGTGATCCTGTGTCTGCATTGAAGGAGGAACCCTCTGCCCAACACATCCTATTAGCTCCTTTGGGGCTACCACACAGGTGAGCCCCACCTGGGACCAGGACACCCTGACTTCTGGGGATGGATCTGCATCTTCTGCCTCCCTTGTCCTTGGAGAGTTGTAATTTGCAAGTATTGTGATAGCACCTTCTGCCGTGGAGGACCTGTCGCTCCTTAGCATCGAAGCAGATTCTTAGCAAAATTTCAGATTTTGTCAAAAATCTTAGGCCTGGTATCTGATCTCAAGTGCTGCTTCAGAAACTCTGTTCTGAGTTGAATTGGCGCCATGTCATCTTGCCTTTCAGATTTTCTCTTTCCCATCTTGGGCTTTAAGAGTTTGCCTGTTAGTTTGTTCCAGGGCCACCTGGACATTTATTTTTGTTGTGCACTGCAGACTTGAAAACTATTTCGGAAACTTGCCTCCTCAAAGGGGTACTGAATGTGCAGTTGTATAAAAATATTAAAAAATGAAGTGAAGTTTCAAGCTCTCCAGATGAACTTGATTTGGGATAATAATAATTATGTTTGTACTAGTTAGAGGTAAAAATAACAGTCACTAGCTGACTGCTGAAAAGATAGATTGTAGTGATGGGTAAGATATATTAGCTTTTATTTTTATTTTTATTTTTTTATTTTTTTTGATATATTAGCTTTTATATTTTAATTATTTGCAAATGCAGTAAATATGGTTTTGCTCCAGAACCACAAGAAATAGGTCAACTTATTTGTAATTTACTCTACTTCCTTTGAAAATAGTGCTTTAATTCTCACAGAGCTTTCAGAAATCCCTACCGATGCCTTTGATAGACAGCCATGTGAAGCACTTGGCAAAGAGAAAATGCATCACAGATCTGCCGAGTAACCGAAAGGAGATATTTATAACTAGGTGACAAATGAAAACTATTTCCACAGAGAACCTGGGGTACAAATTTTATTGTCGAAAAGATTTCTGAAAAGTTATTAAAGACATCTGAATTAGAAATAAGTAAAGCTAGCTGAAAATCAAAATTAGCTAAAATAGGAATATCAGTTTGAGCAAGAAAAAGGTGGTTCAGTTGTGTGGCAGAAACAATTCAGACATGCTTATGGGGCTTCAGTAAAAGCTGCGCTTCACAATTTACATCTGATGTTTTTCCTCTTGTGTCTTGTGAAGACAGAAGAGCCTAGCGGGGCAGAATTGGGCCAGCAAGAACAGCGGTCTTGCTTTGCCCACAGTCAGAACTAATACCAGAGGCCATGGAACCAATTTTTTTAAATTTTGTGAAAAAAAATTAAAATTTTATATAAAGTTTTTGTATTACAAAAAAGTCTATTTTTTGGTCAGTCTCTGTTTACACTAAATTTGTTTCCCGCTTTCCAAGAGGGAGAGAATCGAAATATTTTGGAGGCAACAGTGTGAATGATTATGAGCTTTAGAATCAAATTGCTTAGTTCCACATTCATAGGGTGGATTTCATAACACCCCCGAGTGGATTCTTCAGGGAGCCAAGATGATGAATGTAAAGTACTCAGCACACAGTAGGTTCCTTTTCGTGACCACAAGTGTTTGTAGTCATGCTGACTTATCAGGATTCCAACCCTATACTGAAGGAAGCATCATGAAGAGAGGTTGAATCAGATGCTGTAGAAGAGAGTGGATCCTTTTGTCTAAGTGACTCCCTAGTTCAGGTCGGGACACTCCTCACTAAATTATGCAGGCCTCCAAGTACACCGGTGAATAGTTGCATGTCAACATTTCAAAGTTAGTTGGCTCCAAGATATTTCTAGCTTGGAAATTTCCACTAATTCCAGCCTTGCACAGAATGCATTGTGGGAGTTGAAAACTGGAGAAATTACCTGGCTTGCAACCAAGGCTTTTTAATGACAGCATTCTCCGGTCTCTGTTTCCCGGTCTGACTGGGCCACCGGAGAAAACTTATGCCTGTTATGTCACAAGCCTTGCTCTGACTGTCATTCACAGTTCCCCTCGGAGGAAATGGAGTTCACCACACATTAACTGAGGCATTCTGGGTTGCAGAAGTCACATGAAGCTCAAAAATCCACATCACAGAACTCTCTCTGCTAAGTTTGTTGAATGGAAGTTGCCCTATGTTTCTGTTATAATACATAAGCCTCAGAGATGGGACCTTTACACCTAGAGGGACCCCTGCAGCTTGAAATATGACCTTGAAAGAGCCAAGAAGTTCCAGCTTCCCAGGGCGATGCCGTACCTGCCACATTGTACTGGAGACCTGTGAAGACCATGAGTCCCTTCTCTAATGCCATAAAGATGCCTGAATGCCTCGTCTGTCTCAGACATCATAGGATCAGTAGCAACAGCTTTGGTAGGAAATTCAACGCTGAATTGATTAAGATTTTGCCCCTAAAAGGCCGAGATAACCTAAAAGAGACCATTTTAAAGTCAGTAAAGTCTAAAATAACTGGAAATACCATGCTAAAAATTTCCCCCACTACCCAATATATTGGGCTCAATAATCAAANGGTGGCCAAAATATTGGAGCTTCAGCATCAGTCCTTCCAATGAATATTCAGGGTTGATTTCCCTTAGGAGTGACTGGTATCTCAAGGTAGGACTCAATAAATATCTCCGATGGACTGATTTGACCTGTGGCACTTTGAGGGTTGCCAGCATAATCTAGTCATTTTCCTCTGCTTTCCGCTATGAATCCTCCTTTTTCTTGAGAGGTGAGCCACCACACTGTTGACACAGATCCAAGCCTGCAGGGATGGCATTCACAGGCATTGTTGCAGAAAGAGAGGGAGCCCTGTGCGTGGGAGGGCTAAGGGGGGACTGCAAAGGCAAGGAGCAGCAGTGTGAGCCCTGACCCCAGCATCCATCTGCTGTGTGAGCCCAGGCTATTTGCCTCACTTCTCTGAACCTGAGATTTTCTCACAGAAGTGGAAAACATATGCCTTTAGGTTGGGTAACTAAAGAGAGAGCAGGCTAATACTGATAGCAGTAGTTATTACCTTACATCCCTTAAGGTCTTCCCCCGTGGCTCATCGGTAAAGAATCCTCCTACAGTGCAGGAGCCACGGTAGACGTAGGTTTGATCCTCGAGTTGGGAAGAGCCCTGGAGGAGGGCATGGCAGCCCACTCCAGTATTCTTGCCTGGAGAATCCCATGGACAGAGGAGCCTGGCGGGCTACAGTCCATAGGGTAGCAAAGAGTCGGACACGACTGAAGTGATTTAGCATGGCGCAGCAGCACGGCCCATCGCTTAAAGGCCTACTCTGTGGCACGTGCTTATCTNCCCACTCCAGTATTCTTGCCTGGAGAATCCCATGGACAGAGGAGCCTGGCGGGCTACAGTCCATAGGGTAGCAAAGAGTCGGACACGACTGAAGTGATTTAGCATGGCGCAGCAGCACGGCCCATCGCTTAAAGGCCTACTCTGTGGCACGTGCTTATCTGTATCATCTGTAATCCTCACAACAGCCGTTGGAGGTACTTTCAGCTCAACTTATCAGTGAAAGGACGATAGTTTGGAGGTTGACATTCCTTAAAACTTCTTCCTCTTTAGGACTTCCCCGGTGGCCCAGTGGTTAAGACTCTGCACTTCCATTGCAGGGGGATGTGAGTTCAATCCTGGTCAGGAGACTAAGACCCCACATGCCACAGAGCCTGGCAACAAAACAAAACAACTTCCTCCTCTTCCCATTATGTGATCCTGTGTCTGCATTGAAGGAGGAACCCTCTGCCCAACACATCCTATTAGCTCCTTTGGGGCTACCACACAGGTGAGCCCCACCTGGGACCAGGACACCCTGACTTCTGGGGATGGATCTGCATCTTCTGCCTCCCTTGTCCTTGGAGAGTTGTAATTTGCAAGTATTGTGATAGCACCTTCTGCCGTGGAGGACCTGTCGCTCCTTAGCATCGAAGCAGATTCTTAGCAAAATTTCAGATTTTGTCAAAAATCTTAGGCCTGGTATCTGATCTCAAGTGCTGCTTCAGAAACTCTGTTCTGAGTTGAATTGGCGCCATGTCATCTTGCCTTTCAGATTTTCTCTTTCCCATCTTGGGCTTTAAGAGTTTGCCTGTTAGTTCGTTCCAGGGCCACCTGGACATTTATTTTTGTTGTGCACTGCAGACTTGAAAACTATTTCGGAAACTTGCCTCCTCAAAGGGGTACTGAATGTGCAGTTGTATAAAAATATTAAAAAATGAAGTGAAGTTTCAAGCTCTCCAGATGAACTTGATTTGGGATAATAATAATTATGTTTGTACTAGTTAGAGGTAAAAATAACAGTCACTAGCTGACTGCTGAAAAGATAGATTGTAGTGATGGGTAAGATATATTAGCTTTTATTTTTATTTTTATTTTTTTATTTTTTTTGATATATTAGCTTTTATATTTTAATTATTTGCAAATGCAGTAAATATGGTTTTGCTCCAGAACCACAAGAAATAGGTCAACTTATTTGTAATTTACTCTACTTCCTTTGAAAATAGTGCTTTAATTCTCACAGAGCTTTCAGAAATCCCTACCGATGCCTTTGATAGACAGCCATGTGAAGCACTTGGCAAAGAGAAAATGCATCACAGATCTGCCGAGTAACCGAAAGGAGATATTTATAACTAGGTGACAAATGAAAACTATTTCCACAGAGAACCTGGGGTACAAATTTTATTGTCGAAAAGATTTCTGAAAAGTTATTAAAGACATCTGAATTAGAAATAAGTAAAGCTAGCTGAAAATCAAAATTAGCTAAAATAGGAATATCAGTTTGAGCAAGAAAAAGGTGGTTCAGTTGTGTGGCAGAAACAATTCAGACATGCTTATGGGGCTTCAGTAAAAGCTGCGCTTCACAATTTACATCTGATGTTTTTCCTCTTGTGTCTTGTGAAGACAGAAGAGCCTAGCGGGGCAGAATTGGGCCAGCAAGAACAGCGGTCTTGCTTTGCCCACAGTCAGAACTAATACCAGAGGCCATGGAACCAATTTTTTTAAATTTTGTGAAAAAAAATTAAAATTTTATATAAAGTTTTTGTATTACAAAAAAGTCTATTTTTTGGTCAGTCTCTGTTTACACTAAATTTGTTTCCCGCTTTCCAAGAGGGAGAGAATCGAAATATTTTGGAGGCAACAGTGTGAATGATTATGAGCTTTAGAATCAAATTGCTTAGTTCCACATTCATAGGGTGGATTTCATAACACCCCCGAGTGGATTCTTCAGGGAGCCAAGATGATGAATGTAAAGTACTCAGCACACAGTAGGTTCCTTTTCGTGACCACAAGTGTTTGTAGTCATGCTGACTTATCAGGATTCCAACCCTATACTGAAGGAAGCATCATGAAGAGAGGTTGAATCAGATGCTGTAGAAGAGAGTGGATCCTTTTGTCTAAGTGACTCCCTAGTTCAGGTCGGGACACTCCTCACTAAATTATGCAGGCCTCCAAGTACACCGGTGAATAGTTGCATGTCAACATTTCAAAGTTAGTTGGCTCCAAGATATTTCTAGCTTGGAAATTTCCACTAATTCCAGCCTTGCACAGAATGCATTGTGGGAGTTGAAAACTGGAGAAATTACCTGGCTTGCAACCAAGGCTTTTTAATGACAGCATTCTCCGGTCTCTGTTTCCCGGTCTGACTGGGCCACCGGAGAAAACTTATGCCTGTTATGTCACAAGCCTTGCTCTGACTGTCATTCACAGTTCCCCTCGGAGGAAATGGAGTTCACCACACATTAACTGAGGCATTCTGGGTTGCAGAAGTCACATGAAGCTCAAAAATCCACATCACAGAACTCTCTCTGCTAAGTTTGTTGAATGGAAGTTGCCCTATGTTTCTGTTATAATACATAAGCCTCAGAGATGGGACCTTTACACCTAGAGGGACCCCTGCAGCTTGAAATATGACCTTGAAAGAGCCAAGAAGTTCCAGCTTCCCAGGGCGATGCCGTACCTGCCACATTGTACTGGAGACCTGTGAAGACCATGAGTCCCTTCTCTAATGCCATAAAGATGCCTGAATGCCTCGTCTGTCTCAGACATCATAGGATCAGTAGCAACAGCTTTGGTAGGAAATTCAACGCTGAATTGATTAAGATTTTGCCCCTAAAAGGCCGAGATAACCTAAAAGAGACCATTTTAAAGTCAGTAAAGTCTAAAATAACTGGAAATACCATGCTAAAAATTTCCCCCACTACCCAATATATTGGGCTCAATAATCAAAATGAATTTGGCTTTAAAATTTAAAAAGTATATTTTTTACACATGTGGGAAGTGTATATAATTTTTGCACCTGTATATATATTAATCAGTAAAGGTGAAAAACAAACAAAAAAAGACTGGAGTGGAGGGAAAATAATACAACATAGTTAAGACCAAACAGAAAGCTGATCCACTGCACACCATAAATGCCTTCACATTTAGAAAGTGGGGACTTCAAGTTTGTCTCTGATCATATCTACAAGCCTGGATAAAAGGAGAAGTATGATTACTTACAGGTGCCACATTTTTATAAGATGAAAGAAAAATAATTGCTCTGGAAGTTTTCCAGATACCAAAGATGTGAAGACCAGTAGGTGCCAAGTGATGTAGTGTATGAATAACAATATGATGGGCATTTGTTAATTTAAAAATTATTATTATTATTATTATTGGCCATACCATGTGGCATGCAGGATCTTAGTTACCCGACCAGGGGTTGATCCCATGCTCCCTGTGGTGGAAGTGCGGAGCCTTAACCTCTAGGCTGCCAGGAAAGTGCCATGAGGGGCATTTGCTAGTTCACTCCACAAGTACTTACAGAACACACACAACATGCTTACCACGCCAGGTGGATGGGACAATGAATGGCATCCAAGCCTTGCCCTCAGAGAGCTCACAGTTGGGCTGAGTCTTGAGGGGCTTGTTTCCTGTATGTTTGTCTGTGCAGACTGGAGGCACAAATGTTAAACACAGTTCTGGCAAGAGAGGTTTTATTAGGGGTCAAATTCATGTCAGTTGCATTTGCAGCTCCTCTTGTCTAGTATTCAAGTTTGATAGAAAGCTCTATCAAGCTGAAAAGAAATTCATTTATTTGTTCCATAAATGCTTATGCGCACTTTTTTTCTGTCATACAATGAGAGACCCTGAGAACACAAAGGTAAATATTAGGTGGAGTCAAGGCTTTCTGGAACCTCCCATGAAGGTAATACACACAGGCAAATAGAGTGGATTATGGTGGGTGGTATGACAGAGGCGTGAGCTGAGATTTCTGGGGACATCTGATTCTCCCAGGGGGAGTCAAGGAGGGGTCTACCAAGAGGAAAAACTTCAGTTGAAGGATCAGGAACAACTCCAAGAACAAAAGCAAACACTTGTGCATATAAAATGTGTTGAGGATTAACTCCTTTTAATCCTCAGAATGGCTCTATGAAGAAGGTAGTCATGATCCCCACCTGTTTCACAAGTAAGGAAACCCATGTACACGGGAGCTAAGCAGTGTTCTGCCCCACAAGCAGATTTCCTTGCGGGGCAGTGACGTCAAGCCTGCAGCCCCTCATCTTTCTTGTCTCCACTGGGTAACTTCTGTTGAGTCTCCAGGAGACCCCTGGGTTTCCTGGCTGCAGGCTGTAATGGCACTGTGGACTTTCCCTTCTTAAAACTCATTGCATAATTATACAGTTATCTGTGCACTTACGCCTTTAATGTCTGCTTCTCCCTGCAGACCACAATCTCCACGAAATCCATCCTTGAATGAATTTAGAGATGACTACTGGGGCTAGACAGCGGGGATACTTCAGGGCGGGGACAGAATTACTGTGTGTACATCTTTTAACTATTTAATCTCTAGTGCAAGAGTTTGGCACACATAAAGCCCTCAGCAAATACTCGTTGAGTGGGCGGAGCCAGGAAAGGGCCTGAGCTGCATGAAGAATGCATGGTCCAAACCCAAGGTGACGGGAGGTGGGAGCGAACCATGGAGATACTAAGACTTGAGACAAACCTATAAATCACACCCATCACCTATGCCAGTGCCTCCTTTGTTCTTGCTTGCTTTAAAATAGACCTCAGCCTGGACGGCCCACTGGGGAAAGTAGGCTGTTTACTCTGCTGGGGCAGAGAGAAGAAATAGGGAAGAAGCTTGCTGCTGCTGCTACTGCTGCTAAGTCGCTTCAGTCATGTCCGACTCTGTGCGACTCCATAGATGGCAGCCCACCAGGCTCCCCCGTCACTGCGATTCTCCAGGGAAGAACACTGGAGTGGGTTGCCATTTGGACGGGGCCAATTTTCATTCTTTGACAGCCTTGGCCTACTGGGTGTTTCCTGAGCCAGGTTAGGGGCACAGAACCTGGGTGGCTCAGTGGTAAAGAAGCCATCTGTCAGTACAGGAGCCACAGGTTTGATCCCTGGGTCAGGAAGATCCCCTGCAGGAGGCACTGGCAACCCACTCCAGCATTCTTGCCTGGACAATCCCATGGACATAGGAACCTGGCAGGTTACAGTCCATGGGGTCGCAACGAGTAGGATGCAACTGAGCACGCATGCACAAACCTGCAGTAACAGATTTTCATATCTTTTATTTTTAAATAGTTATTTAGCAATAGTTATTTACAATATCATGTTAGTTTCAATCGTATAACAAAGTGATTCAGTTACATAATCATATTTTTACAGGTTATTTTCCATTATAGGTTATTATAAGATATGGAATATAGTTCCACGTGTTCCCACGTGCTCAGTAATGTCTGACTCTTTGCGACCCCATGAACTGTAGTCTGCCAGGCTCCTCTGTCTGTGAGATTTTCCAGGCAAGAATACTGGAGTGGGTTGCCGTTTTCTCCTCCAGGGCATCTTCCCCACCCAGGGATCGAACCCACGTCTCTTGCATCTCCTGCATTGCAGGCAGATTCTTTACCACTTGAGCCGTCGGGGAAGCCCCTATAGTTCTATGTGCTTCACAGTCAATCCTTGTTATTTATCTATTTTATGTATAGTAGTGTGTATCTGTTAATCCCATACTGCTGATTTATCCTTCCCCCTCCCCTTTCTGCTTTGGTAACCATAAATTTGTTTTCTTTGTCTGTGAGTCTGTTTTGTAAATAAATTGCTTTGTATTATTTTTTTAGATTCCATGTTTTGATGATTTTCTTTCCTCCTTCAGTCTCTAGGAGACGGAGACAGAAAGGGCCTCATGCTGAGAGGTGGCTTTTGACATGCCTTTCTTTGCTCCCTCCTTCTCCAATCTTTTGGGAATGTGCTTCCAGCTCCAGCTTGGGGTGGGAGGGGACAGGGAGTAGGTTCTCTCCGGCTGCTGTGGGGATGTAAGAACGGACCGGTTTCCTGTCCTGTGACACCATGTCACTCTTGCTTTGCGTCCTGACCGTCTTCTGCCTCCTGCTTTCTATTTCCAGGGGAGGCTGGCAGCAGAGTCTATATTTGGTGGGATGTTCTGCTTCTCTTTGGTTCATTTGACTCAGGGAGGCTGGTTGATTAGACAAGTTCTAGAGCCTGGAAACTGGCAACTGAATTTTCCTAGCCTTTGTTACTCCTGTTACCCCCAGGGGGCTGCCAGGGATGAAGTGGCTGTTTTGGGCTCAGTTCTTTCTGCTGTTTGCGTGATGAGGAGCTCAGCCTCTCTCAGGAAGAACTGGCAAAAGACAGAATTGACTGTAAAGTTCTTTGCCTTGAATGTGGTCTTTAGTTCTCTGAGTCAAAGTAATTTATCTGTTCACTGGGTGGATATTTATTGAGTCACTGCTAGGTGAATAGCTCTGTAACAGTTACTAACATAGGAAGTCTATAGGGGTCCTGTGAAAATCATCCAAAGTGTTGCTGAGGCTGTTGAGAAGATAAAGAGATTGAATATTTTAAGAGTGATCAGAATAGGCTTTATGGGACGCTGGAGTTTGAGTTAGGCTCTTAAGGATGGATAAGATCTCAATTAGAGTCAACTTGGGTGGAGAGAGGCTATGGAATGAAATTCCAAGTGGAGGAGATTGTGTGAGCAAGGGTTAGGAGGAAGATGTATTTGGGATCTGGCAAAAGGATCAGTACTCATGGAGCAAAGAGTTACTGTGATGGCAGTGGTCCTGAAGAAATGAATTTAGAGATGACTACTGGGGCTAGACAGTGGGGATACTTCAGGGCTTACATGGAGAGCCATAGAAGATCTTACAGCAGTGATACATTAGGATGAAACTTGGATTTTAAGAAGCTTCTTCTAAAAGAAGTATTGAGTTGGCCAAAAAGTTCATTAGGAATTTTGGGGGGAAAAAAAAACCCAAATGAACTTTTGGCTCACCCAATATCTTCTGGAAGACAGATGAAAGGGAGGAGAAATGGAAAGCAAGGAGACCAGTTCAATTCAGTTCAATAATACTAGCTAACATTTACACAATGCTTACAGTGTGCCAGGCATTGTTCTATACATTTCACGTATATTAAATCATTTAATCTTTACAATAATCCTCTGCATTTGATTTTATCATCTCTGTGTCACAGGCAAGAACACTTATGTATAAGGAAGTTAAGTGACTTGTCTGAGGTCATATTGCCAGTGACGTGCAGCATTAGGATTTGAACATAGGTAGTCTGACATCACTATTACATACTCTTAATACTGCACTATAAAATTTCCCTAGATGTATTAAACCCCAGCAAAGTGCGAGGAGCTGCTAGCATCATATAAATGTGAATAAAATACAGGTGGTTTTGTCCTTCATCACTTAGTTAAGACATAAATGTTTTGATAGTTCTTATGATGATTATCTTGGACTATGACTGGTGGGAGTGGATAAAAGGACCAATTGACAGGACCTCGTGCTTGATGTGCTGGGAAACTTAAGAACACTTATAATTTGGAATCATGGGCTGACCTTTCCTTCCATTTACTCATTTGTAATATGAGTATAATAACAATGACAGAGATTTTGCTTCTGGTCAAGATGAAGTAAAAGGAGCCACATTTAAACTACTTGAAACACTAAAATTCAGAAACAACACGTGAAACAAAACCATAGTTTGCAAGTAACTGGGCATCAAGCAGAAAAAGACAGTAACTCTTGAGGGATAAGAAACACATGAGGTGAACTCTATCATTGTCCCAGCTTACTGTCTTAAGAGAGGTTCCAGGCCACATAGAGGGTAGGGAAACCGAGCCAAATCCCAGCCAACTCCCTGAATTTAAGAGACAAAGCTGATAGTCCAGGGAGACCAAGGCAGTTCGAATTCTCAGGACAGAGTAACAGGGAAGAAAAAGTTGCAAAGAGAGAGGACTCCAGGAGTTTGTAGCGAATCCCTTTTATGCTGTCAACTGAGTACTTATGTTGTGTGTGTGTGTGTGTGTGTGTGTGAAGAAACTGTCCCAAGCTGAGGAAGGCTTCACTTGAAAGGATTAGAGGAAACAGTGTCTAGCAGTCACACAGGGCCAGAAATAGCACCTATTCTCAGTAGCCTGACAGGAAACCTCAAGATTCAAGGGCGTTGCTCTGGTTCTGCATAACAAATTTTAAAAGCAAGACACAAAATGATTAAATGGTTTCCAAGAACTGCATCCTGGAACAAATCTCACAAATACTTATAGGGAAATTTTTTCAACATCCAATAAGCTAAAATATACAACAGTCATCTAAGCAAAAATTACCAGACATGCAAAGAAGCAGGAAAATACAGTGCCTAAATATGTGAACTGTGAACTTCCAGATGTTCAAGCTGGTTTTAGAAAAGGCAGAGGAACCAGAGATCAAATTGCCAACATCCACTGGATCATTGAAAAAACAAGAGAGTTCCAGAAAAACATCTATTTCTGCTTTATTGACTATGCCAAAGCCTTTGACTGTGTGGATCACAATAAACTGTGGGAAATTCTTCAAGAGATGGGAATACCAGACCACCTGACCTGCCTCTTGAGAAATCTGTATGCAGGTCAGGAAGCAACAGTTAGAACTGGACATGGAACAACAGACTGGTTCCAAATAGGAAAAGGAGTACGTCAAGGCTGTATATTGTCACTCTGCTTATTTAACTTATATGAAGAGTACATCATGAGAAATGCTGGGCTGGAAGAAGCACAGCTGGAATCAAGATTGCCGGGAGAAATATCAATCACCTCAGATATGCAGATGACACCACCCTTATGGCAGAANGTACGTCAAGGCTGTATATTGTCACCCTGCTTATTTAACTTCTATGCAGAGTACATCATGAGAAACGCTGGGCTGGATGAAGCACAAGATTGAATCAAGATTGCGGGAGAAATATCAATAACCTCAGATATACAGATGACACCACCCTTATGGCAGAAAGTGAAGAAGAACCAAAGAGCCTACTGATGAAAGTGAAAGAGGAGAGTGAAAAAGTTTGCTTAAAGCTCAACATTCAGAAAACGAAGATCATGGCATCTGGTCCCATCACTTCATGGGAAATAGATGGGGAAACAATGGAAACAGTGTTAGACTTTATTTTGGGGGGCTCCCAAATCACTGCAGATGGTGACTACAGCCATAAATTAAAAGACGCTTACTCCTTGGAAGAAAGTTATGACCAACTTAGATAGCATATTCAAAAGTAGAGACATTACTTTGCCAACAAAAGTCTGTCTAGTCAAGGTTATGATTTTTCCAGTGGTCATGTATGGATGTGAGAGTTGGACTATAAAGAGGACTGAGCACCGAAGAACTGATGCTTTTGAACTGTGGTGTTGGAGAAGACTCTTTTTCTTTTATCATTTAATTTTAATTTTTATTTTTTTTAGAGCTTCCATTTTACTTTATTTTACTTTACAGTACTCTATTGGTTTTGTCATACATTGACATGAATCTGCCACGGGTGTACACGAACTCCCTGAGAGTCCCTTGGACTGCAAGGAGATCCAACCAGTCCATCCTAAGGGAAATAGGTTCTGAATGTTGATTGGAAGGAAGGACTGATGTTAAAGCTGAAACTCCAGTATTTTGGCCATCTGATGCGAAGAGTTGATTCATTGGAAAAAACCCTGATGTTGGGAAAGATTGAGGGCAGGAGGAGAAGGGGACGACAGAGGATAAGATGGTTAGATGGCATCACCAATTCCATGGACATGAGTTTGGGTAAACTCTGGGAGTTGGTGATGGACAGAGAGGCCTGGAATGCTGTCGTTCATGGGGTCGCCAACAGTCAGGTACAACTGAGCGACTGAACTGAGCTGAACTGAATATAATATATATCTAACATGTTCTTTATCCATTTATATGTTGATAGACACTTAGGTTGTTTCCATATACTGGCAATTGTAAATAATGTTGCTATGAACATTGTGATGCATGTATTTTTTCAAATTAGTGTTTTGGGGGCTTCCTTGGTGGCTTGAGAGCTTCCCTGGGGGCCCAGACTGTAGAGCGTCTGCCTGCAATGCAGGAGACCTGGGTTCAATCCCTGGGTCAGGAAGATCCCCTGGACAAGGAAATGACAACCCACTCGAGCACACTTGCCTGGAAAATTCCATGGATGGAGGAGCCTGGTGGGCTACAGTCCATGGGGTCACAAAGAGTCGGACACAACTGTGCAACTTCACTTCACTTCACTTCACTTGGTGGCTTGATTGTAAAGACTCCACCTGCCAAGGCAGGAGATGTGGGTCTGATTGCTGAGCTGGGAAGATTCCACATGCCTCAGAGCAATTAAGCCCATGTACCACAACTGCTGGGCCTGGGCTCTAGAGTCCGGGAACTGCAGCTGCTGAGCCCACATGCCACAGCTACTGAAACCTGCGAGTTCTAGCCCATGCTCTGTAACAAGAGAAGCCACTGCAGTATGAAGCCTGTGCACTGCAACTGGAGCATAATGCCTGCTCGCTGCAACTGGAGAAAAGCCTGCACAGCAACAAAGACCCAATACAGCCAAATGTGGATAAATAATTTTAAAAATAATGGGTTTTGGGGGGGAAGGAATATACCCCAAAATGTGTTTTTCACAGTCCAAAACCCATATCTTTTCTCCAGACTTTTTCCTAACCCTCTTCCTTTATGTGTGTCATATATAGAGAGGATAGAGAGGATCGATGTTTCTTCACACCAATCGATGTTGCACTGCATCTTCAAATTTACAGCCAGCCTGAGAGAGACCCAGCTGAGCTGATGCCACCATGTAGAAAGTTAAGCCTTCTGTGATATTTTCCACTTATTAAAGTTAGTGAGAGGGCTGAAGAAATGGTGTCTTCTTACCTTGGTGATCAGCGAATCTCAGAAATATAGAACCATGAGACATCTTTTTGCTCATATCGACCAGCTCCTTTATTTCTCGGAAGGAGAAACTTCGTCCCAGAGAAGTGGAGTGGCCTTTCTTACCCCACACAGTGAGTGGAGAGCAGATATAGAGTTAGAGTTCTGACTAAGTGCCTTTCGTGTCAATTTCAGCTGCCTCCCACTTTCTGCGTGATGTCATCAGGGAAGAATGTTTAGAGGAGGCAGTCACCATTCTCTCCTTCTTTCCAGTACGTTGTGACAGTTCTGGAAAGAATGGGGACCACTGAGGGAGTGGACAGGGCTGCATTCTGACTCCCTATTGTGAGTCATGTCAGCATAGGCCTTTTCCCATTTGGGGGTGCCCCCTCTCTCTCCCCTTTTAAGTCTTCCAGTTTATACTAAGTTGGCATTGCTTTTCTCAGATCAAGAATCGACTAAACAGGAGTACAGGAAAGAGTTGATGTCTGTTTGCCCTTGCTCTAAAGTTCGGGCCATTTAGGGGTCACTCTAAATTTGAGCGGCTATTAGAATGAAATGTGAGAACAGGAGAACATTTTTCCAGATGAATCTGTATTTAATTAGGCAGTTAAGCCAATCTAATTCTGACATGACAGTTTAACTCGTGGCAGATTCATGTCAATGTATGCCAAAACCAATAGAGTACTGTAAAGTAAAATAAAATAAAATTAAATAAAATTTTAAAAAAAGAAAGGCAATTTGTGAGGTACAGAATTTATTAAAAATAAACATAAAGGCCAAACCAATAATATGTTAACATTTAAGGTGATGGGTAGTAAGATTTTGGTATCTAATCCCAATAGTGTTATAATTACATATTAATTATACCAACCTTATCACCTTAACATCTCTCAGCACTTAGAAAGGATGTTATAACAGAAAATTTCATGGATGAATTTTAGGTAAAAGCAGTTATATCCCCAAATATCATCTTTTTAGGTTTAACTAGAAAATTGCATAGAAAAAAATGTAAATAAAAGGTAAGGATGAGTTCAAAGCAAAAAAATCATTTATATAATTTTATAACATTTATTTACAATACATGAGGAGGTTTTAATACTCATTTAATTCTATTCAGTATTTCACCTTTTGTGTCAGAATGTTTATACTGATATCTATAAGAAGTCAATATCAATTTATGCAGCAGAAGATAATGTTAGTTTTTTGTGTGGATAGTTATCAAATAAATGAAAGTATAACAATGAAACATCATTTTGTAACTATGAAAGTCATACAAAATATCTGCTTAATATCTTGAAATTGTTATACTTTGGAATATGTGATTAATTGTAAAGTCATTAAGCCCTTAAAAGCTTTACATTAAGCTCTAAAAATGTTTAGCTCCCTTTAAACCAGGAATATTATCCCCTTCAGTTTTGCCTAAAATATATACATAAGTTTCTTGTTACAAAGTTTTTTTCCTAATATAAAAAACCATGGGTATTTTAACTGTCTAGAAATTTGGGGACTAAAGTATGGTAAAGCAACTCTTGACATGTTATGTAGGCATTAAGAACGTAATTTTAAAGACGAGGCATTAATATGAAAGCACATTTACATTTTAACATTATGTTAAAAAATAGAATACACGGTGTTAGAAGCACGTCTACTTCAACATGTGGGGAACACGAAAGGGAAAGATAGAAAATGAAAGCTACTGGTTTTTGCTGCATGACGTTTTGTTTCTCTCATTTTGTTCCCTAGTTCAGTTAAAAATGTGATGACTTTGGTGTCACAAACAAGATGTAAGATATGAAATAAAAGATAATTTTAAAAAATCAGGGGTTTCTCTAAGAAATGAAGCAGATTAAAGAAAACTCTTCCCAAATCATGGAAAACAGAATGAATCCCTATAAAAAAACAAATAACATGAGCAAAGTAATCAATTTAAAAAGTGGAAAATGAGTCATGGAGCAAATGATGCAACATTTTGGTTTTTTTTTTTTTTTTTCAGAATGTCACTGACATTTTTATAGGTGAACAAAGATATTATTTAAATGGTTTTTTTAAATTAGTCATGATTTATTTTATTAAATAATTAAATAAATTGCCTAAAACTAAACTGACTTGCACATTCAGTTTCTGTGTGAAGTTCATTTCTCATCTCGGTATCCTGAAGCCATTTTAGACAAATACTTTGAGCTAAACCAACTGATTAATCCTTAGATTTCTATCCCTCCAGCATGTAACTGTTTGCTACCTTCAGACTAGGGCTTGCCAGGTGGCTCAATGGTAGAGAATCTACCAACCAGTGCAGGAGATGCTGGAGATGCAGCTTCGATCCTGGGTCAAGAAGATCCCCTGGAGGAGGAAATGGCAACCTCCTTCAGTATTCTTGCCTGGGAAATCCCATGGACAGAGGATCCTGGTGGGCTACAGTCCATAGGGCCACACAGAGTCCACCACAATGGAGTACACCTTTAAACTCCAATGAAATAATTGAAGTATCTAGAGTGAAGCTTTAAAGAATCTATTTAACAAATTAGTCATTCACGTTCACATGGCAACAAATATTTAGTTATCCTTTTCAAAAAAGAAGTTTTTGAAAAGTATTTGTTGCAATTAAGATTTAGGTAGAAAAAGTATATACTGATGTCCATCACATATTACAAATAAAGATGAGTGTAATACATTGCATCTATACATCAGGTAGCTTTTCAAACTGATGTTAAATATAAAATAACATTCTAAGATAGCTTTTTAGTAAACACCCCAGATGATTTTGTGGACTTTGAGGATAAAAGGAATCTGTCCCTTACTTCTGAGGTAGGCATTGAAGAAAAAGGAGCAAGAATCCAAAGATGCAGTGACTGTAGGATATGTAGGCATCTAGTCATGTGGACCTCAGATGTGTTTTCGGAGATTTCCTGGGACCCAGGAGCTTGAGTTGCTGATCCTTCCAGGAGTGGTAGAGGAGAAAGGAGGAAAATAGCAGTCAGCTTTGGGGGGACCCCAAAGGAAATGGCAACCCACTCTAATATCCTTACCTGGGAAATCCCATGCGCAGAGGAGACTGGAGTGCTACAGTCCATGGGGACACAAAGAGTCGGACACAACTGGGTAACTGAACAACAATAACAAACAAAAGAAGTTACTGGTAATGCCTGAGGACTGATGGCTAAACTTCAAATAAGCCAATGGATGCCTCCATAAATGCTCATGTGAATTGATGTCTTTTAGAACCAAAGCAAAAGTGAAAGTCACTCAGTTGTGTCCTACTCTTTGCAAGCCCATGCGCTGTATAGTCCATGAAATTCTCCAGGCCAGAATACTGGAGTGAGTAACCTGTCCCTTCTCCAGTGGATCTTCCTGATCCAGGAATAGAACTGAGGTCTCCTGAATTCTTTACCAGCTGAGCTACCAGGGAAGCCCTTTTAGAGCCAAATAGACATTCATTGCTTAATTCCTGCAAGATTGAAACCTGAATGAGAACATAGAAAACATAGATGGAATCCTCTAATTGACTGAGATTAAGTTGTCACCTTGACTGTGCACAGTAAATGTTTGCTAAAGTGATCAAAGCCCGCAAATGCCCTGTCTCGGTTTGAGAAGTTCATTCAACCTTATTGTTAATTAGGGGAAAATTTATGCCAAAAGTCTGCAGAAAATGTGTAACATGGTTCTTAAAAGACAGATTGTAGCATCCTTTTTAGAGATTTATAAGGATAAATAATCAGACTTTAAAAGCACAGATGCTTAGAGGAAAAAACCTTTAACAACAGCAAGAAAAGAAACAGTGCAACCCATAATAAAAAAAGAAAAAATGAGAAAAGTATGAGGTTCAGATAAAAATCTAACTTCTAATTATTCAGTATTATAAAGTTCTTTTAATATTTCACAGAAAATCCCAAATTCAATATCATTTTTTATATATAAGGAATAATTTTTTCTTCTTCCCACCATCCACTCCATGCTCCATAGCTTCAATTAAAATATTTTATTAGCCAAGGAATATGAAGGGAATCATGGAACTTCTGAATTAGAACGGCTGTTGGGGTCATTCAATTCTTGTTTCCATCTTTCGAAAGATAAGAATCACCTGGAAGTTTGGTCAAAGGCATGCCTCCCAGCCCTCCCCTGGGAATTTGGATTGAGTGGGTTTGGAATGAATTGGTGAATTTGCACTTTGAGCAAGTACAAGTACCTCAGGTGATCTTTATCATAACAAAATTTTGGAAACTGTTGATTCTTCTAGCCCAAATCTGTTTCTTCAGAAAGGAAGAGGACAAATCCAAAGGTCATAAGGCCGGTAATCAGCCCGGATGTGCCAATTCCTGTGATTTCTTGCTCTTTCCTAACTTCATGGGAGCTTTCAACTATGATCTCAGCAAGAGTTCCAGATGGTTTCAACAAAAAGGCCAGACAAATTTGGTAAAAAAAAAAAAAAAAATAAAAAAAGAAAGAATTGGAACAAATAATAAAAAACCACATGGATTAAAAAAAATCCATATAAAACATATCTTTACAACATCTTCACTGTTTACATGCCTATATCTCATCATACGATAATAAAGTTAATTTAATAGTATTTTCAATGCCAGGACATTTAGTTCNAAAAAAAAAAAAAAATTAAAAAAAGAAAGAATTGGAACAAATAATAAAAAACCACATGGATTAAAAAAAATCCATATAAAACATATCTTTACAACATCTTCACTGTTTACATGCCTATATCTCATCATACGATAATAAAGTTAATTTAATAGTATTTTCAATGCCAGGACATTTAGTTCAAAATCAGACATCTGAGCCCTGAAGCTCCCAGATCTCCTTGATCTTCGGGAGTGAGGTTATGGAAAAGGACAGGTTGAGATGGTGCAGAACAGATATCTTTTTAAAAAAACTTTTCTTTTTAATTTTAATTAGAAGATAATTACTTAGCAATATTGTGATAGTTTCTGCCATACATCAACATGAATCGGCCATAGGTATACATATGTCCCTTCCCTCTTGAATCTCCCTGCCACCTTCTACCCCATCACACCCCTCTAGGTTATCATAGAGAACCAACTTTCGGTTCGCTGCAATATACAGCAAATTTCCACTGGCCATCTATTTTACATATAGTAATATATGTTTCCATGCTACTGTCTTCATTTGTCCCACCCTCTCCTTTCCCTAGGCGATGGCACCCAACTCTAGTACTCTTGCCTGGAAAATCCCACGGGCAGAGGAGCCTGGTGGGCTGCAGTCCATGGGGTTGCTAAGAGTCAGACACGATTGAGTGACTTCACTTTCACTTTTCACTTTCATGCACTGGAGAAGGAAACGGCAATGCACTCCAGTCTTCTTGCCTGGAGAATCCCAGGGACGGTGGACCCTGGTGGGCTGTCATCTATGGGGTCACACAGAATCGGACACAACTGAGGTGACTTAGCAGCAGCAGCAGCAGCTCCTTCCCCAACTGTATCCACAAGTCTGTTCTTTTTGTCTGTATCTCCTTTGCTGCCCTGCAAGTAGTATCATCTTTCTAGATTCCATATATATGTGTTAATATATGATATTTGTTTTTCTCTTTCTGACTTACTTTATTCTGTATAATAGCCTCTAGGTTTATCCACCTCATTAGAACTGACTCAAGTGTATTCCTTTTTATAGCTGAGTAATATCCCTAAAGCTAGTGGAGGTAATGGAATGTCAGTTGAGCTATTTCAAATCCTGAAAGATGATGCTGTGAAAGTGCTACACTCAATATGCCAGCAAATTTGGAAAACTCAGCAGTGGCCACAGGACTGGAAAAGGTCAGTTTTCATTCCAATCCAAAAGAAAGGCAATGCCAAAGAATGCTCAAACTACCGCACAATTGCACTCATCTCACACGCTAGTCTAGTAATGCTCAAAATTCTCCAAGCCAGGCTTCAGCAATATGTGAACTGTGAACTCCCTGATGTTCAAGCTGGTTTTAGAACAGGCAGAGGAACCAGAGATCAAATTGCCAACATTTGCTGGATCATGGAAAAAGCAAGAGAGTTCCAGAAAAACATCTACTTCTGCTTTATTAACTATGCCAAAGCCTTTGACTGTGTGGATCACAATAAACTGTGGAAAATTGTTCAAGAGATGGGAATACCAGACCACCTGACCTGCCTCTTGAGAAACCTACACGCAGGTCAGGAAGCAACAGTTAGAACTGGACATGGAACAATAGACTGGTTCCAAATAGGAAGAGGAGTATAGCAAGGCTGTATATTGTCTCCCTGCTTATTTAACTTATATGCAGAGTACATCATGAGAAACGCTGGACTGGAAGAAANCATATTGTTTTTCTTATTCTTCAGGTAATAAAACTGAGACTTAGTTTAACTCTGTTTAAAATTTCTTGACCAAAATAATAATAATAATAAAAAAAACCCAACAAATAGTAAAAGGTGATGCCAGGATTAAACTCGGTCTGTCAAGCACGAAGGAAGTAGCCTCAACCATCTCACATGACCCTGTAGCATGCAGAGCTGCTAAGGAAGTGTTTTCAGTCAGTCATTAGACTGTCTCTTATACACATCTGAACAGGCAGAGGAACCAGAGATCAAATTGCCAACATTTGCTGGATCATGGAAAAAGCAAGGGAATTCCAGAAAAACATCTACTTCTGCTTTATTAACTATGCCAAAGCCTTTGACTGTGTGGATCACAATAAACTGTGGAAAATTGTTCAAGAGATGGGAATACCAGACCACCTGACCTGCCTCTTGAGAAACCTACACGCAGGTCAGGAAGCAACAGTTAGAACTGGACATGGAACAATAGACTGGTTCCAAATAGGAAGAGGAGTATAGCAAGGCTGTATATTGTCTCCCTGCTTATTTAACTTCTATGCAGAGTACATCATGAGAAACGCTGGGCTGGAAGAAGCACAAGCTGGAATCAAGATTGTCAGAGAGATATCAATAACCTCAGATATGCAGATGATACCACCCTAATGGCAAAAAGTGAAGAGGAACTAAAAAGCCTCTTGATGAAAGTGAAAGAGGAGAGTGAAAAAGCTGGCTTAAAGCTCAACATTCAGAGAATGAAGATCATGGCATCTGGTCCCATCACTTCATGGGAAATAGATGGGGAAACAGTGGAAACAGTGGCAGACTTTATTTTTTTGGGCTCCAAAATCATTGTAGATGGTGACTGCAGCCATGAAATTAAAAGACGCTTACTCCTTGGAAGGAAAGTTATGAGCAACCTAGATAGCATATTCAAAAGCAGAGACATTACTTTGCCAACAAAGGTCCGTCTAGTTAAGGCTATGGTTTTTCCAGCGGTCATATATGGATGTGAGAGTTAGACTGTGAAGAAAGCAGAGTGCCGAAGAATTGATGCTTTCGAACTGTGGTATTGGATAAGACTTTTGAGAGTCACTTGGACTGCAAGGAGATCCAACCAGTCCACTCTAAAGGAGATCAGCCCTGGGTGTTCTTTGAAGGAATGATGCTAGGCTGAAACTCCAGTTCTTTGGCCACCTCATGCAAAGAGTTGACTCATTGGAAAAGACTCTGATGCTGGGAGGGATTGGGGGCAGAAGGAAAAGGGGACGACAGAGGATGAGATGGCCGGATAGCATCACCGACTCGATGGACGTGAGTTTGAGTGAACTCCGGGAGTTGGTGATGGACAGTGAGGCCTGGTGTGCTGCAATTCACGGGGTCACAAAGAGTCAGACATGGCTGAGCAACTGAACTGAACAGTACTGAGTATCCCATCGTGTATATGTACCATAGCTTATTTATCCAGTATGGAGATCCTTGATATCCAATTTGTGACAAAAACGTCCACTGTTATTTTTTATGTAAAATTCTTTAGCATAAAATTTCATGTAAATAAATTATTTTGCTTGGTTAAAACTCATCTGGAACAACTGCATTGCAGCTAGGTAATCACACAAACATATTTTAATCTGCAACAGTTAAGTCCGAAACAATTTACCTTCCCATTAAGACAGATAAGCAGTATGTAGGAGGGATATAATAACTTTTCCCCAAATTAGAATATTTTAACATCAGATTTCTATTCAATGAAAATCAATACAAAAAGAAGGGATGAAAGCCAACCTAATAATCTACATTACATACTTATCACATTTTCCTACCCAATACATGTCTAATATTCATCTCTTACTGCCTGGAATGAAGTTTTCAGGTTTGTAGGCTAGAGAAGAATGATGAGGCAGGGCTATTAGATTTAAGTTGTTTTTTTAAATCTGTGAAGCAAATAACTATGGTAACAGGCACTATATGATACCTAGTTTTCTGACAAGGGTCCCCAACACTTCTTTCCAAAAGCACAGTACAACTAAATGATTACATCCTGGTGAGAGTCGATAGTTGGCAAATGAACTATACTCAACACAGAGCCAAAACTTTGTTCTTCAACCAAATAACTTTTATTACTAAAGATCAGTTTTCTAAGAGATTGCACTTTTCAAGCCTTAGACATACCAATGACTTTAAAATGATAGCCTGATATACCTATTTGGATCATACTTCTTTTTTCTTGCTCTAGTTTAATTTATCTCTTCCTCCCCCTAAGGTCGTCAAGGCTTGCTGTCAATTAGCTCCAAGAATCATAACAAAATTTCTGTAAGAGAAGATTGACAATACTAATTATTGGAAACAGTTTTTGGATTTCTAGTTGCCTTGTCAGATCTTACAGTGCCGCCTTAAATGACTATATTATTTTTTCAGGCATATGTGGTGGTTTTAAAAGTCAAACTGATTATTGTGGATTTGATTCTCTATGAAATACAAGGGTAGGTGGTTTTTGAATAGAACCCAGGGCAAAAACTCAGTTTAGGTTTTCTGGTTACAAAAAATAGAAAATGACTCTGGTTGATTGGAGTCACAAAAGAATTTATTAAAACTATATCACAGGTGCTCATAGAATAGACTGACATTTCCTGTTAGATTTCTCTTCTGAACATGAGTGATCAGACCTCAGGTCAACAGAAAACTGAAAAATATGTTAAATGCTTGTGAACTGTTAATTGAATTTATTCAAGTCATCTGAAAAGAAAAACATCTCATCTCTTTTTGCTTTTGAGGTTTGTATAACCTCAGGTGCTTAATGAGTGCCTACTGTGAGTTATTAAACTTTATAAAATTAAAATTTGATACACTGAACATTACTACTTAACAAAGAATTCTTTACTTATGTAACTTCTAGAGAAACATGAAATAACATGGATTGGATGAGTGCATACAGTTTTTTTCATAACTTTTGAATTGCTCCACTTTAAATAAATTGAAACATTATTCTGGAATAAATGAACTACAGAGTTCAAATCAAGTGCAATAGAATGTCATTGGCATGGGTTCAAGGCAATGGCTCTCTTCCACTATAGCATACTGGTCATTCCAAATTTGAGAGGGCTGAATTCAAACAAAAGTGAACTTCAAGAGTGGAAGAAATTTCAAGAGGTAGCTTGGGAGAGGGAGAGAGAAAAAGTCATTTGTTATAAGAAAGTTTTGGGAGGATGACAAGCAGTCTGATTATAGTATGGTTTTTGTTGAAGGGAATAGTTGGGAATGGGCTTACCTTGTTGCTCAGTTGGGAAAGAATCTGCCTGCAGTGCAGGAGACCCGGGTTTGATTCCTGAGAAGATCCTCTGGAGAAGAAAATGGCAACCCACTCCAGTATTCTTTCCTGGAAAACCTCTTGGACAGAGGAACCTAGAAGGCTGCAGTCTGTGGGGTCACAAGATTCAGCCACGACTTAGTAACTAAGCTGCCACCACCATAGTCAGGAATGGGCTTCCCTGGTAGCTCAGCTGGTAAGGAATCTGCCTGCAGTGCGGGGTACCTGGGCTCAGTCCCTGGGCTGGGAAGATTCCCTGGAGGAGGAACCCATGGCAACCCACTCTAGTATATCCCCAGGGACAGAGGAGCCCGGCGGATTACAGTCTATTGAGTCACAGAGTCAGACATGACTGAGTGACTAAGCACAGCACACCACATAGTTAGAAATAAGTTTAGATAAACAAGTAAAGACTAAATTCTGATGGGTGACGTTTCAGTCAAAAAGGAAGAATGTCACAGATTCTCATAGAACAGGTAATAATGCTGTGAACAGTTTCAAAAAGCTGCCTGTAACCAAGAAGAGCTGGACGAAAGGAATCAGCAAGGAAATATCAAATAGAAAACAAAACAGTGTCATTACGGGGATGGGAGCACTCCAGAAGTGTTCCTGCTAGTTACTTGATATTGGTCACTGAACTACAATGCCACAGTGTACAGTATCTAAATGGCCTCTTTATTTAATATTACTTACTCAGGATACAAATTATAAGTAGGAACATTTGGGTAGCAGAACATAGGTTACTCCCTTGTTCCACAGCTACTGGCTAGTGAGATGGAGGTGGGGATGACCTTCTTATATATTCTCTAGAAGAGACAGCATCCAGCCTCCTGCTGTAATTCACACTAATGTGAGATTCCTTCAAAATATGATGTGTTCAACTGCTAGAAAATCAAAACTAAGTTGTTATATCTGATACAGGGAGTGGAGTTTATTAACCAGAATTGGCTTTATCTGATTTATATTAAATGGTAAAGAACATGCCTCCCAATGCAGGAGACATAAGAGACATAGATTTGATCCCTGGGTTGGGAAGATCCCCTGGAGGAGGGCATGTCAACCCACTCCTGTATTCTTGCCTGGAGAATCCCATGGATAGAGAACACTGGCAGGCTACAGTCTATAGGACTGCAGAGAGCTGGACAAAACTGAAGCGACTTGGTACGCACACAAGCACAAGGTATATTAAAGAAGGGAGAAACTATATGATGTAGCACAGAACCTGGCTCAGAAACCATCGGTAGGCTGGGTTAAAGAGAGTGTGAAAGTGTGCAATGGTACCACGGAGTGGTAATCTTAGCCTCACCTGGGCCTGAAACTACAGGTATGGCTTGACCGCCTTCTGTATAAACTAGAGGACAAAGAGGATCAAAGCTATACTTCAGTCGGAACTCTGTGTGCTGTTCCTGTTTAGACACTAAGTCATGTCTGACTCTTTTGCAACCCCATGGACTGTAGCTCACCAGGCTTCTCTGTCCATGGGATTTCCCAGGCAAGAACTGAAGTGCGTTGCCATTTCCTTCTCCAGAGGATCCTGCTCACCCAGGGATTGAGCCTGTGTTTCCTGCATTGTGGACGGATTCATTACTATTCAGCCACCTCGGAAGCCCAGGAACCCTGTTATACTTTCTATTACTATACTAGTATTCCTGGAAAATTACTACACCTGATCCTGTAGAACCCTAGATTTCTCAATTAAGGTTAGGTAAGGTGAAGTCGCTCAGTCATGACCGACTCTTTGCGACCCCGTGGACTGTAACCTACTAGGCTTCTCCGTCCATGGGATTCTCCAGGCAAGAATACTGGAGTGGATTGCCATTTCCTTCTCCGGGGATCTTCTCGACCCAGGGATCGAACGCAGGTCTCCCTCAATGGAGGCAGACGCTTTAACCTCTGAGCTACCAGGGAAGCAACTTGGTACGCACACAAGCACAAGGTATATTAAAGAAGGGAGAAACTATATGATGTAGCACAGAACCTGGCTCAGAAACCATCGGTAGGCTGGGTTAAAGAGAGTGTGAAAGTGTGCAATGGTACCACGGAGTGGTAATCTTAGCCTCACCTGGGCCTGAAACTACAGGTATGGCTTGACCGCCTTCTGTATAAACTAGAGGACAAAGAGGATCAAAGCTATACTTCAGTCGGAACTCTGTGTGCTGTTCCTGTTTAGACACTAAGTCATGTCTGACTCTTTTGCAACCCCATGGACTGTAGCTCACCAGGCTTCTCTGTCCATGGGATTTCCCAGGCAAGAACTGAAGTGCGTTGCCATTTCCTTCTCCAGAGGATCCTGCTCACCCAGGGATTGAGCCTGTGTTTCCTGCATTGTGGACGGATTCATTACTATTCAGCCACCTCGGAAGCCCAGGAACCCTGTTATACTTTCTATTACTATACTAGTATTCCTGGAAAATTACTACACCTGATCCTGTAGAACCCTAGATTTCTCAATTAAGGTTAGGTAAGGTGAAGTCGCTCAGTCATGACCGACTCTTTGCGACCCCGTGGACTGTAACCTACTAGGCTTCTCCGTCCATGGGATTCTCCAGGCAAGAATACTGGAGTGGATTGCCATTTCCTTCTCCGGGGATCTTCTCGACCCAGGGATCGAACGCAGGTCTCCCTCAATGGAGGCAGACGCTTTAACCTCTGAGCTACCAGGGAAGCAACTTGGTACGCACACAAGCACAAGGTATATTAAAGAAGGGAGAAACTATATGATGTAGCACAGAACCTGGCTCAGAAACCATCGGTAGGCTGGGTTAAAGAGAGTGTGAAAGTGTGCAATGGTACCACGGAGTGGTAATCTTAGCCTCACCTGGGCCTGAAACTACAGGTATGGCTTGACCGCCTTCTGTATAAACTAGAGGACAAAGAGGATCAAAGCTATACTTCAGTCGGAACTCTGTGTGCTGTTCCTGTTTAGACACTAAGTCATGTCTGACTCTTTTGCAACCCCATGGACTGTAGCTCACCAGGCTTCTCTGTCCATGGGATTTCCCAGGCAAGAACTGAAGTGCGTTGCCATTTCCTTCTCCAGAGGATCCTGCTCACCCAGGGATTGAGCCTGTGTTTCCTGCATTGTGGACGGATTCATTACTATTCAGCCACCTCGGAAGCCCAGGAACCCTGTTATACTTTCTATTACTATACTAGTATTCCTGGAAAATTACTACACCTGATCCTGTAGAACCCTAGATTTCTCAATTAAGGTTAGGTAAGGTGAAGTCGCTCAGTCATGACCGACTCTTTGCGACCCCGTGGACTGTAACCTACTAGGCTTCTCCGTCCATGGGATTCTCCAGGCAAGAATACTGGAGTGGATTGCCATTTCCTTCTCCGGGGATCTTCTCGACCCAGGGATCGAACGCAGGTCTCCCTCAATGGAGGCAGACGCTTTAACCTCTGAGCTACCAGGGAAGCAACTTGGTACGCACACAAGCACAAGGTATATTAAAGAAGGGAGAAACTATATGATGTAGCACAGAACCTGGCTCAGAAACCATCGGTAGGCTGGGTTAAAGAGAGTGTGAAAGTGTGCAATGGTACCACGGAGTGGTAATCTTAGCCTCACCTGGGCCTGAAACTACAGGTATGGCTTGACCGCCTTCTGTATAAACTAGAGGACAAAGAGGATCAAAGCTATACTTCAGTCGGAACTCTGTGTGCTGTTCCTGTTTAGACACTAAGTCATGTCTGACTCTTTTGCAACCCCATGGACTGTAGCTCACCAGGCTTCTCTGTCCATGGGATTTCCCAGGCAAGAACTGAAGTGCGTTGCCATTTCCTTCTCCAGAGGATCCTGCTCACCCAGGGATTGAGCCTGTGTTTCCTGCATTGTGGACGGATTCATTACTATTCAGCCACCTCGGAAGCCCAGGAACCCTGTTATACTTTCTATTACTATACTAGTATTCCTGGAAAATTACTACACCTGATCCTGTAGAACCCTAGATTTCTCAATTAAGGTTAGGTAAGGTGAAGTCGCTCAGTCATGACCGACTCTTTGCGACCCCGTGGACTGTAACCTACTAGGCTTCTCCGTCCATGGGATTCTCCAGGCAAGAATACTGGAGTGGATTGCCATTTCCTTCTCCGGGGATCTTCTCGACCCAGGGATCGAACGCAGGTCTCCCTCAATGGAGGCAGACGCTTTAACCTCTGAGCTACCAGGGAAGCAACTTGGTACGCACACAAGCACAAGGTATATTAAAGAAGGGAGAAACTATATGATGTAGCACAGAACCTGGCTCAGAAACCATCGGTAGGCTGGGTTAAAGAGAGTGTGAAAGTGTGCAATGGTACCACGGAGTGGTAATCTTAGCCTCACCTGGGCCTGAAACTACAGGTATGGCTTGACCGCCTTCTGTATAAACTAGAGGACAAAGAGGATCAAAGCTATACTTCAGTCGGAACTCTGTGTGCTGTTCCTGTTTAGACACTAAGTCATGTCTGACTCTTTTGCAACCCCATGGACTGTAGCTCACCAGGCTTCTCTGTCCATGGGATTTCCCAGGCAAGAACTGAAGTGCGTTGCCATTTCCTTCTCCAGAGGATCCTGCTCACCCAGGGATTGAGCCTGTGTTTCCTGCATTGTGGACGGATTCATTACTATTCAGCCACCTCGGAAGCCCAGGAACCCTGTTATACTTTCTATTACTATACTAGTATTCCTGGAAAATTACTACACCTGATCCTGTAGAACCCTAGATTTCTCAATTAAGGTTAGGTAAGGTGAAGTCGCTCAGTCATGACCGACTCTTTGCGACCCCGTGGACTGTAACCTACTAGGCTTCTCCGTCCATGGGATTCTCCAGGCAAGAATACTGGAGTGGATTGCCATTTCCTTCTCCGGGGATCTTCTCGACCCAGGGATCGAACGCAGGTCTCCCTCAATGGAGGCAGACGCTTTAACCTCTGAGCTACCAGGGAAGCAACTTGGTACGCACACAAGCACAAGGTATATTAAAGAAGGGAGAAACTATATGATGTAGCACAGAACCTGGCTCAGAAACCATCGGTAGGCTGGGTTAAAGAGAGTGTGAAAGTGTGCAATGGTACCACGGAGTGGTAATCTTAGCCTCACCTGGGCCTGAAACTACAGGTATGGCTTGACCGCCTTCTGTATAAACTAGAGGACAAAGAGGATCAAAGCTATACTTCAGTCGGAACTCTGTGTGCTCAGTTGGACACCAATAATTGATCTATATTGAGGTAAAAGTCTAGAAGAAAGACACATGCTGACCTTTGTGTTTTTTTGTCATCTATCAGTGTGGTATTCAAGGTCAGTGTTTTCCTGCACATTAATAAGGAAGCACAGTTCTCAGGGAAAATACCTTAGACAGGCCACTTCTCATTTTTGACTATGAAAAGAAGGTAGAAAGAAGAAAAAAAAAAAAGTCAGACACCAGCACATACATGCACAAAGTGGAGCAGAAGCATCAGGGACAAGGAAAGATTTACAAAAATGTTGCCACTAGGTCCTTCATCTTGGCTAACAGAGCTGCTTCCATCAGCTTTAAAATACAGCACAAAGCTGGTAAAATGCTCAGGATCCAACAGACTTTTGAGGCATGTTGGTTGAATTGAATTGACTTGGACTTTCAAGGAGTTGTCTGTATTTTCATAAATGCTACTCTTTGATATTTTGGACTTTAAAGTTCATTATCAGTTTGAATCAATACATTTTTCTGTTACTTAAAAGTTGATATATTATTTATTCATGTATTTTTGGCAATGTAATTTTTTATGTACTGGTAGTTTCAATCCAAGCAAGAAGCATGAGGCCCAGCATCTACATCCTGACCTTGTTTATTTCAACTTAATGTTTTAAATTATGACGTCAGTTTAGAATACAAACCAAAAAAAATGAAGACGTGAACTATCACAGCTGGCCCTGAAGGCAGTTCTAATTTTGGCAATCAACATTAATTATTTTAAAATATCTTAAATGGAAGACCTTCTTCACACATGATCATGACACTGGCTATAAACCATTTTAGTCACCAGTCAGTACAGGAGGGTTTAGGGGAAATATCACATCAATTCAAAGAAATTTTATTCATTATATACTTTAAAAATATTTCCTGGCAGAGGGTAAAAACCTTGGTTTACATTGATGTTACCACATCTGGAAATTTCTTCATCTCTGCTAATACACAATTAAGCCCAAATACTAAGTATGACAGCATAATTTAACTGGTTATGTTTACCACAAAATTAAATTCACTGCTTGATAAAATTAAATCCTCTACTTGATAAAAACCTTTCTTTGTATTCTGTTTATTTAATCATTTCACAAGAACTATATAAAAAAGATTTTATTATTGTTTTCACTTCAAGGATAAGGAAATGCAAGCATGGTGGTTTAAGTAACTTGGGATCTTACAGCCAATAAACCCTAGTTAGGCAGTGCTCCTAACAGCTACAGATACACATCCATGTGGAAAATCAACAGCCTTTGTCACTGCTATTTTAGACCCTAGACTGCACTAATGGGGGAGGAGGTGTCTATTTATTAATATTTAGGATATGTGATGAATACTTTCAAGGAAGTCTTCTTATGTACTTCACCACATCTTGACCTTTGCAATGGTCATGCCAAAGGAAATTCTTCCAGTAGCTTTGGTAAATAGCTGATTATTTATTCTATAATAGTTCTAATTTTCAGTAAATGAAGCCCAGCAGTTCAATACATGATTTAAAATAATCTTATTAGCTAGTTTCATGTGGCAAATCTTAGAGTACCATCTAATTAAGCTACTTTTAGAACATATAAACACATCTTCGTTGTCATTGGAACTGCTGATTAGTGGTAAATCACTCTTTTACATGAAACTTGGGTTATTGTGCAGGACTGAAAAACTATGAAAGGAGCTAATGGAAAACCCAGCCTGCTAAAGTGCTTTAATGGTTTTATGTCTTACAAGATCTAGAATTTTATTCATTCTAATTTGTTTATTTATTTATTTTTGTGTGTGTGTGTGTGTGTATTTATTTATTTATTTATTTATTTATTGTTTGGGAGTTCGTGTATTCATTCTAATTTGAAGAGAAAACCTTTTTTTTAAAAAATCTGGGGCTTAACAAATGACCTGATTTCTAACAAAAAGCATTAGATGTTTAATAATCTTACAACTGGCTGGCTACATTTTCCTCAGTTTATTCAAAATATTTCAAACATCTGGAGGATTCTAAAAATGAATAGTGTTAAACAAGGGTGAGTTAATCAGCTCAACTCTTGAAAAATAAAAGAGGAAATATATACACAATAAATGTATTACTTGCCTAAAATTGCCATCTACCAGGGAGTGTTTTCAAACCTTGTTAATTGCTCATCCAATCTTTGAAAGTATGCTTAGCATATATCTTTAATTCATATAATTTTCAAATTTATTTATAAAGTATAAACATGTTCAATTCTGAGGAAAGTTATTATGCACAAATATGAAATTTCATGTGGATGAGATAAACCTGTTATGAATCATTATTTATTTTACTTGCACAAAAGCAAAATCCTTTGGTTGTCATTAAAAATAGCTTTTAATGCCCAAATTTTAAACATTCACTATCAAGTTGTCTTCTAAACCTCATTAACTGATGTAAAAGACAAAGCATATACTTAGAATGTGAATTTTTTATTAACAATGGTGGATACCATTTCTATTCAATGGTCTGCTACATAATTTCAACTTTGTGGCTGACACCTTGACACATATCACTATGTCATCATCATTGATATGACTGAGGAAGAGTTTCTACAAGGAACAGAAAATATTTGCTCTACCATTTTCTTGTCTTTTGCTTCGGTCTATGTTATACATATTATTTTCCATGTGCAGCTTCCTTGAATAAAGCTTTTTTTCTTTACCAGTCTATTTGGTGAGACTTAGTTTAGCTTGCAAATCTGCTTACCAGGCACACAAACATGAATTCAATATTATAAGCAGAGAAAGAGGTGGAATTCCATTTATCAATCCTTGGCACCAAAATGAAGTTTATTTCAGCACTTTGGTGTGTGGTGTGCACACGTGTGTGAACTTGTACATGTACAAACTGACAACATATGCAAGGTGCCATTTCAAAGCAGAGGATTTCGTTATGCTCTTGCAATTGTCTCATTCCATGTAACTCAGTTAAGTTGAGTAAGTATGTAATAACCACATGCTGGGACTTCCCAGGTGGCTCAGCAGTAAAGAATCCTCCTGTCAAATAGGAGACGCAGGTTCAATCCCTGGGACAGGAAGATCCCTGGAGGAGGATATACAAACCCACTCCCGTATCCTTGCCTGGCAAATCCCATGGACAGAGGAAACGGGCCTACAGTCCATGGAGTCACAAACATTTGGACACCATTTAGCAACTAAACCACTAAACCACCATCAATCCCATTCTAGATGCATCTGCTAGTCATGTATTTCTAGTTACTAAGTTACTAGAATCCTTCTCCTCCACAAAACTTTGCAATCATAACTTCACTCACCTTCACAATTCTTTTCCTTTGTGAATTCTTCCCAAGACTTTCTAAACCTCTGATATAGTCCAAATCTTCATAACCTTTGAACTTTTTGAAATGCTCTATTCTTAATGCATGGAACAGTGCTTGGCAGAGAATAGAAACTCAAGAAATATTTATTGAATAAATGAACAAAGAAATGAATTAAAGGGCAAAGCGTGCCCTATTCTCTTTTCGCAATTAACTACGAGTATTTTCATATGAAATGCTCCGAGAGGTCCTGCAATGAGGACATTCATTTAACTCTGCCTTTCCTAAGTTTATCCTTTTCTCTCCTAATCTACTTACATAAAACAATTTCTCGGAAACATGCTCTGGGAAATGTAAAGATGGGGAACCAACTACACTGATGACTAGAAAGTTTAATGTTCTAAAAGTGTTGTCCACTTTGTGATTTTAAAGTTCAATCAAAATAATGATGACCCAGGTCTTTTGTTACATTTTGTATAACATCAAGAATATATTTATTAACTGTAAATGTCTATATCTCCTTTTTTATACACATGATCCATTAGTGGTATAAGATAAGAAGAAAAAATGCATTTCTCTGCACTGTATTAAGAATTCCCAGTATGTTCAATGATCAGTCATTAGAAGTGATTAGAGGAGGCCAAATAAGAATTGATTTGGAGTTACATAACCAAAGCAAGAGGATCACTACAAACTCTCATCAATTATGTCTATAATGTAGAGGCAGCAGAAACTGAAGATGTTTCAAGATAACCATGATTCATTTCTTTCCGTTTTTAAAGTAAGATTTCCTGGCTGAGTCTACATTGCTCTGTCCTACACTTAAAGAAAGAAGTTGGAAAGAAAAATAAAGGAGAAGAAATAAGATAAAAGATTCGCCATAATTTTTGATGTCATTATTCCTATAGAGCAGGGGTCAGCAAACTGTTTCTAACAAAGACCAGATAGTAAATATTTTAGGCTTTGTGGACCACATGATCTTCATCAACCCTGCCATTAAGCACGAAAGCAGTCAATATAATAAAGAACAGAATAATGTGAAACTTTATCTACCTATTTATCTATAAAACGTTATCTACCAAAATTGGCAGTGGGCTGGTTTTGGTACACAAGTCATGGTTTGCTGACTTCTGCCATACAGAATAAAAGTTCCTCCCTCCATAATTCTAATCATGTGTGATAGAGTTTGTGACCGCTAATATGTTGGGATTTAAGAGTTTTCTCAAAGTCGAATATTTTCTTACATTTTATCAGCCTTTGTGCTCTAAGTTCTCATTGTTCTTATTTTATCCATTTCTTTAACACATTTTCATAAAGACTCTTCTTAAAAAGTACTATTAGATTGATACTTGGTAGTTCATTTAGTTACTCACTCATGTTGGGGAGTTCATTGATGGATGACATAGAGATGAATCTTATTTGTGGACTTGTTGGAAGAGTAGGGCAGAGAAGGGCAGCTGAGATGCATCCAGGGCCTTCTTGAAATTTCAGGCCACCTGGGAAAAAAACAGAGTGAGGAGAGGGGACAAAGCAAAGGAGAGATATGGCTTGCCAAAATCAGACCTCCTTGTTTAGTTTCTGTAAGGTTAATTTTCATCTTCAAGTAGATTTGGGCTCAGTTCTATGTCTGAACCCAGAAATATGGAATGATGTTTGTGAAGCATGTTTGGGGGATGGAAGGGGAAAAGAAAAAAGAGTAGGAATTGATGCTCCACTTTGGCACGTGGGAGCTTTTTTCTTATTATCTTATGTGTGTGCTTGTGTGCTAAGTTGCTTCAGTTGTGCCTGACTCTTTAAGACCCTTTGAGACCCGATGGACCATAGCTCTCCAGGCTCCTCTGTCCATGGAATTCTCCAGGCAAGAATACTGGAGTGGGTAGCCGTGACCTCCTCCAGAGGATCTTCCCAACCCAGGAATCGAATATGAATCTCTTAAGTCTCCGGCATTGGCAGGCAGGTTCTTTACCACTAGCATCACCTGGGAAGCGCCAATATGGATATCATTAAATAAATGTAGGTGCTTTGAATTATTTCACCTCCATTTATAAAGAGTTATAAATGTCTCCAAACTCTTCCTAGCATTTTCTGGATCTTGTGATTTACCCCTATCTTATCCTTTTCTTTTTGACTCTTCCTCCTTCCTTCTAAGAACCAAATTGGCAGAAGGATGTGAAAAAGACAGAGGTAAGTGGTGGGCTATGGTTAAGTTTGAGGAAGTGAGAGGCAGGAGTGAGAATAGTACACTTTTGGTGATCTTAACCTCTCACTTGACATGACATATCATGATTTTTCTACAGAAATAAGCAACAGGTTTTCTTTAAATATCTTCACAAGCACTATTTTAAGCATCAGGAAATAATATTATTTGAGTTTATTTAATTTGAAGAAAGTAAAGGAGCACACCAATGAAGGGTTAAAATCACTAACTTTAATGTAATTCCAATATGTATAGAAGATGTGAAATCCACCTACTTCTACAGCATTTACAATAATACAATCATTAGTAATTTAAAATGCTATGTATTCCTGTGAAAACATGTCACCAGTATAAATCCTTTCTTTCCAATAAATGGAAATTGCATTAGATTCTAAAAGCTTTAAGAAAGACTTCCTCAGCAATCAATGCAAAGAAATAGAGGAAAACAACAGAATGGGAAAGACTAGAGATCTCTTCAAGAAAATTAGAGCTACCAAGGGAATATTTCATGCAAAGATGGGCTCAAAAAAGGACAGAAATGGTATGGACCTAACAGAAGCAGAAGATTTTAAGAAGAGGTGGCAAGAATACATAGAGGAACTGTGCAAAAAAGTTATTCAAGACCAAGATAATCACGATGGTTTGATCACTCACCTAGAGCCAGACATCCTGGAATGTGAAGTAAAGTGGGCCTTAGAAAGCATCACTATGAACAAAGCTAGTGGAGGTGACTGAATTCCGGTAAAGCTATTTCAAATCCTGAAAGATGATGCTGTGAAAGTGCTGCACTCAATATGCCAGCAACTTTGGAAAACTCAGCAGTGGCCACAGGACTGGAAAAGGTCAGTTTTCATTCCAATCCCAAAGAAAGACAATGCCAAAGAATGCAAATACTACTACACAATTGCACTCATCTCACACGCTAGTAAAATCATGCTCAAAATTCTCCAAGCCAGGCTTCAGTATTACGTGAACCGTGAACTTCCAGATGTTCAAGCTGGTTTTAGAAAAGGCAAAGGAATCAGAGATCAAATTGCCAACTTCCACTAGATCATGGAAAAAGCAAGAGAGTTCCAGAAAAACATCTATTTCTGCTTTATTGACTATGCCAAAGCCTTTGACTGTGTGGATCACAATAAACTGTGGAAAATTCTGAAAGAGATGGGAATACCAGACCACCTGACCTGCCTCTTGAGAAACCTATATGCAGGTCAGGAAGCAGCAGTTAGAACTGGACATGGAACAACAGACTGGTTCCAAATAGGAAAAG
>SJYX01014711.1:86516-113887 GCA_006410675.1 Oreotragus oreotragus
GACGACCGAGGATGAGATGGATGGATGGCATCATGGACTCGATGGACATGAGTCTGAGTGAACTCTGGGAGGTGGTGATGGACAGGGAGGCCTGGCGTACTGCGATTCATGGGGTCGCAAAGAGTTGGACACGACTGAGCGACTGAACTGAACTGACTGAAGGTTGCTACAAGTGAAGCCTTAAGTTTATAGATAACAATCTACTTTTCAAAGAGTTGACCTCACAAGGGTTGCTACTCCTGTTATTCAGAAGCAAACTCTTCCCTAGAAATAAGCATGTGTTTTTCATCAGATGAAAACGAAAATAGTAAACCTATGCCTATCATCCATCTCTCCATTCCATTCATTCAGCATTTGTGGAATATTTGTGTCTTTCATCCAAAGGATATAAGTACATTTAGCTAGATTCTGTAATTTATGTAGATGAATACTATACCATAACTTGCATTGGAGAGCTTTCTCTTTAGAGTTCAGTTCATTCATTTTTATTTATTTTGAAGCTACTCAAGTCAAGGCTGTGTCAGAGGTGTTGAGGATGCCATGCTGAACAAGAGGAACCTGATCTTGCTGTTTTTGAACCTAAAGTTCATTATAGAGGTTGGCACTAAAACCTGAAGGACAAAAAGCAACTAAAAATGCAGAGATGTTGGCGTAGCATATTGCTGGCAAGGAACAGTAAAGATGGGACTTGAAACTACTTTCTGAAGTAGGGCTAAGGTAGGAATGATCATAGTATGTCTGAACACAGAAAGAAGACCCGGCCATAGAGAACACTCAAAAAGGTATATTCTGCTCAGATTGTAGTAGGTAAAACAAAAGATTGAGGGTGGTGGGTGGCGAGGATACTGGGGACAGGAAAGATTTATAAAAGAAATTCTATAAAGTGAAATCTGATTAAATGAAAGGTGAGTAGAGTTTCAGAGGCTCAAAGAAGGGGGAGAACATTCAAGTAGAAGATGCTCCTGGACCCAGGCAGAAAAATAATATGTGCCTTGGGAAATGCAAGTTGTTCTACATGGTTAGATGGTAGAATGGTGACAAATGACTAGAGCAAGCAAAGACGGAGAGGCAGGCATAAATTAGGATTTCATAATGGTTGTGGATAACAAGAATCAAGAAGTTTTGTGGTAAGCATTTACTAACTTTGGTCCAGCAGCATAATTATGTCAGGAATAAAGGTGAGTCTCTAGGTCTTCACCTGAAAGGACGAACCTGGCTGCCACAGCTCCCATAAAGTCGTTTCCAGCCCATGTATCCTCAATCACCTATGCAGGGAACAAGGAGCTAAATCCCATAGAAAAGAACCTTTTCTTTTAGAATCTTCTTTCTTATCAGGGAGAAAAAATTTTTCCCAGAAACTCTCCAGAGAACTTCCACTTTTACCTGGTAACATGTTCACATTAGATGAGGAATCAACTTTCCTAAGTTCTAATAAGTCAAGATCTTTTTTAGCAAGGAAGAGGGAAGGAAAATACCCGTTGCTGTGGTAGCCACAGTGTGAGAGTAAGAGTGGATGATAGGAAGCTGAAGCAATAGACTCCCATCTGGACAACGGCCACTGGCTGAAACTTGGCTTATGATAACTTAATGGTCATCACATCTTTTGCTCCATTAAATTTCTCATTCATGTTTGGGAGTTCGTGTAAAAAAATAAATAAATACAAAAATAAAAAAATTAAAAAAAAATAAAACATTTTGCTATAGATGACTTAGGTTTACCCCTATTTTTTGTCTTGTTTCTGTCTGTGGGGCTTGTGGACAAATAAGTATGTCCTGAATTCTTTTGTTGGTTTTAAAATTCAAATCCAAACAGTAAAATCCACTAGAATAGGACACTTTCTAAGCAGTTTTATTAAACAGCTTTCTTATAGACTTTTCCTTTACATCACAAATGTAGACAAAAATATCACTTATACTATCTTATTAATGATTATGTAAACACTGACTCATATATATATAAATTTTTCTTTCATGAAAAGAAAAATAGTTCTCTTAGGACAACATAGAAAAAATATATATTAATATCTTATTTTGCTTTCATAAGCAACATATGTAATGACCTACATTTCTTATTCAACCAGGATACAAGACTACAAGCACACTGATGATGACAATCATTTCCTGCATTTCATTAATGTTGCACTCTTATGCTACATTAAATGAAGGTGTCTAAATCAATTCCTATCTGCTCCGAAAGATCCCTCAATTTACTCTACAGACAATTGAGTTTGGCATTTGTTTCTTCAACCTTAAAGTAGAAAAAAAAGTGATACATTTCTATTACAAAGATCCATCCACAATTGGATGCATTGCCCATTTACTATTTGTAGCAGTTAAGACAGTACTTTTTTTGAAACGCACTATACTTGGTAGCTCAGGCCCATTATGAACATACAAGTGAAGGACTGCACGATTTCCACTAAGAAGTTCTAGTTTTTGACAGGAACTACAGAAAATGGCTTTACAATGGTGGGAGTCTGTAATCTGCCACTTTGGTTTTTCTACCACCTAGATTCTGCCAAAGATTGCTGGATCCCCCTCTAGTGATCCTTCACCCACAACATCGACATGACTTGTTGTTTTAGTTGCTAAGTCAAGTCCAATTCTTATGTGACCCCATGGACTGTAGCCTGCCAACTTCCTCTGTCCATGGGGATTTCCCAGGCAAGAATACTGGAGTCATTTGCCATTTCCTACTCTAGGGGATCTTCCCAAACCAGGGATAGAACCCTCATCTCCTGCATTAGAGAAAGATTCTTTACCACTGAGCCCAGGGAAGCCCATCAATATGACTTGTTGTTGTTCAGTCATTCAATTGTGTCCAGCTCTTTGTGGCGCCATGGGCTGCAGCACGCCAGGCTTCCCTGTCCTTCACCATCTCCCAGAGCTTGCTCAAACTCAGGTGCACTGAGTCAGTGATACCATCCAACCATCTCATCCTCTGTTAGCCCCTCTCCTCCTGCCTTCAATCTTTCCCAGCATATGACTAGGGATTTCTTAAAAAGTTTTCAGCATGAGAACTTATTCCTCAGATACCTATATGATGTTCAGTCTCCATCCTTGTTCACTTAGAATATATGGTTAAGAAAATACAAAATAAGCAGTGAACATATATCTAGTAATATTTTTTAATGTATTAGCTGCTGCTGCTGCTGCTAAGTCGCTTCAATCATGTCCGACTCTGTGCGACCCCATAGACAGCAGCTTACCAGGCTCCTCTGTCCCTGGGATTCTCCAGGCAAGAACACTGGAGTCAGTTGTCATTTCCTTCTCCAATGGAGGAAAGTGAAAAGTGAAAGTGAAGTCGCTCAGTCGTGCCCGACTCTTTGTGACACCATGCACTGCAGCCTACCAGGCTCCTCCATCCATGGGATTTTCCAGGCAAGAGTACTGGAGTGGGTTGCCAGTGCCTTCTCCGAATGTATTAATTAACTATGGGTTAAATGTAAAGACTTCACCACAGATAAAGGTGATAATCTCTTCTTCCTCCCAAACACCACAAAATGGCTTTTAATACATAAAAATTAACAAATGAGAATGAAGAGAAAATTAGAAAATATAATTTCAGAAAAAAACGTTAGAATAATTTTTAGAGAGTCAAATGAGATGAAGGAAAGAAGGATCATTGACATAGCAGAGCAGAGAACATCAAAAGCTAACCAACCACATAAGGTTATGATAGGAAATGAGCTTGTTTACCTCACAAATTCCCCAAGAGTCTCTTTGTACAGGGAAGCAGGTAATATGAAAAGTGGAGGGCAAACACTGACCATGCAAGTTATTGTTTAAAGTATCTTAACTCTTTCAAAAATGTGCACCAAAAGAAATAAAATGGTATCTGGAGAAGTTTACTCAAGAACCAGGGACTACCAAGTGTCAAAGTGTTTTAAGATGAAAGCAGGGTGACAAAACAGATCTACATGTATCCCTTACACTACCCATAGCCCATTCCTCAGCCCTGAGGAATTCCAAGATACTGGTTTCCATGTTTATCTTCGTCTCGCAGAAAATTGGAGTCAATGGGAAAAAGCAGTTGAAAAACTTTTCTAGAGAAAAAGCCCTCTTTATGTTTGGGCATTTCCTAAAGACATGGAGAAATTCACTCTAAATGAAGTCAACTAGTTCAGTCCTGCTCCCCTGCCCTGGTCTTCTCCCCTACAACACAGAGCTTTCTGATCTTGGATCTTATATACGAATATTTCCTGAAGGAGTAGCATATATGAAAAGAAATCCTTTCCCATGACAGTGAAAGTGAAATTGAAAGTCGCTCAGTTGTGTCCCACTCTTTGCGACTCCATGGACTATAGAGTCCATGGAATTCTCTACACCAGAATACTGGAGCATGTAGCCTTTCCCTTCTCCAGGAGATCTTCCCAACCCACGGATCAAATCCAGGTCTCCCATGACAAGGAGATACCAAAACAAACAAAGATTTCTAAAAATGGAACTCTGTTGGACAAATAGATCACATAATATCACATTCATAAAATAAGAGCAGGAAACTACTTTTATTTAATTTTTTTTTGAATTTCTGCCTAAATTCTTTTTTTTTTTTTTTTTTTTTTGAGCTTCCATTTTACTTTATTTTACTTTACAGTACTCTATTGGTTTTGGCATACATTGACATGAATCTGCCATGGGTGTACACGAACTCCCAAACATGAACCCCGGATAAGAAAGCTGTGGTACATATACACAATGGAGTATTACTCAGCCATTAAAAAGAATACATTTGAATCAGTTCTAATAAGATAGATGAAACTGGAACCGATTATACAGAGTGAAGTAAGCCAGAAGGAAACTACTTTTAAATTCAATCAGAGAAAAAGAAATTGACAATTAAAATACAGTAGAAAAAAATTATTAGACATCTTCACATGAAATCTGTAAAAGCCCAAATAACAAAGAGAAAATCATAATTTTTTAAAAAGCAGAAAATTAATGGATTAGTTTGGGTGGTTCAACATCCAACTAGTAGAAGTTGTAGAGAAAGAAGGAAAAAAGAGGAGAGGAAATGGTCAAAGAAAAAAAAAGAAAATTGCTCCCAAACTGAAAGGCATGTATCTTTACAAGTTAAAAGAGTCCATTAAATGCCCAGTAAAGTTAATAGCATGAAATAGTCATACAAAGGCTTATTATCATGAAATTTAAGTATGTCTTAAGCGAAAGACTTTTTAAAACATTCACAAAATAAATATTCTTACAAGTAACATTAAAAAACAAACAAAAAAAAAGACAGTAGAATAAAGGTATTACAAATTCTGATGAAAATTATTTTCAACCTCTAATATCATACCTAGCCAAGGTATCAAGTCAAATGTAAAGATTGAATAAAGTCACTTTCAGATATACAATAATTTTAAAAACTTATCTCTCATATACCCTTTGTTAGGAAGTCACCAAAATTTATAATTCATGAAAAATTATATAGTAAAGTAGTAAAGAGAAAAAGAGGACTCGGACAAATGTCTTCATTACAAGAGAGAAAAAAGGGACCACTTTGGCATGATTAATGTGTTTAAGCCTAAAAAGCTATTAGTTTAATTTGAAGCAGGGGATAAATGCTGTAGGAGGCAGGTCATCAGTTAAAATAAATGACAACAATAAAAAGATTAAATGATAGGGGATTGTTAGATGCTTTGAAGTATTTATGCCTTTGGAAAATTATTGGCTGGTGTTTAACAGATATCTGTTAGAAATTTAAAAAATAATCAGTGGGACTGCATAAAAAAATAAACAAGTTTAAATAATATGAAAAAGGAATTACCTTTAACATCAAAAGTTATATAAGAATAAAACCTAATAACATATACTATTGTTACAGGAGTGAATAATAATATTTATTTAATGTTATGGTCTAAATTATTTTACTTCAAAATTCATATGTTGAAATCTTATTACCCAATATTATGATATTAGAAGATGGAACCATTGGGAGGTGATTAGATCATGAAGGTGGAACTCTAATGAATGCTATTAATGTCCTTGTAGAAGAAATCAGGGAGAAGGCAATGGCACCCTACTCCAGTCCTCTAACCTGGAAAATCCCATGGATGGAGGAGCCTCGTAGGCTGCAGTCCATGGGGTCACTGAGAGTCAGACATGACTGAGCGACTTCACTTTCACTTTTCACTTTCATGCATTGGAGAAGGACATGGCAACCCACTCCAGTGTTCTTGCCTGGAGAATCGCAGGGATGGGGGAGTCTGGTGGGCTGCCGTCTATGGGGTCGCACAGAGTCGGACACGACTGGAGCGACTTAGCAGTAGCAGAAGAGGTCAGAGTGAGATTTCTGGTCCCTTCCACTGTGTGAGGAAAAAGGGAAAAGTTGGCAGTCTGCAACCCAAAAGAGAATCTTCTAGTCAGCCAGCCATGTTGGCATCTTGCACTTCCTACCTCCAGAACTGTTAGAAGTAAATTCTGTCTTTTATAAGCTACCTGTGTGTGCTTAGAAACTCAGTCATGTCTGACTCTTTGTGACACCAGGGACTGTGGCCCTCCAAGCTCCTCCATGGGGATTCTCCAGGCAAGAATATTGGAGTGGGGTGCCATGCCCTCCTCCAGGGGATCTTCCCAACCCAGGGATCAAACTCAGGTTTCCCACATTTCAGGAGGATTTTTTACCATCTGAGCCACCAGGGAAGCCCCCTGGTCTGTAATCTTTTATTGTAGCAATTTGGATAGACTAAGATGTATAATAATGTAAATGCTGGCTGCTGCTTTATCATAAATGGAAGAAATTAAGAGTGAGGCTGGTTAAGAAAAATTCTCAATTACCCTCAATACCATCAAATACCTCTAATTCTATTAATCTCTCTGTTTAATATATTACTTCCATCCCTAACTATGTTAAAAAACCCTCTATTAAAAAAGTCTCCAGAATTCCGCTGGGACTTTTTCCTACTACACAGAGGGAGTGAGGATTCTGGGAGCTAGGTAGTTTCTTAATCAGACCTTCCCCTAATCCTGCTGTTTTCAGAACTATATCCCTTATTACTTTCAGAGATATTAGGTGTGATGAATTGCAGATATCTTAGGGTGAGGATGGATCCAAAGCAAAAACTGGGTTGCTATTCTATGAACTTATGCTTCAGCTCTGTTTGACTAAGCCAGATATTCTTTGGTTATCTTCTTTTCAAATTCTCAAAATTTTTTTGTTATTATCTTAAGTTAGTTCTTCCATGTTCTTACTTTGCAGTGCTTTTTAAAATCTTTGAAATAATTGTAGATTAATGGGAGGTTGCAAAGAAATGTACAAGGAACTTCTGTGCACACTTCTCCAAGCCTCCCCAAATATTAGCATCTTACACAACTATAGTATTGATGTAATTGATATTGTATTGATATACTTGATATATATTTGATATAATTGATATAATATTTATTGATATAATATTGAATATAATGTTAAATATAAATTGATATAANTGCCATGGGTGTACACGAACTCCCAAACATGAACCCCGGATAAGAAAGCTGTGGTACATATACACAATGGAGTATTACTCAGCCATTAAAAAGAATACATTTGAATTAGTTCTAATAAGATAGATGAAACTGGAACCGATTATACAGAGTGAAGTAAGCCAGAAGGAAACTACTTTTAAATTCAATCAGAGAAAAAGAAATTGACAATTAAAATACAGTAGAAAAAAATTATTAGACATCTTCACATGAAATCTGTAAAAGCCCAAATAACAAAGAGAAAATCATAATTTTTTAAAAAGCAGAAAATTAATGGATTAGTTTGGGTGGTTCAACATCCAACTAGTAGAAGTTGTAGAGAAAGAAGGAAAAAAGAGGAGAGGAAATGGTCAAAGAAAAAAAAAGAAAATTGCTCCCAAACTGAAAGGCATGTATCTTTACAAGTTAAAAGAGTCCATTAAATGCCCAGTAAAGTTAATAGCATGAAATAGTCATACAAAGGCTTATTATCATGAAATTTAAGTATGTCTTAAGCGAAAGACTTTTTAAAACATTCACAAAATAAATATTCTTACAAGTAACATTAAAAAACAAACAAAAAAAAAGACAGTAGAATAAAGGTATTACAAATTCTGATGAAAATTATTTTCAACCTCTAATATCATACCTAGCCAAGGTATCAAGTCAAATGTAAAGATTGAATAAAGTCACTTTCAGATATACAATAATTTTAAAAACTTATCTCTCATATACCCTTTGTTAGGAAGTCACCAAAATTTATAATTCATGAAAAATTATATAGTAAAGTAGTAAAGAGAAAAAGAGGACTCGGACAAATGTCTTCATTACAAGAGAGAAAAAAGGGACCACTTTGGCATGATTAATGTGTTTAAGCCTAAAAAGCTATTAGTTTAATTTGAAGCAGGGGATAAATGCTGTAGGAGGCAGGTCATCAGTTAAAATAAATGACAACAATAAAAAGATTAAATGATAGGGGATTGTTAGATGCTTTGAAGTATTTATGCCTTTGGAAAATTATTGGCTGGTGTTTAACAGATATCTGTTAGAAATTTAAAAAATAATCAGTGGGACTGCATAAAAAAATAAACAAGTTTAAATAATATGAAAAAGGAATTACCTTTAACATCAAAAGTTATATAAGAATAAAACCTAATAACATATACTATTGTTACAGGAGTGAATAATAATATTTATTTAATGTTATGGTCTAAATTATTTTACTTCAAAATTCATATGTTGAAATCTTATTACCCAATATTATGATATTAGAAGATGGAACCATTGGGAGGTGATTAGATCATGAAGGTGGAACTCTAATGAATGCTATTAATGTCCTTGTAGAAGAAATCAGGGAGAAGGCAATGGCACCCTACTCCAGTCCTCTAACCTGGAAAATCCCATGGATGGAGGAGCCTCGTAGGCTGCAGTCCATGGGGTCACTGAGAGTCAGACATGACTGAGCGACTTCACTTTCACTTTTCACTTTCATGCATTGGAGAAGGACATGGCAACCCACTCCAGTGTTCTTGCCTGGAGAATCGCAGGGATGGGGGAGTCTGGTGGGCTGCCGTCTATGGGGTCGCACAGAGTCGGACACGACTGGAGCGACTTAGCAGTAGCAGAAGAGGTCAGAGTGAGATTTCTGGTCCCTTCCACTGTGTGAGGAAAAAGGGAAAAGTTGGCAGTCTGCAACCCAAAAGAGAATCTTCTAGTCAGCCAGCCATGTTGGCATCTTGCACTTCCTACCTCCAGAACTGTTAGAAGTAAATTCTGTCTTTTATAAGCTACCTGTGTGTGCTTAGAAACTCAGTCATGTCTGACTCTTTGTGACACCAGGGACTGTGGCCCTCCAAGCTCCTCCATGGGGATTCTCCAGGCAAGAATATTGGAGTGGGGTGCCATGCCCTCCTCCAGGGGATCTTCCCAACCCAGGGATCAAACTCAGGTTTCCCACATTTCAGGAGGATTTTTTACCATCTGAGCCACCAGGGAAGCCCCCTGGTCTGTAATCTTTTATTGTAGCAATTTGGATAGACTAAGATGTATAATAATGTAAATGCTGGCTGCTGCTTTATCATAAATGGAAGAAATTAAGAGTGAGGCTGGTTAAGAAAAATTCTCAATTACCCTCAATACCATCAAATACCTCTAATTCTATTAATCTCTCTGTTTAATATATTACTTCCATCCCTAACTATGTTAAAAAACCCTCTATTAAAAAAGTCTCCAGAATTCCGCTGGGACTTTTTCCTACTACACAGAGGGAGTGAGGATTCTGGGAGCTAGGTAGTTTCTTAATCAGACCTTCCCCTAATCCTGCTGTTTTCAGAACTATATGCCTTATTACTTTCAGAGATATTAGGTGTGATGAATTGCAGATATCTTAGGGTGAGGATGGATCCAAAGCAAAAACTGGGTTGCTATTCTATGAACTTATGCTTCAGCTCTGTTTGACTAAGCCAGATATTCTTTGGTTATCTTCTTTTCAAATTCTCAAAATTTTTTTGTTATTATCTTAAGTTAGTTCTTCCATGTTCTTACTTTGCAGTGCTTTTTAAAATCTTTGAAATAATTGTAGATTAATGGGAGGTTGCAAAGAAATGTACAAGGAACTTCTGTGCACACTTCTCCAAGCCTCCCCAAATATTAGCATCTTACACAACTATAGTATTGATGTAATTGATATTGTATTGATATACTTGATATATATTTGATATAATTGATATAATATTTATTGATATAATATTGAATATAATGTTAAATATAAATTGATATAATATTAAAAATAAGAAGTTGACAAATCAAGAAACTGACATTGGCACCATTCATAAATCTTATTCAGAATATATCAGTTATACATGCACTTACTTTTGTGTTTGTGTCTGTGCAATTTGTCACATATATAGGCTTGGATAACTGCTACCACAATCAAAGTATGCAGCTTTACTATCACAAAATTCTCTTGTTACTCCTTTGTAAATCACAAGACTCTTCTGTTACCCCTCTCCTCTCACCCTTTAACCCTGACAACAACAATTTCCTATTTATCTCTATAGTTGTTAATATGTTAGTTCATGAATGTTTTTAATGGAATATTATTTAATTACAGATTGACTTCTTTTTATTCAGCATAATTTCCTTGAGGCTTCTCCAATGAGATTGTTATATGTATTAATAACCCCTTCTTTTNAGACTCTTCTGTTACCCCTCTCCTCTCACCCTTTAACCCTGACAACAACAATTTCCTATTTATCTCTATAGTTGTTAATATGTTAGTTCATGAATGTTTTTAATGGAATATTATTTAATTACAGATTGACTTCTTTTTATTCAGCATAATTTCCTTGAGGCTTCTCCAATGAGATTGTTATATGTATTAATAACCCCTTCTTTTCTATTACTGAGTAGTAATAAAATTATGGTATATCAAAAATTTAACTAATCATCCATATGCAGAACACTAGAGTAGGTTCCTGTTTTTGACAATTAACATTAAAGCTACTATGCCTATTTAGGTACAGATTCCTGTGGGAAGTCTTAATTTCCTTAGAATAAATAACCACGGCTACAATTTTTTCCTACATGACAACTCCACTTCTAGGTTTGAAGGAAAGTATCAAGCTATTTTACAGAGTGGCTGTATTTTTGTACATTCTTCCCTGCAATATATGAGTATTTAAATTTTTCTGCATACTCACCAGCATTTGGTACTGTCACTATTTTTTTAACTTCAGCCTTTGCGATAAAGTGCGTAGTGATATCTGTTCATAGTTACAATTTACATTATCTAATTGCTAAACATTCCAAACATACTTTTGTGTGTTTATTTGTCATATATTGTTATCTTTGGTGAAGCATTTGTGTATATCTTTTTGCTTATTTTCTAATTGGATTGCTCATTTTCTTTGAATATTGAGAATTCTTATGTATTCTGGATACAAGGCCTCTGTTGGATAAGAAACTTGCAAATATGTTTTTCAAGGCTTTACTTTGTCTTCTCCTCTTTATAGCTGAGTCTCTTGCAGAACAAAAGTTTCAAATTTTGAAGAGGCCTTTTTTATCAATTTTTCTTTTTATGGATCATGCTTTTGGTGTCAAGGCTAAGAACTCTTTACTAGTTCTAGATTTTTCTCCTGTGTTCTTTCCTATAAGTTTTTATAGTTTTACATTTTACATTAAAGTCTAAGACCAATTGTCAGTTAAGAGTGAAGTACTGGTCAAGGCTATTTTTTTCTAATGGGTGTTCAATGGCTCCAAAACCATTCATTCAAAAAGATACCCCCCTTCCATTGAATGGCTTTTGCCTCTCTGTCAAAATTTATTTAGAAGTATTTGTGTGGATCTCTTTCTGGGTTCTCTCTCTGTTCTCTTCCATTAGTCTATGTGTCTGTCCTCGCCATCCCACTATCTTCGTTAGTGTGTCAATGCCTTTCTAACATCTTTTTACTGTTTTATTTTTTAAAGCAGTAATTCAAGAGACATACTGGAAGTAAAGGCATAAGTTTGACCTGTTATTTTTTCATAAAATCTACTTTTTAAGTTGATGCTGGGAAAGATTTAAAGCAGGAGGAGAAGGGGATGACAGAGGATGAGATGGTTGGATGGCATCACCAACTCAATGGACATGAGTTGCAGCAAACTTCAGGAGATAGTGAAGGGCAGGGAAGCCTGGCATGCTTTAGTCCATGCGGCCACAAAGAGTTGGACATGGCTTAGCAACTGAACGNCAGGAGGAGAAGGGGATGACAGAGGATGAGATGGTTGGATGGCATCACCAACTCAATGGACATGAGTTGCAGCAAACTTCAGGAGATAGTGAAGGGCAGGGAAGCCTGGCATGCTTTAGTCCATGCGGCCACAAAGAGTTGGACATGGCTTAGCAACTGAACGACAACTTTTAAAATATCTTTTTCATTGTTTCACTAGCTGTGGCAAAAGTATTAATGTTGCATAGTTTAAAAAATAATTTTTTAGTAATTTTCTTACCAAAATAGTGTGAAGTGAAGTGAAATGAAGTCACTCAGTCGTGTCCGACTCTTTGCGACCCCATGGACTGTAGCCCACCAGGCTCCTCCATCCATGGGATTCTCCAAGCAAGAGTACTGGAGTGGGTTGCCATTGCCTTCTCGAGGGGATCTTCCCAACCCAGGGATCGAACCTGGGTCTCCCACTTTGTAAGCAGACAACCCCATGGACTGTAGCCCACCAGGCTCCTCCATCCATGGGATTCTCCAAGCAAGAGTACTGGAGTGGGTTGCCATTGCCTTCTCGAGGGGATCTTCCCAACCCAGGGATCGAACCTGGGTCTCCCACTTTGTAAGCAGACGCTTTACCGTCTGAGACACCAGGGAAATTTTTTTTTTTTTAGTGTAGGATCTACATATATTTTAAAAATAATACCTAGGTCTGTGACAAATGCTAAGATGAATACAAGCATAAAAAGAAGCCAAATCAGAGGGGGAATAATACATTTTTCCAGAGATGAGGTGGAGGAGAGGGGTAAAAGAGGAATACAGGAAAGGTGACAAGGGAGCTGGATTTTCCCACATCTAGAGAGGGTGTAAATGCAAGAATTAGTAGTTGGTTCATAGAATCAATTTTAAATTGACTTCCTTGGTGGTTCAGATGGTAAAGCGTCTGTCTACAATGCGGGAGACCCGGGTTCAATCCCTGGGTTGGGAAGATCCCCTGGAGAAGGAAATGGCAATCCACTCCAGTACTATTGCCTGGAAAATCCCATGGACAGAGGAGCCTGGCAGGCTCCTCTGTCCATGGGGTCTCAAAGAGTGNTCAATCCCTGGGTTGGGAAGATCCCCTGGAGAAGGAAATGGCAATCCACTCCAGTACTATTGCCTGGAAAATCCCATGGACAGAGGAGCCTGGCAGGCTCCTCTGTCCATGGGGTCTCAAAGAGTCGAACACGACTGAGTGACTTCACTTTCACTTTCATAGAATCAATTTCGAATATAGCTTCAGAGGACTTCTGCTTCTAGTTAAGATAAATAAGAGGAGTTGGATTTACTCTTGCACCAAAAACAGGTAAGGTGAAGAAATATACAAAACAAAGTCACACAAAACATTGAACATCAACAACATAGGATGGTGACCAATCAGAACTGGGAAAATATAAGGGGCCCTAAAATTGCTGCAGCTTCCTGTCTGAAGATTAGGCATAAGGGAGAGGAAACCCAGGCAGAGCCAGCTGTCCCCCAAAGTGGAGGAGATGGGATGGTGTGTCCAGGGAAGCCAGCCAGCTAGACTTTACAAAGTAGAATATAGGGAACTTTCTTGGTGGCCCAGTGGCTAAGACTCTGCGCTCCCAATGCAGGGGCCCTGGCTTCGATCCCTGGTTGGGAAACTACAAAGTAGAATACTGGATATTTGGGTAATAAGAGTTGCAAGGAGAGAAAATTCCAGAGTTCTGTGGAGGGTTCCCATTAAGGTTCAACAGATAGTAATCAGCACATAAATGAGAGTTCAGGAAAAGAACCACATAGAAAAATTAGAAGGAACAGTGCTCAGAGACCACACAGGACTGGAAATAGCACCTATATCCAAGAGCCAGAGTAGAAAACCTCCCAATTTACAGGGCATCGACTGGAATTCTAAAAATGTCTTGCCTCATTGTTGGGGAAGTATTAACCTTATTTCTCATCCCAGCTAACAAAATTTAAAATTAAGGCCCCAAAAGATCAAACTGTTTTCAAACAACCACATGCAGAAGTCAAGACTATTCATAGGATGACAAAAATATTCAGAAACAGAAAGGTTAAATTCACAATGTGTGGGCAACTCCCCCAAATAGAAGGCATACAAAGAAGCATGCAAATATAACTCATGAGGAGAAAAATCAATCAACTGACCCAAAAATGAAATGAAGTGGTATAATATCACTATCTTACCTTGGTAATACCCTGAGGTTTTAGGACTTGTGGTACTTTAAGTGGGGTGATTAAGATGGAAAAAGTGATAAATTCAGTGGAAGCAGAAGCTTAGCAACTTTAAGAAGTCCCAAGTTTTGGCGGGGGCTTGTTTTTTCTATTTTATAATAAGAAGGGGTTGGAAGCAAATTTACTACGATCTTGAAGCAAATGGTAACTCTGGGAGGCTGGAAGATTTAAGTATGCTGGCAGCTGACTTTTGGGTTAATACTAGCAAAATTAATTTAATTTTAGAATGAGAAATATTTAAGTGTCAATAGAAATATAGCACTCAACTTTTGAACCAAGGGCCTTAGGGTGATTTGGGATTACTTAAGTAGTCCTAATACTCTATTTGGACCCTAATCAATACTGGACACAATTACATTCTGGTGACAGGTGTCCAAGTAACCTCTTCCTTTTCCACTCTTTCAAAAAATAGAAGCAGACTCACAGACTTAAGAGAATGAACTTGTGGTTACCATGATTGGGGGGAGGGAGATGGATAGACTGTGAGTTTGGGACTGACCTGTACACACTATTATATTTAAAATAACTAACCAGAATGTACTGTAAAGAAAAAAAGTAAGAATTAAAATGGGCATTATCTATGTAAGCATAATACATAATGCTTTCTCTGGGAACTGCACTAAATAAAATTACTTAAGCAAGTATGAAAAAATAAGAAAGAAATAAAAACAGGCAGTTTTATCAAACCTAGTTCCTGTTCACTATAGGAAAGGCACGAATAGATGATAAATCTACTGTTTTGAAACTGAGACATAGCCCAGCTTCTCCACACCCAGCTTCATTGGTTGGAAACAGTGGTGTTGGAACTGAACAAATGCAGCTATGAAGCTTACTGAGCTTTTACATGGCCTTTGACCTTGGCTGTCTCACTGTCCTTGCCCGTTCTTGTCATGTCTATCAAAGCACCAACACTCCAGCTTTCATTGCTGTCTTGGCCTTTGTGCTCCTATCAGCATTGACCTCTGCAGGACAGAATCCCTCACATTCCCTTGGCATGGCCCATAAGACTGAATAAAGCTCCTCAGAAGCCACTCCAGAGGTCATTTAGAACCTGCCGAGAAAAAGCAAATGAAAAGCAAAACAAAAATAATATAATGAACCACAACAGCAGTTGATGGATTCCCTTATTAGCTAACCAATCCTTAGTTAAACGATTTTCTTTCACTTTCAGTTCAGTTCAGTTCAGTCACTCAGTCGTGTCCGACTCTTTGCGACCCCATGAATCGCAGCACTCCAGACCTCCCTGTCCATCACCAACTCCCGGAGTTCACTCAGACTCGCATCCATCGAGTCAGTGATGCCATCCAGCTGTCTCATCCTCTGTCGTCCCCTTCTCCTCCTGCCCCCAATCCCTCCCAGCATCAAAGTCGTTTCCAATGAGTCAACTCTTCACATGAGGTGGCCAAAATACTGGAGTTTCAGCTTTAGCACCATTCTTTCATTTTAAGTTTTAATTTAGATTTGGGAGGAAAAGCTTCTGTCTTCTTTTTTGTAACTTGAGTTCTGTTCCTGATAATAATAAAAATCCTTGTTATTTTGAAGGGCTAATTCAATTAGCAAAGTTGCAAGATTAGATTCAATTTTGAGTGGCTAAGAAATGTCATTTTTGGCTAGACCAACAACATTCTCCCTTTTCCTAAATATTAATAATAGCAGGTAGTGCTGTAAGATTCTGGCCAGGCTGCAATAAGGGGTCAGCCAGCTGGGCCCTGACCCAGGGCACCGATCTATGGGGACACAGAACAATCCACCATCCCTGCTAGAAAAGGTATATTTATAGAACTCCTCTGTGTGAGACTATAATATGAGGTTGAAAGGACTTTTGTTAAGTTACTTGGGATAGGACAGGTGCGATCCCACAATATATTCCTAAGTTGCCTGACAAAAACCAAAAGCAAAGCTGTCATTTCACCCAGTTAGGGTCTAAGTTTGGAGCTTAAATGGAATTGTAATTGTACATAACAATGGACAGGAGACAGCCTTCCAGCTATCTTTTCTTAGTGTTGACTTTCTTTTCTTTCTCCAAGGAACCCAGCCTTAGCCTTTAATTCTGCTGAATAAATATTGAAAGAGAATCAGTCCTAGAAGATGCATAATATTTATCTACTGATGCGCAATACTGTTAAGCCGCCAAATATCTTGGCCTTACCCTGGGGTTGAGGAACTCCAACGTTGTAGATCCAGCCTTGACTGGCTGAAGGACAGAAATATAGGCAATAATTCAGTGACTAGATTTCTAGATATGAAACCTAATCGATAAACCAAAAATCACACTTTAGCATAAACAACACAGTGTAGCTGTTCAAAAATCTACCTTTTCAAGAGGTTCATTCCAATTATTCTAACATGCTATCTAATCCAACTGATAAGAGGTAATAAAATGTTATCCTATTCATTTCAGCACATTGCCTAATTGATAGTCCTGGTTTATTTGCCAACTGAGAAATATCTCTGAGGCAAGAATTTAGTGAAGAAGATAGCAAAATGAGAGGCCTGTTTTCTGCAGAAATTAGAAGGAAAAGAAGTTGCAAAATTAATGTATTATCTTAGAGTCCAAGAAGGAGAAGGCTGAACTGAAACAAAAAGTAAGACGTGTATGTACTTATTCATTCAATTACCACGTGCTGTCAGGTCTCCCTGTCCACGGGTTCTGCATCCTCAGATTCAACAACCACAGATCAAAAATACTGGGGAAAAATTTTCAAAAAATTTCCAAAAAGCAAAACTTGAATTTGCTGCACATAGGCGATAATCTACATAGCATTTAATAATTATTTAAATAGTATTTACACTCTATTATTAATAGTTAATACAAGTAATCTAGAGAGGATTTTAAGTCTATGGGAGGAAATTATAAGCAAATAATACACCATTTTATGTTTGAAGGACTTTGAGCATCTGCAGATTTTGGTACCCATGGGAATCCTGGAATCAGTTTCCTGAAGACACCAAGGGATGACTGTATTAAGGAGCATTGGGAGTCTATGTTCCAGCTATTACTCTTGGCACTGGGGAAAGAACACAGCAAAGAACAAAAGAAAGTCCTGCACCATGGAGATGTCATCCTAGAGAGAGAAATGGTGATCTGTTAACTCTTAATTGTAAGTCGAATAGTGATGAGCACAGGTAATAGGGAAAGAGGATGCTGAAGGAGGGTATGGGTTTATTTACTGCTTTATCTTCTGTAGAGTTATCTGAGAAGGCATCACTGATAAGGCAAATTTAAGCAGTAATATATGAGAAGTGAGAGACTTTATGGTTGGGGGGATGGGTGGGAGGAAGGGATAGTTAGGAAATTTGGGATTGACATGTACACACTGCTTTATTTAAAATAGATAACCAACAAGGACCTTTTCTACAGCACAGGGAATGCTACTTAATATTCTGTAATAACTTAAATGGGAAAAGAATTTGAGAAATAATAGATACACATATATGTATAACTGAGTCATTTTGCTATATACCTGAAACTAACACAACGTTGTTAACCAACTAAACTCCAATATAAAATTAAAAAAATTTTAAAAGTCAGAGAGTGAGTTCCAAGTTTGTTCAGAGGAATGGTTTCAGGAAGAAGCAGACAATGCAGTAATGGGAGTGGTTATAGGTTCAACTAACAGGAAGGATCGTGGCTAGATCACTAAGATCATGGCACCCAGCTCCATCACTTCATGGCAAATAGATGGGGAAACAATGGAAAGTGACAAGACTTTATTTTGGGGGGCTCCAAAATCACTGCAGATGGTGACTGCAATCATGAAATTAAAAGATGCTTGCTCCTTGGAAGAAAAGTTATGACCAACCTAGACAGCTTAAAAAGCAGAGACATTACTTTGCCAACAAAGGTCCATCTAATCAAAGCTATGGTTTTTCCAGTAGTCATGTATGGATGTGAGAATTGGACCATAAAGAAAGGTGAGCACTGAAGAATTTATGCTTTTGAACTGTGGTGTTGGAGAAGACTCTTGAGAGTGCCTTGGACTGCAAGGAGATTCAACCAGTCCATCCTAAAGGAAATCAATCATGAATATTTATTGGAAGGACTGATGCTGAAGCTGAAGCTCCAATACTTGGTCACCTGATGTGAAGAACTGACTCTTTGGAAAAGACCCTGATTTTAGGAAAGACTGAAGATGGGAGAAGGGGACGACAGAGGATGAGATGTTTGGATGGCATCCCTGACTTGATGGACATGAGTTTGGGCAAGCTCTGGAACAGGATGATGGATATGGAAGCCTGGCGTGCTGCAGTCCATGGGGTTGCAAAGAGTCAGAAATACTGGAGTTTCAGCTTTAGCACCATTCTTTCATTTTAAGTTTTAATTTAGATTTGGGAGGAAAAGCTTCTGTCTTCTTTTTTGTAACTTGAGTTCTGTTCCTGATAATAATAAAAATCCTTGTTATTTTGAAGGGCTAATTCAATTAGCAAAGTTGCAAGATTAGATTCAATTTTGAGTGGCTAAGAAATGTCATTTTTGGCTAGACCAACAACATTCTCCCTTTTCCTAAATATTAATAATAGCAGGTAGTGCTGTAAGATTCTGGCCAGGCTGCAATAAGGGGTCAGCCAGCTGGGCCCTGACCCAGGGCACCGATCTATGGGGACACAGAACAATCCACCATCCCTGCTAGAAAAGGTATATTTATAGAACTCCTCTGTGTGAGACTATAATATGAGGTTGAAAGGACTTTTGTTAAGTTACTTGGGATAGGACAGGTGCGATCCCACAATATATTCCTAAGTTGCCTGACAAAAACCAAAAGCAAAGCTGTCATTTCACCCAGTTAGGGTCTAAGTTTGGAGCTTAAATGGAATTGTAATTGTACATAACAATGGACAGCAGACAGCCTTCCAGCTATCTTTTCTTAGTGTTGACTTTCTTTTCTTTCTCCAAGGAACCCAGCCTTAGCCTTTAATTCTGCTGAATAAATATTGAAAGAGAATCAGTCCTAGAAGGTGCATAATATTTATCTACTGATGCGCAATACTGTTAAGCCGCCAAATATCTTGGCCTTACCCTGGGGTTGAGGAACTCCAACGTTGTAGATCCAGCCTTGACTGGCTGAAGGACAGAAATATAGGCAATAATTCAGTGACTAGATTTCTAGATATGAAACCTAATCGATAAACCAAAAATCACACTTTAGCATAAACAACACAGTGTAGCTGTTCAAAAATCTACCTTTTCAAGAGGTTCATTCCAATTATTCTAACATGCTATCTAATCCAACTGATAAGAGGTAATAAAATGTTATCCTATTCATTTCAGCACATTGCCTAATTGATAGTCCTGGTTTATTTGCCAACTGAGAAATATCTCTGAGGCAAGAATTTAGTGAAGAAGATAGCAAAATGAGAGGCCTGTTTTCTGCAGAAATTAGAAGGAAAAGAAGTTGCAAAATTAATGTATTATCTTAGAGTCCAAGAAGGAGAAGATGAGAAATATCTCTGAGGCAAGAATTTAGTGAAGAAGATAGCAAAATGAGAGGCCTGTTTTCTGCAGAAATTAGAAGGAAAAGAAGTTGCAAAATTAATGTATTATCTTAGAGTCCAAGAAGGAGAAGGCTGAACTGAAACAAAAAGTAAGACGTGTATGTACTTATTCATTCAATTACCACGTGCTGTCAGGTCTCCCTGTCCACGGGTTCTGCATCCTCAGATTCAACAACCACAGATCAAAAATACTGGGGAAAAATTTTCAAAAAATTTCCAAAAAGCAAAACTTGAATTTGCTGCACATAGGCGATAATCTACATAGCATTTAATAATTATTTAAATAGTATTTACACTCTATTATTAATAGTTAATACAAGTAATCTAGAGAGGATTTTAAGTCTATGGGAGGAAATTATAAGCAAATAATACACCATTTTATGTTTGAAGGACTTTGAGCATCTGCAGATTTTGGTACCCATGGGAATCCTGGAATCAGTTTCCTGAAGACACCAAGGGATGACTGTATTAAGGAGCATTGGGAGTCTATGTTCCAGCTATTACTCTTGGCACTGGGGAAAGAACACAGCAAAGAACAAAAGAAAGTCCTGCACCATGGAGATGTCATCCTAGAGAGAGAAATGGTGATCTGTTAACTCTTAATTGTAAGTCGAATAGTGATGAGCACAGGTAATAGGGAAAGAGGATGCTGAAGGAGGGTATGGGTTTATTTACTGCTTTATCTTCTGTAGAGTTATCTGAGAAGGCATCACTGATAAGGCAAATTTAAGCAGTAATATATGAGAAGTGAGAGACTTTATGGTTGGGGGGATGGGTGGGAGGAAGGGATAGTTAGGAAATTTGGGATTGACATGTACACACTGCTTTATTTAAAATAGATAACCAACAAGGACCTTTTCTACAGCACAGGGAATGCTACTTAATATTCTGTAATAACTTAAATGGGAAAAGAATTTGAGAAATAATAGATACACGTATATGTATAACTGAGTCATTTTGCTATATACCTGAAACTAACACAACGTTGTTAACCAACTAAACTCCAATATAAAATTAAAAAAATTTTAAAAGTCAGAGAGTGAGTTCCAAGTTTGTTCAGAGGAATGGTTTCAGGAAGAAGCAGACAATGCAGTAATGGGAGTGGTTATAGGTTCAACTAACAGGAAGGATCGTGGCTAGATCACTAAGATCATGGCACCCAGCTCCATCACTTCATGGCAAATAGATGGGGAAACAATGGAAAGTGACAAGACTTTATTTTGGGGGGCTCCAAAATCACTGCAGATGGTGACTGCAATCATGAAATTAAAAGATGCTTGCTCCTTGGAAGAAAAGTTATGACCAACCTAGACAGCTTAAAAAGCAGAGACATTACTTTGCCAACAAAGGTCCATCTAATCAAAGCTATGGTTTTTCCAGTAGTCATGTATGGATGTGAGAATTGGACCATAAAGAAAGGTGAGCACTGAAGAATTTATGCTTTTGAACTGTGGTGTTGGAGAAGACTCTTGAGAGTGCCTTGGACTGCAAGGAGATTCAACCAGTCCATCCTAAAGGAAATCAATCATGAATATTTATTGGAAGGACTGATGCTGAAGCTGAAGCTCCAATACTTGGTCACCTGATGTGAAGAACTGACTCTTTGGAAAAGACCCTGATTTTAGGAAAGACTGAAGATGGGAGAAGGGGACGACAGAGGATGAGATGTTTGGATGGCATCCCTGACTTGATGGACATGAGTTTGGGCAAGCTCTGGAACAGGATGATGGATATGGAAGCCTGGCGTGCTGCAGTCCATGGGGTTGCAAAGAGTCAGACATGACTAAGCGACTAAACTGAACTGAACTAAACAGGAAGGAGGCCAAGGGAGAGCTAAGGGGAGAGTGGCAGGAGAAGAGACTGGAGAGCTAGAAGAGAACCCAGGTTACTTAAGTCATATTGTTTAACACGAGGACTTTGGATTTCAGTTGGAGAGAGATGGATTTTAGACTAGGACAGTGAAAAGCTGCCATGACCTCGATACATGGTGAAGGAAGAGACCACATAATTTGTTGATAGTTTAGATATGGGTTGAAGAGGAAGTGAGGAGAGAGAAAGAAGGACTTCCAACTGCAGGGAACGATCATTTATCTTCATTTACGATGCTTCAACTGTGATCAATGTCAATTTATTTAAAGCCTTCCTGATAACAAGCATGTATTTCTGGGGCAAGTTCTCTGAAGAAAAATCCATGAAATTGTTATTTAGTGAGATATTGTTGGGAGAAAATAAATTAGAGTGAGTAACCCCACGAAGCAAATATATAGCAGCACTATAATGTCTGCAAATCTTGAGATTGGCTTTAGGAAGTATTATTTATATAATCTCAGTAACGTGCAGTCACAAGCAAAGGGTTTCACCAAAGCAACATTAATCTAAGAGACAAATATATAAGAAAGTAAATCAAGTTTTTATAGATTTTTAAAGAATTTTTTAAAAATCAAGTTTTTAATTTTCAGTTAAAATTATGTGCAAAGTGGTGAAAGTAAAGTGATTTTTTAAAAGCACTATGAATTCAAAATTGTTAAGAAATCTGTATTCTGGCTAATTTTAATATTCAAATGTATGTTTTAAAGATAAGTTTTATTTTATCCTTTATATATGATTAGAACTGGCCATACACAGAAAAAGGAGGTGGGTTGAAAGAGGGCTGTGAAACCAGTCAGGCGTTTTGATGTCTCCCAAGATAAGTGAACACTTCTGCTTTATAATTTTCTTAATTTTTTAAAAAAAATTAAGTAACTTGAAAATGCTTCCAATGATGCTTGAAGAAACTGAATTACAAGCTAAGTAAAATATGAGGTCTATATAGAAGCCAACAAGAAAAAATGTTAGGCTGGGTTAATAGAGAAAAGCCTGTGGTCAGTTCAAGGCTAAGTTGACAATTGTTCTGTCTTTTTCCAGGAAACAGATGTTATGTAGAGATCACCAGTATTGACCTTAACTGAAACAAAGTAGGGCAGAGAGCAGAAACTTCCACATGGTAGCAAAGGGTATTTGTTTCTTCTTGGTCATAAGAAATTAATTTGAAGAAGGAAGATGAATGGCAAGAGCTGGGCAAGAGTCTACGGAAGAAAACTCAAGCACCTAAAGGCAGACAGAAAGAATAAATGCTGAAATTTCAACAATAAAAAAGCAGGAATCATACTTATCTAATCTACCAAATTGTGGCTAGACCATAAAATTCCAAATAATTAGATAAGGGTATATTTAATAGACAAGGCTGTATATTGTCACCCAGTTTATTTAATTTTTAAGCAGAGTTGCTGCTGCTGCTGCTAAGTCACTTCAGTCGTGTCCGACTCTGTGCGACCCCATAGATGGCAGCCCACCAGGCTCCCCCACCCCTGGGATTCTTCAGGCAAGAATACTGGAGTGGGTTGCCATTGCCTTCTCCAATGCATGAAAGTGAAAAGTGAAAGTGAAGTCACTCAGTCGTGTTCGACTGTTGGTGACCCCATGGATTGCAGCCTACTAGGCTCCTCCGCCCATGGGATTTTCCAGGCAAGAGTACTGGAGTGGGTTGCCATTGCCTTCTCCATCATGTTAAATGTCAGGCTGGATGAATCACAGGCTGGAATCAAGACTGCAAGAGAAGTATCAACAAACTCAGATGTGCAGATGATACCACCCTAATGGTAGAAAATGAAGAGGAATGATGGAGCCTCTTGCTGAGAGTGAAAGAAGAAAGTGAAAAAGCTGGCTTGAAATTTAAAATTCAAAAAATGATCATGGCATCTGGTCCCATCATTTCAAGCCAAATAGAAAGGGAAAAAATGGAAACAGTAATATTTTAGTTTCTTGGGCTCCAAAATCACTGCAGATGGTGACTGCAGCCATAAAATTAAAAGACACTTGCTCCTTGAAAGGAAAGCTGTAACAAACCTAGACAGCATATTAAAAACCAGAGACATTATTTTGCCAACGAAGACTGAAATAATCAAAATTGTTTGTCCAGCAGTCAGGCACAGATGTGAGAATTGGACGTAAAGAAGGTTGAGCACTAAGGAATTGATGCTTTTGAATTGTGGTGCTAGAGAAAACTCTTGACAGACCCTTGGACTGCAAGGAGATCCAACCAGTTAATCCCAAAGGAAATCAACCCTGAATATTCTTTAGAAGGACTGATGCTGAAACTCCAATATTTTGGCCACCTGATGAGAAGAGCTGACTCAATGGAAAAGATCCTGATGCTGGGAAAGATTGAAGGCAAAAGGATAAGAGGGTAGCAGAGAATGAGATGCTTAGATAGCATCATCCACTCAACGGACATGAGTTTGAGCAAACTCTGAGAGATACTGGAATGCAAAAGTAGGAAGTCAAGAAACACCTGGAGTAACAGGCAAATTTGGCCTTGGAGTATGGAATGAAGCAGGGCAAAAGCTAATAGAGTTTTGCCAATAGAACGCACTAGTCATAACAAATACCCTCTTTCAACAACACAAGAGAAGACTCTACACATGAACATCACCAGATGGCCAACACCAAAATCAGATTGATTATATTCTTTGCAGCCAAAGATGGAGAAACTCTATACAGCCAGCAAAAACAAGACCAGGAGCTGACTGTGACTCAGATCATGAATTCTTTATTGCCAATTTCAGACATAAATTGAAGAAAGTGGGGAAAATCACTAGACCATTCAGGTATGAGCTAATTCAAATCCCTTATGATTATACAGTGGAAGTGAGAAATAGATTTAAGGGACTAGATGTGATAGCAGAGTGATTGATGAACTATGGATGGAGGTTCATGACATTGAACAGGAGGCAGGGATCAAACCAACCCTAAGAAAAAAGAAACACAAAAAAGCAAAATGGCTCTCTGAGCAGACCTTACAAATGGCTGTGAAAAGAAGAGAAGCAAAACGCAAAGGAGGAAAGGAAAGATATAGCCATTTAAATGTGGTTTGGGAGAATAGCATTGAAATATGTATACTATCATGTAAGAAACAAAAAAATAAAATGAAATGCAAGCTGGGTTAAAAAAAAAAAATAAATGTGGAGTTTCAAAGAATAGCAAGGAGGAATAACAAAGCCTTCCTCAGTGATCAGTGCAAAGAAATAGAGGAAAACAATAGAATGGGAAAGACTAGAGATCTCTTCAAGAAAATTAGAGCTACCGAGGGAATATTTCATGTAAAGATGGGCTCAATAAAGGACAGAAATGGCATGGACCTAACAGAAGCAGAAGATATTAAGAAAAAGTGGCAAGAATACACAGAAGAATTATACAAAATAGATCTTTGTGACCCAGATAATCATAGATTTAAGGGCCTAGATCTGATAGATAGAGTGCCTGATGAACTATGGACGGAGGTTCATGACATTGTACAGGAGACAGGGATCAAGACCAGCCCCATGGAAAAGAAAGGCAAAAAAGCGAAATGGCTGTCTGGGAAGGCCTTACAAATAGCTGTGAAAAGAAGAGAGGCGAAAAGCAAAGGAGAAAAGGAAAGATATAAGATCTGAATGCAGAGTTCCAAAGAATAGCAAAAAGAGATAAGAAAGCCTTCTTCAGCAATCAATGCAAAGAAATAGAGGAAAAGAACAGAATGGGAAAGACTAGAGATCTCTTCAAGAAAATTAGAGATACCAAGGGAACATTTCATGCAAAGATGGGCTCAATAAAGGACAGAAATGGTATGGACCTAACAGAAGCAGAAGATATTAAGAAGAGGTGGCAAGAATACACAGAAGAACTATACAAAAAAGATCTTCACGACCCAGATAATCATGATGATGTGATCACTAATTTAGAGCCAGACATCTTGGAATGTGAAGTAAGTGGGCCTTAGAAAGCATCACTATGAACAAAGCTAGTGGAGGTGATGGAATTCCAGTTGAGCTCTTTCAAATCCTGAAAGATGATGCTGTGAAAGTGCTGCACTCAATATGCCAGCAAATTTGGAAAACTCAGCAGTGGCCACGAACTGGAAAAGGTCAGTTTTCATTCCAATCCAATCCAAAGGCAGCAGAATACACTTTCTTCTCAAGTGCACATGGAATATTCTCCAGGATAGACCACATCTTGAGTTACAAATCAAGCTTTGGTAAATTTAAGAAAATTGAAATCACATCAAGCATCTTTTCTGACCATAATGCTATGAAATTAGAAATAAATTATGAGAAAAAATTATAAAAAACACAAACACATGGAGACTATCTGGATGTGAGAGTTGGACTATAAAGAAAGCTGAGCTTCAAAGAATTGATACTTTTGAACTGTGGTGTTGGGGAAGACTCTTGAGAGTTCCCTGGACTGCAAAGAGATCCAACCAGTCCATCCTAAAGGAGATCAGTCCTGGGTGTTCATTGGAAGGACTGATGTTGAAGCTGAAACTCCAATACTTTGGCCACCAGCGAAGAGCTGACTCATGAAAAAACCCTGATACTGGGAAAGATTGAGGGCAGGAGAAGAAGACAACAGAGGATGAGATGGTTGGATGGCACCACCGACTTGATGGATATGAGTTTGGGTGAACTCCGGGAGTTGATGATGGACAGGGAGGCCTGGCATGCTGTGGTTCATGGGGTTGCAAAGAGTAGAACACAACTGAGCCACAGAAGTGAACTGAACTGAAACAATATGATACTAAATAACCAACGAATCACTGAAGACATCCAAGACGAAATTAAAAATACCTAGATAAATGACAATGAAAATGCAATAGTCTAAAACCTATGTGATGCAACCAAAGCAGTTCTAAGAGGAAAGTTTATAGCAATATAATCTCACCTCAAGAAACAAGAAAATTTTCAAATAAAAAACCTAATCTTATTTCAAAAGTAACTAGAGAAAAAAGAAAAAAAAAAACTCAAAGCTAGTAGAAGGAAAGAAATTGCTTTCTTTAAGTAATTGCTATTTATTATAAACTATACACAAATTTTATTTCATTTGTGAATACCCTCGGTAAAATTTTTGGTTTTGTTTATGCCTTGCCATGTTCTTTTTTATGATTTTTAATAAATATAAATAAAATTTACCATTTCAACTTAAAAAGAAAAAAACACAAAAGAAAGGCAATGCCAAAGAATGCTCAAACTACCGCACAACTGCATTCATCTCACATGCTAGTAAAGTAATGCTCAAAATTCTCCAAGCCAGGCTTCAGCAATATGTGACCTGTGAACTCCCTGATGTTCAAGCTGGTTTCAGAAAAGGCAGAGGAATCAGAGATCAAATTGCCGACATCAAAAAAGCAATAGAATTCCAGAAAAACATCTATATATGCTTTATTGACAATGCCAAAGCCTTTGACTGTGTGGATCACAATAAAGTGTGGAAAATTCTGAGAGAGATGGGAATACCAGACCACCTGATTTGCCTCTTGAGAAACGTGTATGCAGGTCAGGAAGCAACAGTTAGAACTGAACGTGGAACAACAAACTGGTTCCAAATAGGAAAAGGAGTATGTCAAGGCTGTATATTGTCACCCTGCATATTTAACTTATATGCAGAGTACATCATGAGAAACGCTGG
>SJYX01014711.1:124326-215738 GCA_006410675.1 Oreotragus oreotragus
TGGCATCTGGTCCCATCACTTCATGGGAAATAGATGGGGAAACAGTGGAAACAGTGTCAGACTTTATTTTTGGGGGCTCCAAAATCACTGCAGATGGTGACTGCAGCCATGAAATTAAAAGACGCTTACTCCTTGGAAGAAAAGTTATGACCAACCTAGATAGTATATTCAAAAGCAGAGACATTACTTTGCCGACTAAGGTCTGCCTAGTCAAGGCTATGGTTTTTCCTGTGGTCATGTATGGATGTGAGAATTGGACTGTGAAGAAGGCTGAGCACCGAAAAATTGATGCTTTGGAACTGTGGTGTTGGAGAAGACTCTTGAGAGTCCCTCGGACTGCAAGGAGATTTAACCAGTCCATTCTGAAGGAGATCAACCCTGGGATTTCTTTGGAAGGAGTGATGCTAAAGCTGAAGTTCCAGTACTTTGGCCACCTCATGCGAAGAGTTGACTCATTGGAAAAGACTCTGATGCTGGGAGGGATTGGGGGCGGGAGCAGAAGGGGACGACTGAGGATGAGATGGCTGGATGGCATCACAGACTCGATGGACGTGAGTCTGAGTGAACTCCAAGGGATGGTAATGAACAGGGAGGCCTGGCGTGCTGCAATTCATGGGGTCGCAAAGAGTCGGACACGACTGAGCTGAACTGAAATTGCTTATCCTTTATGAAATGCCTTCTGAGAAACACTGGAACATATTCTCAGATTTTGTGGCTTAGGTTTTAAAAGTAATATTCCTTTCGGTGAGCTTCACATTCTAACTCCTTATATTTAAGTATAAGGCATATTTGATTTAAGAATGAAAGTGATAGATTTATACTTTTTCCCATTGCATGCACATTTTGAAGGTATTTTTCCATAAAGTTTCCTTGGTCTGTTTTTTAAAAACTGAAGTAAATAAGAAACTGCAACTAAATTCCAATGATCAGTAACCATAAACATGCTAGATCCTATTTGGAAAAAATTAGAATGTCTGCGAGACAGGAATAAATGTATTTGTATACCTTCCTATCATCATATTATCTCATTTGAGTCACTAGAGGAAAAAGACCTGGCATTTGCAAAAGTCAAGGGGTTATGCTTGGAAACTGAATTTTGTGTTCTGACTAAAAGTGAAACAAATCACATCATGCCTCTTACTCATGAGCTCAACATATATGTGGACTGTTGGCAACACATACTTGGGTACGTTGCATCAAATTCGTATCATTCTTTGAAATCACTTGTTATCCATTTATGTTGTGTGCTACCTTGACTGCAGAGTAAAACCCAGGCATCTGAGGCTGTTTGCCAGTTCCAGCAAATGCAAAAGTTGGATTTTACATCGTTCCACAGGAAAAGCAAGATTTGTTATAATTAACAGTTGCTTTGTCCTCCAATGATTAGCACAGTGAATTAGTAATTTTTCAGCATGTACCACTGTGCTTTTCAAATAGAAGCAGACTTTTATCAGTCATTTTGAATACCTGGCTCATCAATCAGAGAGTAACCTGTTCTTCCCATATGACTGGACTCCACTGTCAATAAAACAATGCATTATAAAAATGGTAGCTCTATTAGTAAAGTGAGGGTCCTGGTGCTCACTGCTCAAAATCCAATTAAGAGTCAAGGTTGGTGAAAGGGAAATTTTACTTTGTTTTAGATGCCGGCAAATGGAGATGGAGCGGATGGACTGCTGTCCAAAGGTTGACTCCCTGCCCTGACTATCATGGGGCAAGAGTTCTTATAGGCAGAGGAAGGGGGCCACATATAGAAACAGTACAGTCAACTGTTATAGTAATCTTGAAGTTGGTCATGTGATGGTTTCACCAGCATCATCTTGATTGTTTTAAGTACTGTTAATCTTTAGTTCCAGATACTGCTTCCATTTCTTGAGGCCAGTTCTCAGAATTGTGACAGCTAATGTCATGGCTATAGTCTGGTCATCATGTAGTTAATTTCTTTTACCTGGTGGGAATTTCAATGTCTATAAGACAACTCACAGTATATGATTTAGAATATTATCTATAGCTCTTAAAGGTGGAGCTAAAGGTCCTTGAATATGCTTAATGACTAAACTATTATTATTTCATCTTGTTAGACCATTTGCCTTGTTTCTGCATTTTCTCACTTCTCTGATCAAAGTTTGGCTAAGGTTTTTTCACATTCAAAATGTAGACAGAAGACATGGCAGAGGCGGGGAAGACCATAGGGTCCTGCTCCATTTCATATTTACTGCTATTTTAAGAAAAACGCTCCCCAAGCACACAGTGAGAAAGAAAATATTGGTGAATAAATAATTTTGCTTACAGAAAGACACAGTCCTGGCTTCTATTTCAACTTTATATTTAAAATGGTCATGGTCTTGAAATAATACTATTTGTTAATCAGCCACCAAAAAAAAAAAAAGTGTGAAATTCAACTGCCTTTAAATTTCAGAAGTTTTTTAGGACTGGTAAAACTGGGCTCTAAGTTGATACAGGTAAGTTAATTGAGAATGATTTGTAAAAATGGCATTGCTCATGGGAATGAGTACCATCATTATTTATTCTTAAAAACTTTATGGTATTGAAAGATGAGAATACACAAATAATGGAGACTTCTACACCACATATATAGTAGGCAGTCCAAGAAGGATAAAAGGAGGATGTGAGATTCTTGAAACCCGGTCTTAGTCTCTGCTTCTGGGTAATTCAATCTAGGCATTCACATTTTGCTGAGATATCTTTCTGTTCTTTACTAAATAATACTTTTAAAAGGCAGCTAAAGCCTGTATTCTGAGAACTTCACACAATTCTTGGCTTGTGTATGCACACATTTCAAGGTAAATAATATATTTGTTATAAACATTTTTAAACCATTAATGTTTCTTTTCCATCAGCCTTCATCTTTTCCTTTAAGCTTCCATAATGTAGCAAATTAGAAACTCACGTGGGCATTAAGTCCTTTTGGGGGGTCAGTTGATAAACAGATAACATTAAAATACCAATTTACCATCAATAAATCTCTCTTTGCACCTTTACTTAACCAGGATCTCAATCACTATCTGTATATGTGGAAACTTAAAACTTTTTTATTTACCTAGATATTTTCACTGTAAATTGATTGAAGTTTCTATTTCAAAAGATCATTTTTGGCACAAAAACTTTTTAAACACTTTTTCCACTTTGCCATTTTAATCAATTTACAGTGAAAATATCTAGGTAAATAAAAGTTTTAAGTGACCAAATATACAGATAATGATTGAGATCCTGGTTAAGTACAGGTCCAAAGAGAGATTTACTGATGGTAAATCGGTATTTTTAATGTTATCTGTTTGTCAACTAGTGTACATAACAATAAACCCAGCAATTCCAGTTTAGAGTATTTTATGGAAATAGTTTTTAACATGCATGAAAATTCAGGTATAGAATGTACATTGCAGTATTGTTTACATGATGGAAAGAGTGCTAAGATATATTTTCTAGTGTGAAAGAATCAAGACACAGAACATTAGAGAAGAAATTATGAACCAAATTGTATAAAGTAAGAATCATTACTATATAATCATATACACACTCACAGCACACAAACATACATATATTAAATGTATAGAGAAAGGTTTGGATAAAATGCACATTGATTTGTTAAAACTAATCAGTGTTACTTTTGGGATGGGAAGAAGGGAGGGAGGCTCAAGAGGGAGGTGATATATATATAATTATGGCTGATATGTGTTGTTGTACTTCAGAAATAAACACAACATTGTAAAGCAATTTTCCTCCAATTAAAGACTGAATTAAAAAACTAATTACTTTTGATGCAGAGAATGGAATATGGACAGTTTGCTGAAAAGAATTACATGCTTATGTGTTGCTTGAATTTTCTTTAACAAAGAGAATATTTATGTAGTATTTGATTTTTTCAACTTCAAACACATAGCTATAGGAAAAAAATAAAAATTACTTTAAAGAAGGAAGAAATTAACCACACTTTGTATTGTCTTTTCAAATATTGCTACCTGCAAAAGCCTTCCTCTCTTTTCTCTGCATTCTCCTGTACTTGAGTTATGTGTCATTCTTTTAGTATTTATTGAATTCAATAATATTTATTAAAACTCTACTGAGTTCCAATTATGAATAAGATATTAATCCTATCCTCAGGGAACTCACAACTGAGAGAAAAAAAGAAATGCATTAACAATAAAGCAATGAGCAGATGGCTAAAATATGGCAAGTATGAACAAATGTTATGGGCTTTGTGTCAGGCAGAATTCTAAGATGAACCTCAACTTTCTCAGCTGGTTTATAACTGGCTTTGGCCTTTGGGAAGCACAGGCAGGGGATGGGTTGCTGAAAGGAAGTTCCAGGGATTTCTTCTACATTTTCCTTCTGCTTAGTCACACTGCTACTGAGCACATACTGTACACCAGGTACTGTCCTAAGAAGAGTACTCTTTTTACCTCATTTAATCCTCATAACCTACATTTGAAGTAGAAGTTATAATTATCCCCACTTAAAAATGATGTTAGAGAAATTACTATGAGTCTCAAGAGAAAAACAGTGGAGCCAGTATTCTAGCATAAGCAACCTGACTCTAGAGCCCAGACCCTAACTGTTATCATACCCCATAATCATCTTGGAGAACCTGAATCTATTACTTCAGGAAGGAAAAATGATAAATGTTTTACTCTTTATGATATGCATGAGGGTTTCTTGAAAAAAATCAAGTGGATCCAGCATAAATATTTTATTTTATCCCACACTCAACAATTTTCTCTTTTTCACAGAAAGGCATGATGTTATTTGGTGTATTTTAAAACCTTTCCTACTGCTGCAATACAGCATGAACATTGGATGGGAGCTCTGTTTGAGTCTATTTCTGATTTGTACAGTCTTGAGTGAATATATATGTGTCTTAGCTTCTAACATGATATTAAAAAGTAGTCTGTGATGAGTACTCTGGGGATAATTTCTTAGGATCCAACCACCTAGCACCTTCTCAGAAATTCATCACATACATGTTGCCATCTCTGATATATTACCATTATGATTGTGACTTAAGGGGTTTGTAATTTAAAAATAAAAATAAGAGAGTAATCGCGATGTGGATCTTGTCTCTTGGTTCAAGCTCCTCAATCCTCAAGATTTACAGGTATCTCACAGCAAGATTACACATGATGTTTTAGAACGTTGATGTTTTATAATTTGTGTTATCATTGAAGCTCATTTCTAAAATACTATGCTTAAATAATTGAAATTGTGACATATCTTTGAAAATGTACCCAAATGTTGTGGTTTGGATGTGTGTCAAAAGTCCATTAAGTACCCATGAATGCCAAAAGTTGAATTGCCCGGCTATGGGCCAGTTGTGGTTTAAAAAAAAAAGCCTTACCTGCAAGTAAGCATTATACATTGTGCAAAGGTTAGTTTCATGACATTAGAATTAAGAATTATTTATTTAATTAAAACACCTATTTTCTACCATCCAGCATGCTAATAATAGGAATAAAAAGATCACATCTGAAAATTCCCAGTCCTGTGGAAATTAGACAGTTGGACATATTATTTGAGTACAGTTGAGATTACATGACAGACACACAGCTAGAATACACATGCTCTGGAAAGCCACAGGATTAACACTTAATGATAAAAATGGAAGCACATGCTGGATCTTGAAATAGATCAAGACAAGTAGAAGTCTTTCAGGAAAAGAAAGTTTTGTGCATTAGGCAAAGTCACAGTCTGTGTAGAACCCAAGAGATGAGTGAGAAAGTATGACCCTTTTGTGGAACATTTAGAATTTCTTCATGACTAGACTGTGGATCCTGAGGTGAGACTTGGCAAGTGAAATAAATGGACAGGCTTGAGTCAGAGTAGAAAGAATTTTTTTATTAAGCAATTTGCTGTTTATCCTGGAAGCCCCTGGGAACCTTTAGCTTAAGTGGTAGAGTAATATAATTATAGATTATATTATATTATGTTCTATTATATTATAACACTAAGCTCTTTTGTATTAGAACTCTTATGCTGTCAATCTGCAAATTGTGCACACCACTTGGTGATTAAAAAAAAAAATTAAACTAGAAACATACAGGAACTTCCTCCATGTGATAAAGGACACGTAAGAAAACATCACACTTAACAATGAAAATTGAAAGGCTTTCCCCCTAAGATTAGGAACAGGACAGGATGTCCACTCTTGCCATTTTTATTCAGTATTGTACCAAAAGTTCTAGCCAGGGAAATTAAGCATTTTAAAAGAAAGAAAGAAAAGATATCCAGATTTGAAAAGGAAAAAGGAAACTTACCTCTAATTACAGAGGGCATGATCTCCTATACAGAAAAGGCTAAGCACCATCAATAGCAACAAGCTATTTGCTATTAGAGCTAGTACATGAATTCATCAAGGTTGCAGGATACAAGATCAATATACAAAAATCAATTGTATTTGTATACATTAGCATTGAACAATCTAAAATGAAATTAAGGAAAAGTTTCATGAACAATAACATTAACATATTAAGATACTTTAAGAACATATTTAATAAGACAAATGCCAGATTTGTGCACTGAAAACTACATTACACCGTTGAAAGAAATTTTAAAAGGTTTAAATAAGTGGAAAGCTATCTCATGCTCTTCTATTGGAAAAAAGATGACAATAATCCACAAAAGGATTTACTGATTCAATGCAATCACCATCAAAATCCTAGTTGCCATTTTGGCAGAAATTGATAAACTCTTCCTAAAATTCATATCGAAGTGCAAAGAACTCAAAATAACCAAAACAATCTTGAGAAAGAACAACAAATGTGTAGAATTCGAATTTCCCAATTTCAAAACTTATTATAAAGCTACTGTACAAAGACTGTGTGGTATTAACATACGGATACACACCTAGAGAAGTAGAATTGAGATCAGAAAGAAACCTGCACATTTATGGGCAACAGTTGGAGGGGTTTTTTTGGCTGTGCTGGGTCTTCACTGCTTCGTGTGGCTTTCTCCAGTATGGTGAGTGGGGCCTACTATTCGTTGTGATGTGCGGGTCTTTCATTGCGGTGGCTTCTGGTTGTGGGGCACAGGCTCTAGGCTCACAGGTTTCAGTAGCTGCAGCATGTGGGCTCAGTAGTTGTGGTGCCCGGGCTTCACTGCTCTGTGGCATGATCAGGGATTGAACCCGTGTCCCCTTCATTAGCAGGTGGATTCTTATCCACCATACCCCCAGGTAAATCCTGGCAACTGATTTTTAACAAGGGTGGCAAGCCAATTAAATGGGAGAAAATTTAGTGTTTTCAACATTTGGTGCTGGGACAACTGGATGCTGCTGCTCCTAAGTCATTTCAGTCGTGTCCGACTCTGTGTGACCCCATAGACGGCAGCCCACCTGATTCCCCCATCCCTGGGATTCTCCAGGCAAGAATACTGGAGTGGGTTGCCATTTTCTTCTCCAATGCATGAAAGAGAAAAGTGAAAGTGAAGTCGCTCAGTCATGTCCGACTCCTAGCAGCCCCATGGACTACAGCCCACCAGGCTCCTCAGTCCATGGGATTTTCCAGGAAAGAGTACTGGAGTGGGGAGCCATTGCCTTCTCTGGGGACAACTGGATATCTATATGCCAAACAAAGAAGATGTACTCCTAACACTATATACAAAAATTAACTCAAAATGGGTCAAAAACCTAAAATTGAGAACTATAATTATTAACTCTAGAAAAAAACATAGGAGTAAACTTTCATGATCTTATATTTGACAATAATTCCTTAGATAGTACTTCAGTTCAGTTCAGTTCAGTTCATTTCAGTCATTCAATCATGTCCGACTCTTTGCGACCCCATGAATCACAGCACACCAGGCCTCCCTGTCCATCACCAACTCCTGGAGTTCACTCAGACTCACGTCCATCGAGTCCGTGATGCCATCCAGCCATCTCATCCTCTGTTGTCCCCTTCTCCTCCTGCCCCCAATCCCTCCCAGCATCAGAGTCTTTTCCAATGAGTCAATTCTTCGCATGAGCTGGCCAAAGTCCTGGAGTTTCAACTTTAGCATCATTCCCTCCAAAGAAATCCCAGGGGTGATCTCCTTTAGAATGGACTGGTTGGATCTCCTTGCAGTCCAAGGGACTCTCAAGAGTCTTCTCCAACAAGTCAACAAAATAAAATAAATAAAATGAACATCACCAAAATTTAAAATTTTGTGCTTCAAATAATGCTATCAAGAAAATAAAAAGACTGCCCATAGACAGAATAGGAAAAAAAAAAAAAAAACNGAAAACAGAAGCACCTCATTCCACTTAATTAGACATCAGTACAACCATCAGATTCTTTTTTGAGCATAATTCAAAGGCAAGCAAGTTGCACTTGAACAAATAACTTTGCATAGAGAGGCATTCATAATGACTGATGTTAAACCAAAATAAATGTATGTTAGGAGAGATGGTGCTAAAGGGCTTGCTGAATAATGTAGAGATCACCATGTGGTTATTCGTTCAATAAATATTTATAAAGCACTGATTGCGTACCAGGCACTAAACTAGGAAATTAGAGTTCAAGGGAAAATAATACACAGTCCCCAGACTGGAGTTTAGGTGGTGGGAGCCCAAAATCCAGGCAAAAAGTAAATGCAAATGAAAAGTTTCCCTCTATTTCTTGAGTTTGCAGAAACAGATGTCCCTAGGATTGCTCTGAAAGCCTTTGAAAGGGAACTGAAACTGACTCAACAGAAAAAGTTTCCTGAAGTCCAGTTTCCTGCATATTCTATGCCACTTCAATCTAACCAAAACAAACACCATTTTTAGATAGAGCATATTGGCATAACAGAGAGCCATTTGGTAACAGTTTATTCATCTAGAAGATATATATTATATATTTGTATGTGCTAGACACAGTGCTAGGTACTGGGTGAAAGATACAAACATGAATTAATCAGGGCTTCATTCCTTAAGCCACTTACGGATTGATCAAGAAGTAACAGATGACAATCCAAGGCTCCATGTTTGTTACTTTGCATTCAAATTTATTCACTTGTGCCCAAACAATTATTTCACTCATACTGTATACATCATGTAAGGTACTCAGACATGGAGGATAGTTCAGGGAAGGCTTTACAAAGGAGTTCATATTAGGGTTGAGGTTTGAAGGATGAGTAAGAATTGCCAGGAAGAGAATGGAAAAAGGACATTCAAGAGTGAGGAAGCAACAAGTGTAAAGATATGGAGCTTTGAGAGAGTAGGGTGAATTCCATAAGGGGGAACATCTCAGTAGTTCTCTGAAGAAGAGAGGGACTTCCCAGATGGCACTAGTGGTAAAGAACCAACCTGCCAATGCAGGAGATGTAAAAGATGTGGGTTTAATCCCTGGGTCAGGAAGATACCCTGGAGGAGGAAATGGCAACCCACTCCAGTATTCTTGCCTGGAGAATCCCATGGACAGAAGAGCCTGGTGGGTCACAAAGAGTTGGACAGTCCATAAGGTCGCAAAGAGCTGGACAGGACTGAAGCGACTTAGCATGCATGCATGCTGAAGAACAGGCAGGAAATGATGCTAANGAGGAGGAAATGGCAACCCACTCCAGTATTCTTGCCTGGAGAATCCCATGGACAGAAGAGCCTGGTGGGTCACAAAGAGTTGGACAGTCCATAAGGTCGCAAAGAGCTGGACAGGACTGAAGCGACTTAGCATGCATGCATGCTGAAGAACAGGCAGGAAATGATGCTAATACGGTGTCTGGGACTACATAACCAACTCTGCCTTACACCAAAGAATGGGATCAAAGTCACCAAAGATCTTTGGCACTCTCCTGCAAACATTAATTCCACTAAAGTGAGACAAGAGTCCATGCCTTTACTGAAAGAACTGGTATGTGAAAATACTGGTTAGCCAAGGCATGTAAGCATAGTTGTAGAAATGAAAACACATCGTCAGTTGCTGCAGACATTAAGGACTTCTATGAAGGTAAGAGAGTTTCTTGAAAGCAAACAGTGATTACAGTTAATAAGATGTGCTCCAGAGCCTCTGTCTGGTCTTTAGGCTGTGACCTATGTTTATGGACAGCTAGTTCAGTTATTTAGCTCATCTAACCATCTGGTGGTGAAATAGCTGTTTAGTTTAAGGAGCCTAGTGCAATAACTTGCTGAGTGCCTCAGTGATGTGGCTCATGACCTGGTCACATAGCAACAGCATCTGTCAAGACAGGTTTTGAGACAAGAAGAACTGCTGCTGCTAAGTCGCTTCAGTCGTGTCCGACTCTGTGCGACCCCACAGACAGCAGCCCATTGGGCCCTGCCATCCCTGGGATTCTCCTGGCAAGAACACTGGAGTGGGTTGCCATTTCCTTTTCCAATGCATTAAAGTGAAAGTAAAGTCGCTCAGTCGTGTCTGACTCAGTGACCCCATGGACTGCAGCCTACCAGGCTCCTCCGTCCATGGGATTTTCCAGGCAAGAGTACTAGAGTGGGATGCCATTGCCTTCTCCACAAGAAGAGCTAGTGAGTTGTAAGAGGAAGATAGTGAAGGGATGTTCCAGTGGACAAGTGAATATAACACACTTCATCAGGGAAGGAAGGGAGAGGTCTAGCTGCTGAAACCAGAGAGGTCTAGACAGATTCCCAACAGCCTGCCTTGGGACCTGAGAACATCAAACACTTTCTTTTCATTTTTGATGCTGTGTGATGCACAGACTGGTGAGACCTGAGATTGTACAGGGACTTAGGGACTTATAAGAAAGGCAAAGGGAGAGAACTAGACCAGAGATCAGTTTTGGAGTAAGAGATAGGAGATGGCACACAGGCAACCTAGTGAGACTCAAATCACTGGGCAGGACTTCAATGAGACTGGCTTATTGTCAAAGACAATAAAATTGAAAAGGGCATTCAGAATTACAGACCTGGGGGACAGTGATCCCAGATTCTGGAGTCAAGGGACTTTGGCTTCAGGAGCCAAGGGCTAAGGAGCAGGAGCCATGGGACCCACCAGAGCTGTAACTCACACAAGGCTAAAAAGAACTGCTTTTTCTTGTTCAGACATAGCTTTAGATGTTTGTGTTTCCAGTTCCCCAATCAGTGCTACTTTCTGTGCTGTTACTTTTTCCTGGAGGTAAAAGAATGAAGAGATTGTTGTTTCTTCTTCCCACTTTCAATGTTAGCCAAGTTTGCAAAGAGATAAGTCTAAAAACATGCTCCATACTGTACACTATATATGTGTGTGCAGGCACACACATCCACGCCTGTCTAGACCTGGGTCTAGGTCACTGCAATATCTCAGGGCAATGTAACCATAAAAATTGCTACCATTTATCAAGCACTTACTATGAGCATTGTGAGGAACTCTTGAATCTCTAACCCCTATAGTGCCAGAGGACAGGATTTCATTTATTCCTTTACAAGGCTAATGCTGAACCTCTCCAGTGCTCCCCAGAACTGAGCTTATTATAGAAAATAACATAATCTATGAATACAATATCACCACACCTCCCTGTAAAAGGCAAGGTCTAGGAAAATAATGTCTACACTTAGGCCACTGGCCAGACCATTCTACCTGAAATGGCTAAGTCAATCACCAACTGATTTGACTGATTTTGTCAAAGACTTATCTCTTTGCAAACTTGGCTAAAGTTGAAAGTGGGAAGAAGAAACAACAATCTATTCATTCTTTTACCTCCAGGAAAAAGTAACAGCACAGAAAGTGGCAGTGATTGGGGAACTGGAAGCACAGTGAACTGACTGGATGCTTGACTGCTGCTACGTCGCTTCAGTCATGTCCGATTCTGTGCGACCCTATAGACGGCAGCCCACCAGGCTCCCCCATCCCTGGGATTCTCCAGGCAAGAACACCGGAGTGGGTTGCCATTTCCTTCTCCAATGCATGAAAGTGAAAAGTGAAAGTGAAGTTGCTCAGTCATGTCTGACTCTTAGCGACCCCATGGACTGCAGCCTACCAGGCTCCTCTGTCCATGGGATTCTAGCTTGGTGGAATAACACAGTTACTTCAGCATCATGTTGCCACATCTTTGCAATGCATCTCTGCTGATGAAATGAAGTGAAAAGCGATGAAATTACTACAAATACTTCCTATTTCAAAGATGCCAGCCTAGATTGTCAAAGCTGAAGAACTTTTGCCAAAAACCAACCTGTACGGCATAGAATGACAAAGGGATGTCATGGGCAGATCCCAGGCTGGAATGTACAGCACTGCTTCTCTTCCTGGGTTTGCTTTCATCCATCTAAATCTTAACTGGCTACTCATTAGAATCATCTACAAAGCTTTTAAAACCATTCATGGAGGGAGGTCCCAAAGACACTGATTAAACTGATCTGGAGTGGAACCTGGACAAGACTACATATTTTTAAGGCTTCCCAGGTGATGACATCACCAACTCAATGCACACGAGTTCGAGTAAACTTCGGGAGTTGGTGATGGACAGGGAGGTCTGGCATGCTGCAGTCCATGGGGTCACAACGAGTCAGACACGACTGAGCGACTGAACTGAGACTGAGACTGAGGTGATGATAATAAATAGCCATGATTGAGAACCCTGGATTTTAGTGATATGTCCCCTCTGGGCCTCAGTTTCCTATTTATTTAATGAGGATATTAGACCAGGTGATATCTGGGGCCCTCACAATTCTAAGACTCCTTGTTAATTGTGATCCCATCCCAGCTGGCAGGCAGCTCTGAAAAGCCCACTTTCTCTCTGCATAATTCAATTCCCAAATGCCGCCAAGATGGTTGACCTACCATAGAGGGCTGGCATGTGGGTTAATGAGATCATATTTGCAAAGCATTTGGGGCTCTAGGGAAGGAATCTCTAATATATGCAGCTAAAGAATGATTACAGCAACATTAATGTCATTTTTTTTTTAAGGAAGAGTAAACCACAGTTCACAACCCCATGTCTGCCATAATTAGACTATCTTGGCTGGATGGAGAGAGGCAGAGTGGAAAGTAGATTAAAGAAGGTCTGCTCTTGTTAAGACTAGATGCCAGGTCAAGACTTCATGAGACATGTCTATGCAATCACAATTGATATGGACTGGACTTTAATCCATGCAAAGTCCTCTGGTCCTCAAGCATATCCCTAGTAGACTTCTTTCTGACCTGCATCTTTCTGGAAATACTTCCATGTAATAAGGACAAAAGATTAATCTTGTGAGTCTTGTCCAAGAATAAATAATCATCAGTGGGACTACATATCTAAAATGTTATTATCTGCTGTTTTTGACACATTAAAATTAGAAGAGATGAAGTAATCTTCTTAAAAAACTGATTCATTTGACCTGCTCATGCATAGACTACAGGAACAGAAACAGACTGAAAAGACTAGAGACCAAGAGATGTGAATTTATGTTTGGCTCTGCCTCTTACAAACTCCGTGATTTCTGGCAAGTCTCTTACTTTCTTCTACCTTCTTTTCTTCTCTTAGATAACACATGAAAAGCACCTAGAAAAATGCCTAGCATAGCTCAATAAATACTTAGTTTCCAATCTCTGCATCATACACGGGGAACCACTGGTGGATACTATCAGACTTGAAATCAGGGATTTCCAAGTAACAGTCACTCTGCCCAGATGGCACTGAAGGCCTCTGGTAAGCCAGATCTTTTGTTTTTCACAGCTAATCTACAATCTCAAATTCATCCATGCATTAACTTACATTCAACTAGTTTATAGGTGAAGTTGCTCAGTCGTATCCGACTCTTTGCAACCCCGTGGACTGTAACCTACTAGGCTTCTCCGTCCATGGGATTCTCCAGGCAAGAATACTGGAGTGGATTGCCATTTCCTTGTTTTGTCTAATATAGACCCAGAGACAGACTTAATCATTGCTACTGCTACTGCTGCTAAGTCGCTTCAGTCGTGTCCAACTCTGTGTGACGCCATAGACAACAGCCCACCAGGCTCTGCCGTCCCTGGGATTCTCCAGGCAAGAACACTGGAGTGGGTTGCCATTTCCTTCTCCAATGCATGAAAATGAAAAGTGAAAGTGAGGTCGCTGAGTCGTGTCTGACTCTTCGCAACCCCATGGACTGTAGCCTACCAGGCTTTTCCGTCCATGGGATTTTCCAGGCAAGAGTACTGGAGTGGGATGCCATCGCCTTCTCCGGACTTAATTATTAACAATCAATTAATAATTGAAATTTTAGGGAATTTGAAACACACCATTTTAGAGTTTTTTTTCAAACGATTGGGATGCAGAAAGTGATCTGAAAATTTGTCTTACTGCTTTATTTATGAATCAGTAATTCTGATCATAACATGAACTGATGAAATAAAAATTAACTTGGAATCTTGAAGAAGGCTGGATTCATGCTTAGGTTTAATCATTTCAATAAAAACACCAATAAATTTTCTTTGGAACTTGGAAAAATTATTCTAAAATCCTTCTGTTACAACAAATAATTTAAAAGGGTTTTAAGCTTGTTTGAAAAAGAAAATTGAAAAGTGTGATGCTAACAACAAAAATAGACCAATGGAACTGCATGGAGACCCCAGGAACAGACTCAGGTCTATGTAAGAATTGAACACATGATAAACAGAGTATCTCAGTTTATTTGGGAGGGCAGGATTAGTTAATAAATAATGCTGGAGCCATTGGTTAACTATTTGGGAAAAAGTTCATTTGGCATCTCAATCCAAATCATTTCACCATAATAAATGGCAAATAGAATGAAATAAGTTTAGAAAATGAATCTATAGCAAAAAAAAAAAGGAACTAAAAAGTAGTATTTCATGGATCTCTAAAATAGAAAGGATTTTCTAAGATTAAAAGCAATTTAAAAAATTAAAAGAAAAAGGAAAAAACTTTGACAACATGAAATTTTTAAAGTGCATAAAAATTATGTAAAAGGCTTTCAAACTGGGAAATTTTACAGCAAACAATAGTTACTTCTGACATCCTTCAAATAATTTAGAAAAACACAGACTAGCAGGTTTAAAGTCTGTGGACATTAACAAAAAGCACACATGCACACATACAAATTACTAACAAACATGCAAAATTGTTTAAACTCACAAGTAAGAATTGCAATTTAAAGTAAGATTGCATTTTTCTTTACCTATTAAATTAAAAATATTTTTAAAGTAATATTCAGTCCTGGCAAGTGTTCAGTGAGATAAGCATTCTTACATACGCTAGTGGGAGTATAAATTGTTCTGGTAGAGCATTTTTTAAAACTCTTTGAAGGCAAATATAGATAGTCTTATAATGTTCCTACTTTTTGACCCAGTAATTTAACTTACTGAAATCCATCCCAAGAAAATGATCTGAGGTACACATAAAAGCTTTTTGCATAAGAATATTCATTGCTGCAATCTCTATAGAAAACACAAATCAGAACAATGAGGAAGCAAACTAGCTGCCTAAAATAAGAAATGACAAAGTAAATTATGGACATCCACAAGGTATGCTATTATATAACCTCTAAACAAGATGTTTATGAAGAGTTTATGCAATGTTAAGTGAAAATATAATCTTTAGTAGGTTACATGTAATATATTTTCACTTCTATGTTTAAAATTCACAAAGTAAAGACTGACAGGAAATATTGAGCTGTTAAAATAATTATATTTAGTTGGTAGAATTATGGACTATTATTTTATTCTGTATTTTCCATCATTCAAAAATAATACATACTATTTTTACAAGGAGTTTTATAAACATAGATGCACATTCCAATTATTACTTTGCAACACTTAAAAAATGGGACAGATCTTCAAATTCAGTCGATCTTTCTTTCTACCATTCTCTTTCGTCTTAATCTCTCTCTATTAAGCCCCACACATGGCCCTGAAGGAGGGAATAAAAGGATTGCTTGTTGCAGGCCTGATTTTTCTTTTATCCCAGCTGCCAAATGGGAAAACTGCCTCTAAACAGGAGGTCTAAGGCATTGTACAGGAAGAAAAATAGATAAACGCTTGACAAATGCTCTCTCTGCTGGCGAAGAGCTCCTGGAATGACCAGAGGTTTTGTGATAAAGCGTTCAGTTTCCAAGGCTGTCTTCCAAATAAACCAGAAGCACATTTACTATATAGCCTGGTAGGTGATGATCAGCAAAACTTACCAAAAAATACAGCATGGATTTCCTCCAAGTGTTAGCAGCCAATTTCACTCTAGGAGGTAAAATTACTGGAACTGATAAGCCAATATTAAGGGACCAAAAAAGCTCCTTAAATATTCCAAAGACCAATTGGAGCCATCAGACTTACATCTGAACAAACAGAAAGATGGCAATCTGGAAATTATAATAAGAATGAATTGATTTTGTACCTCTTCTTCAGTTTCATTATGATCTATGACAGCGGAATGGATTCATTTTATGTCATTTTCTCCTAAGCCTCAGAATACTTTCTTTCAGGTCCTGAGGTATGAGCAGAAAGCACAGATGGCCCTGTCTGCTCCAACCCAGCAGAGACTGCAAATGACTTTGGAGTTGTTTAAACTTGTTCCTTTTCTCCAAGCAACCTGGCTACTGGGCAGCTGTTCATTTCAAGGCTCAAAAAGACGCAGGGGGAGATGAAACTACCCTAAGGGAAAATTGGGGCTGGTGGGGGTGGGTTGTGAAATGTGCATGATGAATGTCATGGGGTGGGGGCAGTTGAGCTACCTTTTAATAAGTTATTTTTGTTAATATCAAAGAATAAGTAAAAAAATCCTACTTGTTTGGTTTTAGGAGATAGACACAGGGTCATGGTTATCTGCAACTTTCAGTTCAATGACAGCAATAATAACAAAAAATTATATATAGATGTACACAAATATGTATTTGTCTCTTCCCCCAGTTCCTGGCACAGAACTCCTAAAACTCTTGTAATTTCCTGATTGATAGGAACACTGCTGCTGCTGCTGAGTCACTTCAGTCGTGTCTGACTCTGTGTGACCCCATAGACGGCAGCCCACCAGGCTACCCCGTCCCTGGGATTCTCCAGGCAAGAACACTGGAGTGGGTTGCCATTTCCTTCTCCAATGCATGAAAGAGAAAAGTTAAAGTGAAGTCGCTCAGTCTGTCCGACTGTTAGCGACCCCATGGACTGCAGCCCACCAGGCTACTCCATCCATTGGATTTTCCAGGCAAGAGTACTGGGGTGGGGTGCCATTGCCTTCCCCGGATAGGAACACTAGGAGCATCCTTTGTTCTAATGGGGTGACTCTGAGTGGGCTCCTGTATGGCTCCTGCATGGTGGGTGGCTGGTCACCAGAAAGAGCAAGCCATAATTAAAAGTTTAGAATTTACAGCTTCACCATCTCCCCCATTTCTCCAGAGAGAAGAGAAGGGCTGGAAATGAGAGTTATTGACTGTGCCTATGTGAGGAAGCCTCTACATAATTCCAATAGCGGTGGGTCTGGGGGACCTGTGGGTTGGTGAGCACACGGAGGTGTGAGGAGAGTGGCACGCTCACGGAGAGTACGGAAGTGCCCAACTCTTCACACACACCTTGCCCTACATGTCTCTTCCGTGGGCATGTTCATCCATATCCTTTATCATACCCTTATAACAAACTGGCAAGTGCTAGCTGTTTCCCTGAGCTCTGTGAGTCACTTTAGCAAACTGATTGAACCCAAGCAGGGAGTCACTGAAACCTATCTACAGCTGGTGGAACAGAAACTCAGGTGATAACCTGGGCTTGCAACTGGTGGTCTTAACTATGTGTGGGGGCGCTGAACAGGCAGGCTTGCGGGACTGAGCCCTTAGTGTGTCAGATCTGATGCTGTCTTTGTGTAGATAGTATCAGAATCAGGTTAAATTATGTTGTGGGGAAAAGCTTCCACATATATTCTGAGAGGCAAAGTGTTCTCTACGAAGGTAAAAGAGACACACATGATAACAAAAGGCACAGTAGGTAAGAACTGTATTTTTCCTTACATAGAAAGGGAAAAAGCTCAGTTTTCCTTTTCAAATATGTAAGTATATACATATCTTTATACACACACACACACACACACACACAGGATGTAGCAAAATACCAAGAATTGGAAAAACTGCATTGGAGAAGGAAATGGCAACCCACTCCAGTGTTCTTGCCTAGAGAATTCCAGGGACGGGGGAGCCTGGTGGGCTGCCATCTATGGGGTCACACAGAGTCAGACATGACTGAAGCGACTTAGCAGCAGTAGCAGCAGTGGAAATGTATATTGAGGTTTATAATACTATGCTAGCCACTTTTCTTTAGATTTTAATCAGTTTTTAAAGATTTATAAAATAAATTAAATTTACAAACTATTTGTTCCATAACCTTCTTAATTGGGGGTACGCACTGTATTCTAAGGCTTCCCTGTGGCTGAGTGGTAAAGAATTTGCCTGTGAGCAAGAGCTGTGGGTTTGATCCCTGGGTCGGGAATATCCCCTGGAGAAGGAAATGGCAAGCCATTCCAGTATTCTTTCCTGGTAAATCCCATGGGCAGAGGAGCCTGGTGGGCTACAGTCTATGGGGTCACAGAGTCAGACGCAACTTAGCAACTAAACAAAAATAACAACAACTGTATTCTAACAAGTCCAGATAACTCTATTCATTGAGCACATTCTTGCTTCCCCACATCTGTGCCTTTGCTCACGCTATTCCCCTCTTCCGGCTATGATTTACCAATTTTTCATAGATTTTTTTCCCCCAAATACTCCTTAGTTTCTTTCATTTGAATCTCCCTTAAGACCTGGTTGATTATAATAGCCTTCTTGGCTTGAAGGTCCCAGAGCACTCCATCCTCCACCCCTATCAAATCACTTATTACTCTTTACTGCCACTACTTGTTTAATTGTCTCTTTGCCTTTCTGGACTCTAGGTTTCCTGAATGCAGGGACATTGTCTGTCTCATTTATCAATATATCCAAAATGCTGACACAGGGTCTGGCATAGAAGTACCACCAAATATTAGTTAAATGAATGAACTACTTACGCACTGGTTAGTAATTTGTCTACTCTTAGAATTTTAAATCTCCTTAAGATCTTTCTTACTCATATCCAAACCATGCACAAGATAGGTATTCAATAAATATTTGTAGAATTGAGGATTTAAAAAGAGAGGGAAATGTGAGGAATTTTTTACTTTCACCAAAGGACTAGACTTGTATATTCATGCAGCTACTGATCCAAGAGCTTGAGTCAAGTCAGGCTTAGCCATGGCCATCCAAAGGACACAAGAGGAAGGCATAAATGAGTGGGTGGATCCCTGTGTAAGTGAGAGTGGGTGGAGAACTTTAGATCTTCCTGGCCAGTAAGCAAGTTGGTGGCTGGGAGGGGTGAGACTGCTTGATAAAGACCAAGGGGAGTACTGCATGGGAACTGTCACCAAGCACTCACTGGGGAAGGTGAGAGGAGCACACTGCCAGTATCCTTTACTATATTAGCTAATCAGGAAATGAGCCCAGAAATCTAAATCCAGAAGGGGAATAACTGCCACCATTTTGGTAATTATAAGGCAGCCAAGTCCTCCTCTTCTATGTGCATGAAAGTGTTTGGGGTGTTTTATTATGAAATCAGTACTTTCACCAGATTGTATCCACTTTGATATAGCCAAGTACTCTCATCCATAGGTTCATCCACAGGGAAAAAATTATCCACATTTGTCTCCTGAAAGGAAATCTAAGAAACCAAGAATTATTTTTATTGTAGTTGGAAAATTATGGTTTCAAATGTTTTTGGAATGAGAATCATCAGTCAGAAATTAGAAATAATACATTATATAGGTTTTGTGTTGGATATAAAATATATAGAATTTGGTCTTTCTATCACAAACTACAAATTCCCTGCTCCTAGTGTCTAGGTCTTTTCAGCAAAGGTAGTTTCATGTGCATTTAAGGGATAGTGGAGCTCTCAAGAAGTAGAGGATGGAAACTTCCCTGGAGGATTAGTGGTTAAGACTTCACACTTTCAATGCAGGGGGCATGGGTTCCATCCTTGGACGGGAAACTAAGATCCCAGATGCAACATGGTGCAGTCGAAACAAGAAAAGAAGCTTGGCCACGTTCTATAAACTGCCACCACATCTAGAACCTGCCATGTCCCCACGAATATCCAAAGGTAGGATGATAATAACCCAAACAATTCTACTCATCCTTCAGATCCCACTTAGATAGCAAAGATTTTATCCTGCCCCTGAGGTAAAGGTGCACAGAAAGTTTGCTCCTAAAGGGGGAGGAATACTGATCTTGCTACAGAATTTTCCTTAAAAAGGGGAGCGGGGGGAGGAGGAGAGCACTGGAGAGTGCAGTGACTAGAACACTGCATTCCATCACGGGGCCTGGCTCCAGTCATGTCTCTGTGCTCACAAGCATTTCTTGTGACACTGAGCATTTCTGAGTATCTGCTTTACCAGCTTGAAAATGGGAATATTAAGATTTGCTCACCTATCTCACAGAGTAAGGAATCAGTGAGATGCCACTCCAAAGAAGTTGAAGTTGAACAGCTCTATGAAGACTTACAAGACATTCTAGAACTAACACCCAAAAAAGATGTCCTTTTCATCATAGGGGATTGGAATGCAAAAGTAGGAAGTCAAGAAACACCTGGAGTAACAGGCAAGTTTNGGTAGTGGGACAGCAAAATACTGCAGTTGCTTTGGAAAATAGTCAAGCATTTCCTCAAATGTTTAAAGGTAGAATTACTACATGGTCCAGCAATACCACACATAAGCTAATCCCCAAAGAGAATTGATAGTATATGTTTAAAAACTTAAACATAAATGTGCATGACAGTCAAAACATGGAGACAGCGCATATGTTCATTACTGATGACTAGATAAGCAAAATGAGGTATGTTCATACACAAGGATATCATCCAGCCCAAATAAAGGGAAGGAATTACTGATGCATTCTGCAACATGGATGAAGCCTGGATACACTATGCTAAGTAAAAGAAGCCGGACAGCAAGTGCTACATATTGATGGCCGTATTTATATGAAATGTTCAGAACAGGAAAATATAGAGAGACATAACATAGACATTGGTTGTCACAAACTAGGGGGATAGGGAAATAACAAATGACAGCTGAGTTCAGGATTTCTTTTCAGGGTGATTATCTTCTGAAATTAGGTAGTGGTATTTGCTGTACAATTTTGTGACTCTATAAAAACCTACTGAATTGTATACTTTTAAAGTGTTAGTTTTGTTGGAACAATTATGTCTCAATTAAAAATTTATGTTATATAAATTACATACGAATAAGATCATTTTTAAATGAGTTATTAAAGTATGCGCTGATGTATCATAGGTGTTTAATAGATATTTGTTGAAAGAAGGAATGCATCATAACTGATCAGAAACTGAAATTATAAAAAATAACAATACACTATAATTAAGAATTTAACATAATCATTAGAAGTACATCACAAGATCAGAAAGCAGTTATTTCTGAGAATGACAACTGTTGCAGATGTTTAAACCACTTCCTTTTAAAAAAAAAAGTACTAATTTCCCCAGGTAACTTAATGTAAAAGTACAAACTCATAGATAAATATAGTGTTATCAAAAATGACTTGACAATATTTATTCAGAATGGACATTGAATCAGCTCATTGGGGTTTCTCTTAAGAATTATGATCTTGCAATGGCTTCAGGTTAATGTGAAAATTTAGGAAGGATTAATCAACTCTGATTTACAACTATAATCATGCTAATCCAAGAATTGTTCTCCAACCCACTTTGTACCTAAAATTGATGAGAAGATTTCTTGTCTTTCACATTTCATTAGAAGACATATTTTAAAGATTGGTTATCACTTCTTTAGTTCCTATAATAGTGATCTTATCTGGAGCGTATATGAAACATGCACATACATAGATATGTGGGTGTCATATACATATATACATACAAGTACATACATATATGAATTTTCAATATATATGTGTATATTCAGGCAATTAAAAACTGAATCATACCAGTTATATATTTCCAGCAAGAGAATTTTAACTACAAGTTGCATGCTTATCACTAAAAATAAAAGATACATTTTTAAGCTCTGACACTGTTAGCTTAGTTAGAGAACATTGTTGTGTTGAAACTGATCATCAATTTGACTCAAAGAGTGAATATATGTCCTAATAAAGCTTAAAATTCTTGATAATGAAGGTGCATTTGCTTGGTATATGATGAATAGTTCTGAGATGCACTAATCCAATTGCTCCAGAATAAATCTAATTTTGGTAGCAATGTCTTTTCTTCATAAAGAATGAAAACACTCAATCTAACCTGGCTTTATTGTTGTTGTTTAGTAGCTAAGTCATGTCCTACTCTTGCAACTCCATGGACTGTAGCCCACCAGGCTACTTTGTCCATGGGATTTCCTAGGCAAGAATATCAGTGTGAGTTACCATTTCTTACTCTGGTGGATCTTCCCAATGCAGGGACCAAACCCAAATTTCCTGCATTTACAGGTGGATTCTTTACCACTGAGCCACCAGGGAAGTCCAATCTGGCTTAGGTTTTATAACTAATACACAGATGCACCTATTTGCCAGATTGACAAGTGTCTCCAATTTATTTTGAAGCTCTTGAAGTTATTCACTCCTTCTGTTGGGATATTGCTTTTCTTTAGTAACATCCTCAAGATTCAGGGATCGTAATCCATCAACTGATTAATAGGCATCATCTCTTAGTCATTGTGGTTTCTGACAAAAAAGAATATAGTGAGGCTGCAAAAAGAGGATTGTGGAAACCTAAACACAAATGTAATTCAAAAGAAAAGGTACTCATTTTAATACTCATGATATCCCTTAAGGAACACATGTCAAACCATCTTATTTTTCAAATTGATGAACTGAGGTGCAGGTAAGCATGTCCAGTATCACAGATGGTGCACCTGGCATTTAACTCAAGCTCCTGACTTGTACCCCATGCCCGTTCTGCTACATCAGAAACTAACATGCATATCATGTCTGTACCAATGCTTCTCCTAAATGTGGTAAAGATAGCACCAAAAAGTTTCTCTTTATTTTCTTTGAAGTTATGCATGCTGTTTTAATTGACTTTATAGTACTGATACAGCAGCATTAAAACAACTCCAGTGAAAGAGATATTTCTCTCACAGCCATAACAGCTAACAAAACAAAACTGTTCTCATCTCTCCACAAAAACTTCTAGATTTTGGCGATAGGCAAGCTTTATATTGCAACATACGCTGGATCATAGAAAAAGCAAGGAAATTAAAAAAATCTACTTCTGCTTCATTGACTATGCTAAAGCCTTCGGTTGTGTGGATGACAACAAACTGTGGAAAATTCTGAAAGAGATGGGAATGCCAGACTACCTTACCTTCCTCCTGAGAAACCTGTAGGACAAGAAGCAACAGTTAGAACCAGACATGGAATAATGGACTGATTCAAACTTGGGAAAGGAGATGTCAAGGCTGTGTATTATCAACCTGCTTATTTAACTTATATGCAGAGTATATCATGGGAAATGCCAGGCTAGATGAATCACACGCTGGAATCAAGATTGCCAGGAGAACTATCAACAACCTCAGATATGCAGATGATACCACTTTAATGGCAGAAAGTGAAGAGGAAATAAAGAGCCTCTTGATGAAGGTGAAAGAGGAGCGTGGAAAACCTGGCTTAAAGCTCAACATAAGATTGTGGCAGCTGGTCCTATCACTTCATGGCAACTAGATGGGAAAATTTGGAAACAGGGTCAGATTTCATTTTCTTCGGCTCTAAAATCAATGCTGATGGTGATTTCAGTCATGAAATTAAAAGATTCTCACTCCTTGAAAGAATAGCTGTGTCAAAACGAGACAATGTTTTAAAAAGGAGAGACATCACTTTGCTGATAAAGGTCCATATAGTCTATACGGTTTTTCCAGTAGAAATGTATGAGTGTGAGGGTTGGGTCATAAATAAAAAAGGCTGAGCCCCTAAGAATTGACACTTTCTAACTGGTGCTGGAGAAGACTCTTGAGAGTCCCTTATACAGCAAGGAGATCATACCAGTCAATTCTAAAGGAAATCAACCCTCAATATTCATCGGAAGTACTGATGCTGAAGCTGAAGCTCCAATACTTTGGCCACCTGATGGGAATAGGTGACTCACTAAAAAAGACCCTGATGCTGGGAACAATTGGGAGCAAGAAGAGAAGAGGGCAACAGAGGATGAGATGTTTGGATGGCATCACTGACTCAATGGACACGAACTTGAGCAAACTCAAGGAGATAGTGATAAACAGAGAAGCCTGGTGTGCTACAGTTCATAGGATCACAAAGAGTCAGACACAACTTAGCAACTCATCAACAACAACAGCATTCACATCACTGCCATCTCATTGTGGTCACAGCATTGACCTCTGATTTTCTTACTTAGCATAATTGCACACAGATACACTACTGTGTGTACTACATATTTCATATTTCTCATCTTCAGAATCTGCCTAGGATGTTACTATTCTGAGCCCTATAAATAACTGCTTCTATAGATGGCATTTAAATAGTTTACCTTTTCATTTTTTTAAGAGAGAGAGAATGTTACAGTGAATATATTTTGAAGGTTTTACTTGAAAATTTTATTGTTTCCTTAGGTTTGATACTGAAATATGTGATTAACCTGATTAGTAGTATCTATAATTTTAATTCTTCTTTTTCTTCCTCTTCTCCTCCTTCCCTCCTCTTCTCCATCTCCTCCCTCCCTTTCCTCTCTTCTTCCTTCTCCTTCTTTTTACAGCAAGATAGCCTAATGGATTAGGATGTGTCTGTTATAGTTACAGAGAAGCAAGCCTCACTTGGTGGATTGATACATGTTAATGATTAATAAATGCAGGAAGAGTAAACCTTCCATTCTTCCCCTTCAAAATTACAGACAAATCCACAATGCACCTTTCAGTATGAGCTGATACAGCTGTCTGGGCCGAGACCTTGAATTCTTCAAGGGATGGGAACTTGTGGCCACGGCAGAACTCATCAAAGTGACAGAAATGACTTGAACTATTCTGTTGCCTCCCTCATGGTTTACAGACTCTAGAATAACTATGACCACTTTGATTTGGAAACCACTCAGCTTCAGGGCAGTGAGAAGTGACCCTCCATGATTTCAAGTTTCTTCCCTTGCAACTATTAATATGCATGTCCAATAACTAGCAGAAAACAACTCAGGAAAAGCATTTCAATAGTGAGACTCATGCTACTCTGAACAAAGTGACTAGCAGCATTACTTGCACTTAGTACTTGGAGAGCGAACAGAGAAGGAGAATGAGGCAAAGGCACTGACATTTATTGAACACCTGTTATTGCAGTGGTTGGTGCTTTATAGATGTATTATCACATCTGGTTGTCATGATGAGGCCGAAAACTAAAGAGAGGCATTCCTGTTTTATAGGTCCCTCCCAAAGAGTAAAATACTTGCTCAGGATTGCTCAGTGGGTCAGTGGTTGAGCTGAGATGTTAATCGGAGTCCATCTAATTTCAAAGTGCTGGTTTATTTTGTTCTTGATTTTTTAAATCATTTTGTACCTCCAAAAGGCACTTTAAAATGCTGTTAATAATTCATAAGGATGTCTTTCACTACATCCTCACCAACAATGGGTATAATTGATAAAACATTTTGCAGATAATCTAAATAATGTATTTTATAGTAATTTTATTATGTATTTCATGTTTGGTAAACTATTATATATGGGCTTCCCTGATAGCTCAGTTGGTAAAGAATCTGCCTGCAATGCAAGAGATCCCAGTTAGATTTCTGGGTTGGGAAGATCCCCTGGAGAAGGGAAAGGCTCCTATATTTTGGCCACCTCATGTGAAGAGTTGACTCATTGGAAAAGACTCTGATGCTGGGAGGGGTTGGGGGTAGAAGGAGGAGGGGACAGCAGAGGATGCGATGGCTGGATGGCATCACTGACTCGATAGACATGAGTTTGAGTGAACTCCGGGTGTTGGTGATAGACAGGGAGGCCTGGCATGCTGCAATTCATGGGGTCACAAAGAGTCAGACATGACTGAGCCACTGAACTGAACTGAACTGAAACTATTATATACAGAAAATTATTATTAAATATTATTCAAATTATTATATATATATAATATAAATTATTATGAAGATTATTAANGGCCTGGCATGCTGCAATTCATGGGGTCACAAAGAGTCAGACATGACTGAGCCACTGAACTGAACTGAACTGAAACTATTATATACAGAAAATTATTATTAAATATTATTCAAATTATTATATATATATAATATAAATTATTATGAAGATTATTAAATGTAGAAGATATTATAGAAGTAGAAAGATGACTATTTCTCTGTTTTTATGTGTTTATGCATTCACTACTCTGGCAGCCTGCTTATTTAACTTATATGCAGAGTACATCATGAGAAACGTTGGGCTGGAAGAAGCACAAGCTAGAATCAAAATTGCCAGGAGAAATATCAATAACCTCATATATGCAGATGACACCACCCTTATGGCAGAAAGTGAAGAGGAACTAAAAAGCCTCTTGATGAAAGTGAAAGAGGAGAGTGAAAAAGTTGGCTTAAAGCTCAACATTCAGAAAATGAAGATCATGGTATCTGGTCCCATCACTTCATGGGAAATAGATGGGGAAACAGTGGAAACAGTGGCTGACTTTATTTTTGGGGGCTCCAAAATCATTGCAGATGGTGATTGCAGCCATGAAATTAAAAGATGTTTCCTCCTTAGAAGGAAAGTTATGACCAACCTAGACAGCGTATTAAAAAGCAGAGACATTACTTTGTCAATAAAGGTCTGTCTAGTCAAAGCTATGGTTTTCCCAGTGGTCATGTATGGATGTGAGAGTTGGACTATAAGGAAAGCTGAGCACAGAAAAATTGATGCTTCTGAAGTGTGGTGTTGGAGAAGACTCTTGAGAGTCTCTTGGACTGCAAGGAGGTCCAACCAGTCCATTCTAAAGGAGATCAGTCTGGGTGTTCATCGGAAGGACTGATACTAAAGCTGAAACTCCAATACTTTGGCCACCTCATGCGAAGAGTTGACCCATTGGAAAAGACCCTGATGCTGGGAGGGACTGGGATCAGGAGCAGAAGGGGATGACAGAGAATCAGATGGCTGGATGGCATCACCGACTCGATGGACATGAGTTTGGGTGAACTCCGGGAGTTGGTGATGGACAGGGAGGCCTGGTGTGCCTGGGGTTGCAAAGAGCCAGATACGACTGAGCGACTGAACTGAACTGAACCCTGGCAGCCCAGTCGGTAAAGAATCTGCCTGCATTGCAGGAGACCTGGGTTCAGTCCCTGGATCGGGAAGATCCCCTGGAGAAGTAAATGGCAACCCACTCTAGTATTCTTGCCTGGGAAATCCCATGGACAGAGGAATATGGTGGGCTACAGTCCATGGGGTTGTAAGAGTCAGACATTAATGACTCAACTGCTACCACCATGGATTCATTAGTTCTTGAATGTTAATTGCCTTTTCCTTTGATCCATTAATATTACTACTATATTTATTTTAATATTACTATTATATTTATTTAATACTATGATTGATTTTATTTAAGATTTCATTCACTAGTTATTAACTCATTCAAACAATTGCTAAATGCTTTGTGTTTTCACTGGCCCTGTGCTAAACCCTTGGACTTTACAACTACTTCCAGCAAGAGCTCAAGGTCTGCCTGGAGGACCAGTTGGAAAAGTCAAGCACTGAAATATCAACTAGCAGGGGTTTGCAAAGGAGCTCCTTCTGTCACCACATTTCTCTGGAATCACATACATGCTAAGAGGAGAGCTATAGCTCAGCAGATCTTTGCCACTATCAAGTGTCCTGTGTTTTAACACAGACCAAGCTCCCTTGAGTCTGGAGTTTTGTGCTCAGCCACAGCAGTTGCAGAGTCCTCAGGCTTTGATACCTTGGCTTGCCCTCCTGGATCCCAGAAATGACTCCATCACCTCAGTGAAATTCTCAAGGAATAGTATGGAAACATCAGTCCTTCAGCTCTATCAGCATACCCCATCCTGTTTTCTAATTCCACTCCTCCTGCTGCCAAGATGACTATTCACATGTGACACCAGTCATGTCAGATTATGGCCAAGTGCTATATGTTAATGGTGTAACGAGTATCTACACTCTAGTGTTCTGAGCACTGAGATGCATCGTAAATACTTGGGTGTTTACTTGCATCTTATGTGAGTTATTTCTGTGCTAGCGTGATGAGTTGTGCTCAGCCAGTTACTCAAGTTATTTTTCCATAGATAGGACAACAACCAGATGAGTAGAAGCTTGTATAGTGGTTGTGGGGATGGAAATCAAGTTTCTCCTGTCCCTGTGGTGAGAGGCTAACTTTATGAGGCAATTATATCTGTTTTTCATCCATTTTTTAATGAACAAAGTAAAATAATGATCAACTGGAGATGTGTTTACAATATTATTAGATGTTTGGAAGATTTGACTCATATCTCTCGGGGTGGTCATGTGTTATATGAGAGGAAAAAGTGGTTACCCCTTGAGAGGCATGGTCTACATTAAATTTCATTTCCTAAGTTTGGATAACAAGGACAGTTCTTGGAAAGTGGAATGAAACAAAGACAGTTTAAACATTAACAGTAAGGGGGGGAAAGTCAACAAGTGAACTAACTTCTGTCTCTGGCTAATTTTAAGAAATAAATAAAAGAGCAATTATTTAAAAACCATAAAATTGTATGTATTTCAGAACTGGAAGTTCATGTGAGAAGTGTGATAGCAATAATAAATTGTACCCCAAATATCATTGTTTAGTAGTCCTTTATATTTGAAATTGTCTCTGAGGTGGGTATTATAGGTAGATGGACAAAATATCTTTAATACTAGTTAAGCTTCTGGTAACTTAGGAAAAACTTGCATATAGGAATATTAGAATTAGAAAGTACATTGCAGAGATGAAGGTATTTTGAGAGCAGCATATATAATTGCATGCTTGAATATTATTTTTAAACACAGAGAAATATAGATTGTGCTTAAGAATATTAGGAATCGAGGCAAGGAAAAGTTACCGCTTCTGCATATAGATTGTGATTAGGAATATGAGGAATCGAGGCAAGGAAAAGTTACAGCTTCTGCATCAGGAGCCCTATTCCTGGCATATGAGCTCAGTTTATCCTAGAAGTGGACAGCTTCGCCTATCTAGAGCTTAAAGTGGAACTTCAGGTGATGAAAATCATCTACTTTAACTGCAGACCTCCTTTGATCTCTGTCTGACATTATGCCGACTTCAGCTGGCAAGTGTGTTGTGAGAATGTAATGAATCCCAGAAGCAGAAATAATCAGTCCCGTCAACCTCAGCCTTCTTTAAAGGATGGTTTATACAGTAATATGAGCAGCAAGAAATCTGTTCTCCTCCGCCAGCTGGAATAGTCACGCTGGGCTGATCTATTTAATAACCACCAGCTAAATATTTACAATAATGAGTGGCTTTTGTTTTAAAGCTCAGTCAAGATAATTAGAAATGAGGATAAGTTTATTTCTAGCAGTAACAAACTGAAATTCTTGACTTGAGAGAAAGATAACCGTATATGGTCTAACATTTTTATTCAGATTCGTAATACATGGGAGCACCATCCTGATGGGTGTGAAGTACTGAGTTCTCAGCCAAGGCTTACTAGAGAGGCAGGAATGGTTTTCATTTTTCATTTAATGCTGAAGCGTCTAGCTGATCTCTCTCATATGTACTGAAAATTATAAAACCTGAACTAATTAATTAACATGTAAAATCAGCTTTGTGGGATTATCATATAATGTTTTAATCGGATTTCATGAGAATGTAATTTTCCCTATTTAATTCAGTAAAAAAAAAAAAAAGTAAAACTATCTAGAGACAATTTAGCTTTTTGAAATGAGCTTTTACAGAAAAGAATCCTAAGAATAAAGAGACTGAGTTATTTCAAAATAACTTATCACACACAATCTAGGCAAGAATGTCTTTTAGGACAGTTGCCAGGCACTGCAGAGATGGGGCCCAGTTTCCGGTTCTTCAACTACATTCTCTGCTCTCCCACTGGGGACTTCCAAAATGCCATTTCTGTTTCACTTTAGGCAGCATTTGAGGTCTTGTACTTTCTCTGCCATGGTTCCCTTCACTACCCTGTCCTTTGGTGACTGTGTAAGTCACACTTGCTAAGTTTGTAGCCTTTATGTGTGCAAATGTATGAAATGAAAGGAGACTAGCGCACAAAAGTATGCAGCTTTAAGATGTATTGTTTTTACTCTCTAACTGGTCTCTGTGGAGGAGCACAAGCTTTTTTTTTATTTAAATGTACTCTTAATTGTAATCTTCTCCTTTATAATTAGTGCTTTGTATGTGTCTTATTTCATATTTGTTTTTCTTTTCCAAAGTGATAAAGCTATTATCTTATATTGCTTTCAGTTCAGTTCAGTTCAGTCGCTCAGTCGTGTTCGACTCTATGTGACCCCATGAATCGCAGCACACCAGGCCTCCCTGTCCATCACCATCTCCCGGAGTTCACTCAGACTCACGTCCATCGAGTCAGTGATGCCATCTAGCCATCTCATCCTCTGTCATCCCCTTCTCCCCCTGCCCCCAAACCCTCCCAGCATCAGAGTCTTTTCCAATGAGTCAACTCTTCACATGAGGTGGCCAAAGTACTGGAGTTTCAGCTTTAGCATCAGTCCTTCCAAAGAAATCCCAGGGCTGATCTCCTTCAGAATGGACTGGTTGGCTCTCCTTGCAGTCCAAGGGACTCTCAAGAGTCTTCTCCAACACCACAGTTCAAAAGCATCATTTCGTCAGTGCTCAGCCTTCTTCACAGTCCAACTCTCACATCCATACATGACTACTGGAAAAACCATAGCCTTGACTAGACGGACCTTAGTCAGCAAAGNCCATCCAGCCATCTCATCCTTTGTCGTCCCCTTCTCCTCCTGCCCCCAATCCCTCCCAGCATCACAGTCTTTTCCAATGAATCAACTCTTCACATGAGGTGGCCAAAGTACTGGAGTTTCAGCTTTAGCATCAGTCCTTCCAAAGAAATCCCAGGGCTGATCTCCTTCAGAATGGACTGGTTGGCTCTCCTTGCAGTCCAAGGGACTCTCAAGAGTCTTCTCCAACACCACAGTTCAAAAGCATCATTTCGTCAGTGCTCAGCCTTCTTCACAGTCCAACTCTCACATCCATACATGACTACTGGAAAAACCATAGCCTTGACTAGACGGACCTTAGTCAGCAAAGTAATGTCTCTGCTTTTGAATATGCTATCTAGGTTGGTCATAACTTTTCTTCCAAGGAGTAAGCGTCTTCTAATTTCATGGCAGCAATCACCATCTGCAGTGATTTTGGAGCCCCAAAAAATAAAGTCTGACACTGTTTCCACTGTTTTCCCATCTATTTGCCATGGAGTGATGGGACCGGATGCCATGATCTTCGTTTTCTGAATGTTGAACTTCAAGCCAACTTTTTCACTCTCCTCTTTTACTTTCATCAAGAGGCTTTTTAGTTCTTCACTTCCTACCATAAGGGTGGTGTCATCTGCATATCTGAGGTTATTGATATTTCTCCTGGCAATCTTGATTCCAGCTTGTGTTTCATCCACAAGCATTTCTCATGATGTACTCTGCATATAAGTTAAATAAGCGTTTCTCATGATGTACTCTGCATATAAGTTAAATAAGCAGGGTGACAATATACAGCCTTGACATACTCCTTTTCCTATTTGGAACCAGTCTGTTGTTCCATGTCCAGTTTTAACTGTTGCTTCCTGGCCTGCATACACATTTCTCAAGAGGCAGGTTAGGTGGTCTGGTATTCCCATCTCTTTCAGAATTTACTAGAGTTTGTTGTGATCCACACAGTCAAAGGTTTTGGCATAGTCAATAAAGCAGAAATAGATGTTTTTCTGGAACTCTCTTGCTTTTTCCATGATCCAGCAGATGTTGGCAATTTGATCTCTGGTTCCTCTGCCTTTTCTAAAACTAGCTTGAACATCTGGAAGTTCACGGTTCACGTATTGCTGAAGCCTGGCTTGGAGAATTTTGAGCATGACTTTACTAGCATGTGAGATGAGTGCAATTGTGTGGTAGTTTGAGCATTCTTTGGCATTGCCTTTCTCTGGGATTGGAATGAAAACTATATATTGTTTTGCCTTTTGAAAATTGTTTTGCCTTTCAAAATTTACCTGGAATTAGTTTTGTATCTGTGTTTTTATATTTTCTGTAAAGTAGAACTCAACATCCCAGTCAGGGAAGAGTCAGTGCAAAGACATCTAGATTTCAGGAACTTGTCTGTAATGAGGAGGAAGATGGAGCCAGGCAATGAGGCAAGAAGAGTGAGAAATGAGGTTGCAGAGACAGATACAAGACTTAGCTGAAGATTCAGCTTCATGTTATTAAATATTGCATGCATGCTCAGTTGCTAAGTCATGTCCAACTTTTTGTGACCCCAAGGACTACAACTTGCTAGGCTCAACTGTTCATCTAATTTTATTGGGTTGGCCCAAAAGTTTGTTTGGGTTTTTCTGCAATGTCTTACAAACAATCCAAATGAACTTTTTGGTCAACCCAATATTATATGTAAGTTTTTAGATATAATATTTACATCTAAAAATAGATATAGAGAGCTTTCTAGCCCTAGATAATTTTTTTTTATTTTATATTACATGTATGGAAAGCTCTTGGAGAATTGGGAACAAGAGCGTGATAATATAATATTTACATTTTTAAAAGTCACTGACTATTGTGAGAATAATTAAGAGATGGAAATGGAGGAGTTAGAGAGCTTCTGCACCTTATCACATACTAGATAATGGAAGCTTGGACTAGGTTCTTAACATTGAAGATGGGAAAACATGGACAGACTTGAGATTTGTTTTGAAAGAAAAGCCAGCCAGATTCTCTGATGGTTAAGATATAGGTACGAAATATGGTTCCAAAGTGATATTTTTGGAGAAAGGAAAAGTATCAGTTAAAATTTCACTGGCTCAAGACTTCCCTGGTGGTCTAGTGGTTAAGATTCTGTGCTTCTCATGTAGAGGATGCGGTTTGATCCCTGGTAGGGGAAATACTCAGCAAAAGAAAAAAAGAAAAATCACTGGCTCCAGGAAATTCTGGTCCAAGTAGTGAATGTTTCCAGAAGTAGTCTAAACCAGTAACTTTGCACTTAATGATAGTGAAAGTAGCTCAGTCGTGTCTGAATTTTGTGGCCCCATGGACTATACAGTCTATGGAATTCTCCAGGCCAAAATACTAGAGTGAGTAGCCGTTCCCTTCTCCAGGGGATCTACACAACCCAGGGACTGAACCCAGGTCTCCCACTTTGCAGGCAGCTTCTTTACTGCTGAGTCACCAGAGAAGCACTTATGTTTGATAATGCCTTTCTAGCTGATATGTAGGCTCACTGATTCCCAACCCCTTGAGCGCTTGCTGGACCCATCAGTCTCCTTAATTTTCAACTGAGGAAACTGAGATATAATATTTAATAGGTAGTGAGCCTGGACCTTCAACTAAGTCTTTGTGAAGAGAATTCTTAACTTCCTTGGTATATTTTGTATAATCTCTATAACAGCAATACCAATGGCAGAGCACATACACACACACAAAAAAAACCACACTCATGACTTGTTGGTTTATTGAATGGGACACAGCTGCTGTATCTAGGCAAAAAAGGGAGTTTAGCCATGCACAAATTACACCAAGAGGTCTAGCCTGACCTGGAATTCTATTTCTTCTATTTAATGGTTATGTCTATTTTTAATTAAATTTATCTAGAAATATTTAACTTTTAAGGCCTAAACCTATTTTGTAATTAAAGCATATGGACATACCCTGGGATTATGTTCCTGCTCATTTTTCTTAATCTGTTTGTTTGAATTCTCTTTTGTGAGTGAGTGAGAACTGAAGCATGAATGATAAAGAACAAAATGCTGTTCCTACCTGAACTTAAAAATTCAACAGAAAGAGTGACTCGTCAGCAGCAATTAGTGTAGAAACCCAGATGGTCAGATGAGACAAACATCAACTGATTTTATTAATTTCTTAAGGAAATGTTTAATGTTGAGATGGAGTCCTCAAAAATGTACCTAAAGCATGTTATTTTTCCAATAGGCTAATTTAATTAATTCCAACTGGATTATTTTGGACACATTACCATTGTTTATCTAAAGAGAAAGAACAAGTACAGTAAGTTCTAATATAGTGATGTGAACAGCATGAGGCTGAATCTTTAAAACAACATGAATTCAAGTAAGAGGAATTTATCATCTGCATAAGTTAAATTGTCCCTCTCAGAGAAAGAATGATAATAAACTTATAATAGCTGGCTGGCATTTATAAGTTTCACAAAGTACATATCATTTTGATTTGACTTTCACTCTCACCCTTAATAATATGAAGTTTATATTCATCAAATGCTTGTGCCAGCCTCTGTGCACAATTCTTTGCAAACATTATGTTATTTAACTTCTAATAATCTGTGAGCTTTCCTGGTGGTTCAGATGGTTAAGAATCTGCCTACAATACAGGAGACCCGGATTTGATCCCTGGATGGGGAAGATCCCCTGGAGAAGGGAATGGAAACCCACTCCAGTATTCTTGCCTAGGAAATCCCATGGACAGAGGAGTCTGTTGGGCTATCGTCTATGGTGTCACAAAGAGTTGGGCACAACTGAGCAACTAACACTTTCACTCTCTTTTCAATCTTCAAATTAGGTGAATTGATTAAAGTTTGGGGTGATAAGCAAGACAAATGGACTTTGCCTAATCTGAGAAAATTAAAGATACTAAAACTAAAGATTGGAACTAAGGCGATTTTGGAGCACTGTCTTTGAAATCAAGTGGTTCCAAAGTTTGTTCAGACTTTATGAGATTCTACCCAAAGGTCACATTTGCAGAGTCTGTTTGGCTTTCTAATGATCCAGTACTTTGGCCACCTCATGCAAAGAGTTGACTCATTGGAAAAGACTCTGATGCTGGGAGGGATTGGGGGCAGGAGGAGAAGGGGACAACAGAGGATGAGATGGCTGGATGCCATCACTGACTCGATGGACATGAGTCTGAGTAAACTCCAGGAGTTGGTGATGGACAGGGAGACCTGGTGTGCTGTGATTCATGGGGTCGCAAAGGGTCGGACACAACTGAGCGACTGAACTGAACTGAACTGAATGATATTTTACCCCGCCCCTTATCCAGGTACTTCAGTCTGATTAAGACTAACTTCAGATCTTTGAAGGTAGAAATAAAGGAAAGTTCCTTTCTCTCATTCCTTTCTCTGCTTCCCAGGTGGTGCAGAGGTTAAAGCGTCTGCTTGCAATGTGGGAGACCTGGGTTTGATCCCTGGGTTGGGAAGGTCCCCTGGAGAAGGAAATGGCAACCCACTCTAGTATTCTTGCCTGGAGAATCCCATGGATGGAGGAGCTTGGTGGGCTACAGTCCACGGGTTGCAAAGAGTCGGACACGACTGAGCAACTTCACTTTCACTTTCCTTTCTCTCTAACCATGTTGACATGTCCATAGAGAACACAGCAAGCCAGATATAAATTAAGAGTAAAAGTATTAGAGTTAATGCTGCCTCCCAGCTTTCTAGAGCCAGTGGAAATGACGGGGAAGAATCTCAGGTTATACACAGATGGCAAAGTAGTGGTTGGATGATTCCCAAAGCCTGAAAGTCCCTAAGGAACTGGATCAGTCTTAGCTACTCAGAAAACTGAGTGAGTCCAGCAGGTGTCACAGTCATGGGACAGGTTGTCACCCATGATGTGCACATACAATTCCACCTGGAGAGATGGGAGTGGAGACCTCTGTTCTGTATTTCTCATCGTATGAAGAAAATACAGATTCTAAGACATAACAAACAACAAACAGGAGAGAAAACTGTCAGGAGAAGGAAAGCTCAAAATGAGGGTGTGTTAGTGGAGACCAGAGTCCGTGAGCCTTTGGTCGAGGGTTAAAGACCAGCTGTTGTGCTTCTCAGGTGACACAGTGATAAAGAACCTGCCTGCCAACAGAGGAGGTGCAAGAGATACGGGCTTGATCTCTGGGTCAGGAAGATCCCCTGGAGGTGGAAACGGCAACCCACTCCAGTATTCTTGCCTGAGAAATCTCATTGACAGAGGAGCTTGGCGGGCTACAGTCCATGTAGTTGCAGAGTCAGGTGCAACTGAGTACGCGTCCAAGGGCAGCTGTCAGCAGCGGAGAAAAGAATAATCAAAGTAGTTTCTGCTCTTTCCCTTGCCCACTGTGCTCCCTTATGGTAATCATTACTGGTTGCCTACCTAGCCTCACAATTCTATGGCAACCACCACTGGGGCTGATGTCCTCAGGAGAAACTTCAGAGCAACAGTGAGTCCGGGTTGGGCATAGGAGTGGATGAAAACATGTGCTACCTACCAGCCTTGGTGTGTCACCCTTTTACCCTGTGCTTAGTCACTTCAGTCGTGTCTGACTCTTTGCGAACCCATGGACTATAGCCCGCCAGGCTCCTCTGACCTTGGGGATTCTCCAGGCAAGAGTACTGGACTTGGTTGCCATGCCCTCCTCCAGGGGATCTTCCATACCCAGAGATTGAACCTGTCTCTCCTGTGTCTCCAGCACTTCAGGCAGATTCTTTACCTCTGAGTCACCCGGGAAGCCACCCCTTTACCCTATCCCTATCCTTATCCCTAGGATAGGTGGATTACTCTTCAGGGCAATGACTCTCTGCTTTTCCTGAGTATTCCGAGACAAGCAGCTGTTGGTCAGATGGTGGCAAATGAGAACAATTTCTTTTTATGAAAGCTAGGGTGTATTCTTCACATTTTCCCTAATTATTTATTTCAGACAAAGTAGCTGATATCCTTGAGGAAACATAGGTTTATAGGCGAATCTCTCTCTCTTTTTTTTTTTTTTGACTCCACATTACAACATATAAGATCTTAGTTTCCAAACCAGAGATTGAACCTGCACTCCCTGCGCTAGAAGTGAGGTGTCTTAACCACCGGACTACCAGGGAAGTCCCAAGTTTATAGGTTATAATAAGAAACCTGGTAAGTATAGCTACTTTGAGTAAGAACAAAAAAACTGGAAAATGTATGTCATCTGAGGCAAATGCTATTATTATTAGTCAGTCACACCACTAACAGTAGTATAAAAGCTAATAATAGAAATCTGAATGTGGGTCAGACAAAAACAAAAGAGTTGTGAAAGTCGAAATGATATAAAGAATGTGCCTAATGTCCAGAACAGAGTAGGTGGGTTGTTGCTGTTGTTGCTATTTCATCAATAAGTCATGTTTGACTCTTTGTGATCCCCATGGACTGTAGCCTGTCAGGCTTCTCTGTCCATGGGATTCTCCAGGGAAGAATACTGGAGTGGGTTGCCATTTCCTTCTCCAGGAGATCTTCTGGATCCAGAGATCAAACCCATGTATCCTGCTTGGCAGGTGAATTCTTTACCACTGAGCGAGCCACCTGGGAAGCCCCATAGGTGGGTAGATATAAATTTCTTTCCTACTTTTTATAATCACACATGGAATAAATGAGGAGTCAGAGTTGCATCTGTTTTTCTTTACTGAAATAACTTCAGTAGTTATACTGGTTTCCTGGCGCTTCTGTAACAAAGTGCCACAAGTTTGATGGCTTAAAACAACAGGAATTTATTATCTCTTACTCTGGAAGCAGAGTCTGAGATCAATATCATTGGGTTGAAATCAACTTGCTAGGGATGTGCTTCTCCTAGGAGCTCTAGGGCAGAATCTTTTTCCTTACTCTTGCAGTTTTCATTAAGGAATGACTTGACATTCCTTGGCCTGTGGATGTATTACTATAATCGCTGAGACAAACATCTTCAAATTTCCCTCTGCTCTGTCTTCACACGCCTTCTCTGTGTGTGTCCAATCGCCCCTGTCTCTCTCTTAGAGGCATACTTGTGATTACATTGGACCTATTTGGTTAATCCAGAATACTCTCCTCATCTCAAATCCTTAATTTAATCAGATCCACAAAGACCCTTTTTGTTGCTTCTGATTATATAAGGTGACATTCATGGATTCTAAACAGTAGGATAGTGGGATCCATTATTCAGTGTACACAACAAGTAACTTTGCCTACACATAATAAGTGCTCAATAACTATTTGTTGAGTAAAGCCTTTTTCCACAGCCTTTTCCCACTGCCTCTCCTAGCTCCTACATCTGTATTATCTGTGTCCTACCCTCATATACTCTCTATATATGTTATTTATACATATTTTATCTCCACCATCCCTTATGATCTAACAGAAGTGATTAAAAAAAAAACATGAAGATGAAAAAGGAACCATAGACATGTAGACTGGAATCATGTTGGTCTTGAAATTTTGAGTTAGGATGGAAAGTAGTGAGCAACAGAAGTATAGTTCATTTAAAGATCTCTTACTTTTACAAGTTTATACCTTTGCTAGTTATTTTTCCAGTGAGTGAATAAGACAGATATTGAGGACTTCTCTGAACTTAAAAGTGAAGGCATTGCCATCAGAAGTGTAAGCTATAAGACTGACAAATCATGGATAACACTAGTGTGGTCTTAAAGACAGTAGTTTTCATAGTTGAACAAAGTATATGGTTTTCAAAGGTCATATGGTTATCAAAGGTGACACAGTTAGCAATGAAGTATCTTTAACTCATGAAACACAGAAATGACTGGACTCTTGGATGGAAGATATATTTTAAAGCCATGGATTGATACAGTCCCAATGACTGGGATATGCTTGGCTTCCATACTCCTTAAGAAGTCTGCTGATGTTAGGCATTTCATAGTCATCTCCCAATTCTGAAGAGAATTATAGTTGACCTTTCTCTTCTCACATGGAATTATTTACAAAGATATAATGAACCTGTGATAGGGACAAGTAGTCAAGGGAAGATTATACCCTTTAGTACACACCACAAACAAATGAATTAGAATTATGTTTCTTTATTCATCATCCTAGTATGAGTTTTCTGAATTCATTCACTGAGTCAAGAAATACTTATTGAGCATCTGCTGTGTATCTAATACCTAGTAAGATGCTTGGTATACAGTGAAGGAGCTGATGGACCTACCCTCTTTTCAGCATTCCTCTGTACTAACAAAATCATATCATGCAAAACTTTAATAATGACAAAAAATTAAAGAATAAACTGATGAATCAGTAAAAATATACCATGTAAAACTATAATAAAAGCATTTTCATCAGGTTCTTCAGCGTCACAACTAAGATAACACTGGGCCTGGTATCAGCTTTTATTTCTGTATTCATGATGAACATATATTGAGTATCTACTACCAGACATTCTGCTAGCCACTAGTAATACACAAAATGATTAGCAAAAAGACCATAATGGATATTTGTTTAAGTAACTAAATCATTATGCTCTAGGAGAGTCCCTTGGACTGCAAGGAGATCCAACCAGTCCATTCTAAAGGAGATCAGTCCTGGGTGTTTTTTTGAAGGAATGATGCTAAAGCTGAAGCTCCAATATTTAGGCCACCTCATGCGAAGAGTTGACTCATTGGAAAAGACTCTGATGCTGGGAGGGATTGGGAGCAGGGGGAGAAGGGGATGACAGAGGATGAGATGGCTGGATGGCATCACCGACTGATGGACGTGAGTTTAGGTGAACTAGGGAGTTGGTGATGGACAGGGAGGCCTGGCGTGCTGCGATTCATGGGGTCGCAAAGAATAAGACATGAAATGAACTGAACTGAGGAGGTCATTGAATATATAGAAATGTTGAATTAACAAAATAATAACATCTTGTTTACAAAAGTAATAGATGTGATAGTAGGTAAAAACTATGATTGAGTATGCAGCATATCAATGACAGTATCCGTTCAAATTTTTGTTACCAAAAAGAAGTTAAAATATGAGACTTGGTATTGATGTAAAATTGTACATCTCCAAAAGTATTTCCAGAGTTGAAAGATGACAGATTTCAACATGTAACGATTTCAAGTGACAAAGAATCTAATTAACAAAACCATACAAGAAGTGCCTTTATCAAGAGAAAATGTAAAAGGAGCTTCAAATCAACTAATTTCTGCATCAGTCTACAGAGTGTAAGCCAAAACGCGGACACTGTAAATGTAATTAAAATAACAATTAGGTTACTATCTGTAGGAAAGCAGGTGAAGTCGATTCTGAAGAACTTCTCTGATTCAGAAGTCAAACAGATTATGCAACAAGCATGACTCATTTTTCTTTTGTGCACTGAGAGTGGGGTCAACAGGCATCATTAGTCTCCCCACTAAATTAAGCATTATTCAATAGTACATATTTGTGTTCACGCAAGGTCTCTAGATTTAACTGTAAACTGTCTCATTTAGACTGTTGATAGAATTTCAGCAACCTCAAACCTCCAGCTCAGAATACCCACAGAGAGCAGAGCAGTCATCTCAGTTCCAACTGCTTTACGCTTGTATATATACTTATCTCATGTTCTCCTTGCTCAGGCATTTCCTTTCATTTGGTAACCTGGTCTCCATCCCAGTGCTCTCTTAGAAACGAGACAGGGTCAGAACTGTTAAAGGCACAGAGTGACAACTGACAGTGAACAGTGAAGAGTCCAAATACACATCAAGCAGAAAATCACAGCCATCCAGGACAGATCTGCCCGTGTATTTCATCATTCCCCAAGGGCAAGACCGGATTGCAGTACTTTGCCTCATAGGGAGCAGCATGAGTCATCAGAAAAATGTCAACCGATATTCAAATACTTTTGACTAAGACTTGGGGGTGTATAATAAATTAATTTAAACTATAAAGCTTTGTCATTTAAGGGAGGAGTCAAGCTTCACTCTCAAAAATTAACTTGCTTGAATCTTCATTTTCTTTTGAAACTGGTATTGAGCTTTCACAGAAGAAGCCTCACACAGTGCTGAGATAAAGTTAACATCTACAGGAAACTAGAAATAGCGCTTGATGAAATCTACAACGCCTGAGTCCCAAACATTTATATTGAATATATGAAAGAATGTCTTAAATGAATGTCTCATCCAATGTATTTAATTATGATAATAGAAATAATAGCAAATAACATTTATTAAACACTTATCATGTATCAAGCACAATGTTGGTTTCCTTACAGAGATTATCGGACTTTAACTGCCAACAATCCTAAGTATACATATATTATGATAATCCTCAAAGTTTTGATGAGAAAACTGATGCTGTCTCTACCTTGCCCCACTTCTTACTGTAGTTAAGGGGCAGAGCTTAACTTGAATTCTGGCATATAACTCTGGAGATATTGGAAATCTCTGAGTCAGGTAGATGTCTTTGTCACTGGATAGCTGTGTGTTTCTAAAAGCAATAGCATTGAAATATGTATACTATCATGTAAGAAATGAATCGCCAGTCTATGTTCGATGCAGGATGCAGGATGCTTGGGGCTGGTGTATGGGGATGATCCGGAGGGATGATGTGGGGTGGGAGGTGGGAGGTGGGGTTCATGTTTGGGAGTTCATGTTTGGGAGTTCATGTATACCCATGATGGATTCATGTCAATGTATGCCAAAACCAATAGAGTACTGTAAAGTAAAATAAAGTAAAAATAAAAATTAAAAAAATAATATAAATAAATAAAAGCAATGTTTATTTTTCACATATATTACTGTGTACTCTCTTAAACCCAAATCTATTCAGGGAATGTATGTCAGTGGTTTCAAAGTTAAGATTCTTGATAAAAATGTGCAGAGAATCAAGAAAAGTTGCAAGACAAATTGAGAATTGTAAAGTATGCTTTTAGCTAACAGAAATTAATCAACAATGTAAGGTTTCATCAATTTCAAAAGCAGAGTCACCAAACCTATAAAATCCTACCTATTTTATTAAGTTGCTTCATTGAATAAAAGCTGTACTATGCAAACTTGTTAACTGATGAAATGAGTCTAAATTAGAAAATGTATAACCTATAGAAAAAAAAAGACTTTCAGATATATTAATTTCAAATGAATATAATACATATACATAGCTATCAATGTGCATAGATACTATACTATTTTAAGAAGATATTTCAGAGTAAGGAGACAATGTTTTGAAGTTCTTCTCCAAAATGATTTGATTTTAATTTGTTTACAACAATGGATTAAGGTTATGAAAGTGATTTAACCTCTTAGATGTCCTGCAATCTGATTTCTTCTGCAACTTTGTTTATTGAATTTGTGTGCAGACAGTACAAAGATATGTCTCATCTACAGCAAACAATTACATATCCCGTAATTAGCAGAACCTGAGAAACTATGTGAGTTCTAACTTATAAAATATTTTGACCTCTTTGTGTCATTGAGTACCTTGTGATTGTGCTTTTGAATATCAAAGCAAGAATAGAGGACATCAGAGAAAGGATCCAGAATTATCTGGGCATTATGTGTTTATTTATGAAGGCTTCCCTGGTGGCTCAGACAAGAAAGAATCTGCCTGCAATGCAGGAGACCTGGGTTTGATCCCTGGGTCGGGAAGATCTCCTGGAGAAGGCAATGGCAACCTACTCCAATATTATTGCCTGGGAAATCCCACAGAGAGAGGAACCTGGCAGGCTAGAGTCCAGGGGATCAAAAAGAGTCAGACACGACTTAGAGACTAAATGATGATGAATGATGTGTTTATTTAAATGCTAAGGAAAATTTCAATGGATATAATGGCATCAAACTGCACACTGATGATTCAGACTCCTGTTTAGTTTGGTATTTTCAGGGAAATACAGTTACCTTAGCAACTAGCATATCACAGGAGACATGCTGTAGCATGCAAAAAGTCTCCAAGTCAAAAGCTTGTCCTTTTGCAAGACATCACATCAGGAAATGGGGGGAAAAACAATCTCTTCACATAATGAATCAAGATATTTACTTTCCTAACAGGTGGAAGGTAATTTATATTTAGATCAGTTTTTCTTTGTTACAAATGAATCAAAATGGCAATATGTATATTGCAAGGATGAGGACAGAAACATAAAGAAACATGACTTAACTGTACATAGTAAATCTTTCTTTGAATTAACCTCTAAACATTCTGTTGACTGTTTTACAGGCCTAATCAACTGAATTATCTTTGAGGGGAAGTACAATAGGTTAGATATTTTCTAAAATTTAAGTAATTAGTTATTAACCATTGAACATCAAGAAGTAGAAATATTTTTATCCTTTTGGCAGTAACTCCAAGGTTGACAAAATTACCATTTTAAAACTATGTCTTTACAAGTCTAAAACAACCTGTTTGGATGTGAAATCTGCAATTAAACTGATCACTATCTGTGTTGTTACAGAGACTTTAGTCTAACTAATTTCAAAGAAAAATAAGCCCTGAAGTTTTTTTCAATCTTATATGTGTGCATTGCAGAAGAAACACTGCTGGCTCCCAAATGCCCAGATTTTTCAGTAACAGGACAAAAAAGGTACCTGACATTACAGACTTAACATTCTAGCTGTGGGAGACATTAAAAATAAAAAAAAAGAATAGAAAACAGAAAGAAAGAAATAAAAAGAGTAGATAATACTGTGGTAACTTCCATGGAGAACATGGAACATATTTCCTCTTCCTCTGTCTCTTTTGCTTTTCTTCCCTTCCTGGACATTTCAATCCTGCAGCTATTAGATGGCACAAAGTAGGGCACAGGAGCAGGGTGCAATCACTAGTGCAGGTCATCAGAGTCTGAGCAGGGGAAGGGCACCTGCAGGGGCCGGCCAGGATGGCAGAGGCCAGGGCTGGCAGAGGTTGGATATTGGTTACACACCAGGAGATTTCTCATATAAGAAAATGTACTAAAGATAGTGGAAGTCAGGTTTCTCGCTGTTGGAAAACGGAGCTAAAAATTCAGAAAATGAGAAAGCTAAAATGAATTCTGCATGTATGGTTGGATTGGAAAATTTATAGTTTTTAACATATGTGTGGATAAATATAGAAATAAATGTATATAAATATGTTATAATAAGCATTTCTAATATAAATTATATTTTAATATATAAAATATATACATTTCATTCCCCTCAGTGGAAAGATAGAGGGAATATATGATGTATAAAATATCTATTCTCTGGATCTTTCTACTGAGTGACTCAAGCACCAAACTCTAATAACAATGAATATACCTGTATACCTGGAGCCTGATATCTTGAATTTTGAATACTATTTTCCAATTAAAAAAAAAAAGTTGGGCTCCTTGAAAAGATATCTGATACCAGAGCTGGAGCAAGGAAAATCTAAGATAAGCCTGGAATGTCTTATCATACCATAAAGCAAGAAAACATAGAAATGATGATTGAAATAATAATTGAAATAATAATAATCTCAAGAATTCAGCTTGGAGAGGTTCCCACCAGTCAAACCTGGGGCAGTCTTGAGTATCAAAATAAATCATAATAGCAATAAGTTAAAATATGTGGAATAAAATAGGGAAACCATTGGTTTGCCTAGGCATAAATAAATGAAAAAAGTGGAAAATTTGACAAGGAAAATAATATTTACAGTTTCAGTTGTTATTGTTTATTTGCTAAGTCATATCCAACTCTTTTGCAATCCCATGGACTATAGCCCACCAGCCTCTTCTGTCCATGGGATCTCCCAGACAAGAATACTGGAGTGGTTTGTCATTTCCTTCTCCACAGGATCTTCCCGACCAAGGGAGTGAACTCATGTATCCTGCATTTCGGGCAGATTGGGCTTCCCTGGTGGCTCAGAGGTTAAAGCATCTGCCTGGAATGCTGGAGACCCGAGTTCGATCCATGAGTTAGGAAGATCCCCTGGAGAAGGAAATGGCAACCCACTCCAGTACTCTTGCCTGGAGAATCCCATGGAGGGAGGAGCCTGGTAGGCTACAATCCATGGGGTCGCAAAGAGTTGGACACGACTGAGCGACTTCACTTCACTTTCACTTTCTTTACCATTGAGCCGCCAGGGAAGCCAGGCTCAGTACCTCCCCATAAAATGCTTTCAAATTACAAAATGCAGTGAGTGACTTTACAGTAGAGAATTCTGGCAGACACCACCTTGATCAGGTGATCACAGTGATCATTATTTGTAAAGGATAGAATCAAACTCTTGTGTCACCTAGGAGGAAGCAATGGGAGACATACAGCATCACTTCTGTGATGTGGTTGCCAGTGATGCATAACAGAATCTAATCATAGGAAATATCAGACAAATCCACACTGAGGCACATTCTACAAAATACCTGGTCTGTAATGTGGTTGTTTTTCCAGTAGTCATGTATGGATGTGAGAGTTGGATTATAAAGAAAGCTGAGCGTCGAAGAATTGATTTTTGAACTGTGGTGTTGAAGAAGACTCTTAAGAGTCCCATGGACTTCAAGGAGATTCAAACAGTCCATCCTAAAGCAGATCAGTCCTGGGTGTCCACTGGAAGGACTGATGTTGAAGCTGAAACTACAATACTTTGGCCACCTGATGTGAAGAGCTGACTCATTTGAAAAGACCTTGATGCTGGGAAAGATTGAGGGCAGGAGAAGGGAATGACAGAGGATGAGGTGGTTGGATGGCATCACTGACTCAATGGACATGGGTTTGGGTGGACTCTGGGAGTTGGTGATGGACAAGGAGGCCTGGCATGCTGCAGTTCAAGGGGTCACAAAGAGTCAGACACAAGTGAGCAACTGAGCTGAACTGAACTGAATGTGTTTGTGAAGTCAAGGGAAAAACTAAGGAATTCTTCCCCATCGAAGAGTCTAAGGACAATTCAATGCAATGCATGATTTTCAATGGGGTCTTATGAATATAAAAGATATTATTGGGACAATGTAAACAAAGCCAAATGATTAAATGGCAGTAATGCATTGATGTTCATTTTCTGATTTTGTGGGTTGTCTTGCAACTGTATAGGAGAATGTCCATGTTGGTAGTAAATAGCCACTAAAATGGTAGAGAGTGATTGGTGCATCATGTCAGCAGCTTACTCTCAAGTGGTTCAGGGAAAAATTTCCTTGTATCACACTTTTGCCTTTTCTCTGTGATTGCTTCAAACTAAAGAATATGTAAAAAGATAATATAGTACATGCAAACTTCATATGAGCAACTCCTTTAAACTTGTGTTGTCAGGAAATTTTTGTTTGAAAAGGCAGCATTTCAAACTGAGAGTTAAGTCAGTCACCCAAAAATCTGGCTGAAAAGTATTCCAGGCAGAAGAAGCAGCTGGTGCTGAAGCCCTAGGCATGAAGGAGGCTTAGTTCAGCTCCAAAAGTAAAAAGTCAGTGTCCAGTATAGCTGGAGCCTTGGGGGTAAGGGAGGAACCATAGAAGGTGCATGACAAGTCTCCCAAGAGGGGCCTCGTTGGAGATAATAAGAAATTTGGAACTTTATTTGAGATGCCAAGAAAAACCATTGAAGAATTTTAGCAAGAATGTAATATGAACTCATTCATATTTTCAAAAAACCACTCAGCAGAGAAGGGAGATAGAAATAAATACAGAGATAAATTAAAGGGCTGTTTGTACTAGGAGTAAAAAAAAAATGGAGAAAGGTGTTTTATATTTTGGGACAAAAAGTGATAGGATTTATCACTATCATTATTGAATGAGGGTATTGAAGAAAAAAGAAAAACACAGGGTAAAGAGAGCAGTTATTCCTTATTCAGAGCTTTCTATATGCCAGGTAGCCTCTAACCAGATGACATACATTTATTTATTTATTTAACTCTCAGAACAGCCCCATGAGATAAGGACTATCGTGACTATTGTTAGCCTCAGTAAAAGACACCCAAGGCATGAAAAGGTTAAGTGGTGAAAAGCCACAGAGGTGAAGTGGCATTTTCACCACATCATATCAAGGGTACATTGTACCAGCATGATTTATCGCCATTGTTACTGACCTTGACCACCTGGTTAAGGTAAGGTTAGTCACGTCTCACCACTGTTGAGTCACTCTTTTCCCTCTTTCCATACAGTGCCCTCTGAAGTGGAGTCACTATACACTATATACAGCTAAGGAGTAGGGAGCTTTGCTCCACCTTCTTCAGAGCAGAGTATCTAAATAAATTATTTGGAATTGTTCTGCAGGAGATTTGTCTCTTATCCTTTATTATTTATATATTTAATCATTTATTTATATTCATGCTAATTTATGAATATTTATTTCTTATTTTGGGTGATAACCCATTTTATTTATTTTATTGCTCATTTTTTTTCTAGCTTGGGAACTCTTTCTGTTCACATCTACGCCACTTTGATAAATACTTATTGATGTATGGTTGATGTTTTTGTTTTTTTGTAATTTTTTAGCTCTTCTTACTTTATGGCACTACAAGATACTTTCAGGCTCTTTGGTGTATTCCCTGCCCCAGTTCAAGAACTAATCATCTATCCAAGGAACTCTAGTTTCTTTTTTTTATGAATGGTATTAGAAGCCAAAATCTGGATGCTAGGTGTACCCTCTCCTTTTTCAATTTTTTTTTCAAAATTGTCTTTTTAGATTCTTTGTATTTCTATAGACAACCCCCCTGTATTTTTATTGAAATCCTAGATTTTGGCTTGAATACCAGATAAATGAGTCACTTTTCACTGAAATTGAAAAATCTGAAACACAATTAGATGGATATAGGGAACAAAATATTCTAATTTTGATATTTAAAATTTAACATCTAAATGTTCTAATCTAACTCCCATAACACCCTCTTAGCTCTCAGAACCAGAAGATTTTTTTTTTCAATTTTTTAAATAGTTTCTGTTGGGGTCTAGTTAATTTAAAATGTTGTGTTAGTTTCTACTGTCCAGCAAAGTGAATCAGTTATACAAATACATATATCCAGTCTTTTTTAGATTATTTTCCCATATAGGTCATTACAGAGGATTGGGAAAAGTTTCCTGTTCTATATAGTAGGTCTTTACTAGATATCTGTTCTATTAAAGCTTGCTGTGCAATAACCAGGGCAACAAGAAATTAAAGAGTGGCTTAAAATCTTGGCTGGCAGCATCCAAATTCACTAGTTTATTCACTACTGATTTACAAACTTCTTGACATGAAAGGTTGTAAACTGACAGCTGTGGCTCTTTCCATGTGGCTGGACAGTCTCAGAATCTTGTGTTTTTTAAGCACCTATCATGTTTTAGATTATTGTTCAAGGTCTTTTGCATGCAAAATACATGCCAAGACTTACAAAACTTGAAAAATGATCATTCTTCCCATTTGGAAAATGTGGAGATTGACATTGAGAGATTAGGTAACTTCTCAAGTCACACAGCAGGAAAGATGGTGCTCAGATCCAATCCAGGATAGAGTTGCCTGATAAAATACTGCATAGGATGTACATTAAAAAAATTAGCCATTGTCTGTCTGAAATTCAGATATAACTGGGCATCCTGTATTTTTATTTGCTAAATCTGGCAACCCTAATCTGGGACCATCTGGCCTCGAAGGCTGTGTTTCTTCCGTCCCACAGTATAAACAAAATACATCAAGAGACACATGAGAATCTGGAAAATATTTTCCTCCAATACTCTATACTTGACGTTAGTTACCATATATAAATATATATGTGAAAGTGGCCTACAGCCCACACTGGGAAAAAACATATACTAAAGGGTCTGTAGATAAGAATGAAATTTTTATTTTATTTTTTTTGGTACAGTTACATGAGCCTTTAATAAAATTAACCTTTTGCTTCAGTCAACTGTCATCAAATTGGAACTTTTTCCAACCCAATAATTCCATTACACATTTAAACTGTTTTTCAGCACTTAAAAATGAAATCTAAAATATCTGAAAAAAGAAAATACAATGTCTTGTCATATTTGATGCTCTCAATCTTTAATTAAAAATACCAGAGCAGTAAGACTAGGATTGTTCTTTCTCTGGAAGCACAGCACTTTCTTAGCACTAGAAGAAATAATTGGTACCCTTGCAATCAACTATCATGGTAAAGTCTTCATCAGGAGCATCAAGGTTTTATGCTAACAGTTCTCCTTTTAGCCTCATATTCTTTAAATTGATTATTTCTGATTTAACTTTTCAATCTCTAAGTATATTTCTGTTTCCACATCAATATACTCTTACTTTTGTAAATAGAAGAAACAATGTAAGTTCTTTAAAAATACATAAATATTCTTAGAACCTTGGAGTATGAATGAGAGTTTCTAAGTTATAGGTCAATTAAAAAAAAAAAAAGAACACCATGACAATATTGTAAAGTAATTAGCCTCCAATTAAAATTTTAAAAAAATTTTTAAAGGAGAATGTAGACAGATTTGCTCTCTAAACATATGGAACTTCAATATAGTTAAAAACACAATATAATTTAAAGTCAAGAGCCAAATTCATAAAAATTTTGCATATGGTAGCCAATAGTTCGTTGACTAATTTACCTAAAGTATTGCCTGATTTATCTTTGGTTTTATATTTTTAAAAACATACAACATTGTGTGTATTGTTTTTGCCAACATATTTTAAATGTTTGGTTCTTTACATTGTTGATTAAATTTCAACCATTCTGTCAGGATTCACATTTCTCTTTCTTGAGTTACTTCCTTTATAAACTATTTCAGTAATAGTCATGGATGGTAAATTCTCTTGAAGGTTTATCAAAGGTTTAAGCCATTTTAGGGGAAACTGTTTACAGCTTTGGTTGAGCTTTCCAGTGGTCAAGTAGGTGGCCAGGCAGCACGAAGATGGAGCTAGGATTAGAAGAAGCTCAGCATGGGCTTCCCTGATAGCTCAGTTGTTAAAGAATCTACCTGCAATGTAGGAGACACCAGTTCGATTACTGGGTTGGGAAAATCCTGTGGAGAAGGGAAAGGGTACCCACTCCAGTATTCTGGCCTAGAAAATTCCATGGGCTTTGACTGAGTGCCTTTCACTTACAGCATCCTAGGGAATGATAACAACTTTTATTCAAGAAAGGTGAGGATTTGCCCAGTATGATGTTTACCCAGATGAACTTGAAGAGATGAGAATATAAGAGTCTGAGAAGATATACTTTTGGAGAGGGAAGGTATATACAAGAGATGAATATCCTTTGTGGGGATGACAACTTACTAGGGGAAGATTATAGCAGGAATAATATTGTGATATACTAAATGACTGTGTTTTTATCACTAGCAAAACCTGGTTCTTCGTCCTCTCACAGCTCCAAGTAATAATAGCTGAGCTGAGTTGATTCTATCACAGAGGTGCTTTTACAAGCCATAGATTAGGGAGGAATGAGGTTGTAGAGTTAACTTTCTCTAAGAAAAGAAGAAGGAAAGCTCTCCTGGAGCAGGAAATAAATTTGGAAAGATACAGTTGGAGAGAAAGGAAGGGCAAGAAGATAGGGAAAAAGACAGGAAATCAGATTCACGTGTCTGTTTCCCTGAAACACAGCTGAGGGAGGCTTGATTTATCTTGCCTTTGGGTAGGATTTGGGGACAACAGTCTCCACAGTGTACCTCCTACCATAGCAAAGTAACAAAACATGAGTGTTCAGACAGAGGGCCTGAGTTTTGGCCCCAGTTCCCTATGGATGTGTGGGGTTTGGGGAAGATCCTGCCAATGCCATATGCCTATGCAAAGTGAAGTGAAATGCCAAGAGCACCAGGGACCAGAAGAGGCAAATTCAGACAAGAAACTGGCTGGATTCCACACACAGGCATTAAAATACAGTATTTTTTTTTCTCTCTCTGACTAACTTCTCTCTGTATGACAGTCTCTAGGTCCATCTACATCTCTGAATAACCCAACTCCATTCCTTTTAATGGCTAATCTTCCATTACATATATATATATCATGTCTTCTTTATCCATTCCTCGGTCATGAACATTCAGGTTGCTACCATGCCTTGGCTATTGTTAATAGTGCTGCAGTGAACATTGAGGCACATGTGTTCATTTGAATTTTGGCTTTCTTAGGATATATGCCCAGTATCAGGATTGCTGAGTCATATGGTAATGCTTTTAGTTTTTTAGGAACCTCCAGACTGTTCTCCATAGTAGATGTATCAATTTACCAGCAGTACAAGAAGATTCCCTTTTCTCCACACCCTCTCCAGTATTTACTGTTTGTAGACTTTTTGATGATGATATCATCTCTGACCAGTCTGAGATGATATCTTGTTGTACCTTTGATTTGAATTTCTCTAATAATTAATGATGCTAAGCATCTTTTCACGTGCCTCTTGGCCATCTGTATATATGTGGAACCTGGAAAAATGGTACAGATGAACCTGTTTGCAAGGCAGAAATAGAGATGTAGACACAGGGGACAAATACATGGACACCAAGGAAGGAAAGGGGGAAGTGGGATGAATTGGGAGATTGGGACTGACCTATATATGCTAATATGTATAAAACAGATAACTAATGAGAACCTGTTTGAGAGTACAGGGAACTCTAATGGTGCTTAATGGTGGCCTAAATGGGAAGGAAATCCAAAAAAGAAGAGCTATATGTATATGTATGGCTGATCTGCTTTGCCATACAGCAGAAATCTACATAGCAGTGTAAAGCAACGATACCCCAATAAAACAGGACACAATAAAAAATTAACCAATATAAACCTACAAATAAATAAGCCCTCAAAATTCAGCAAAAAAGAAAGAAAGAAAGAAACTGACTGGAGATGGGTCCTTGTGATTGAATCAAGGGTAGAGTCCACAATGGGCATTAATAGTGGATGTCAGCTGCATGGAGACCAGGAGGAATAAGTTGCCATAAGAATGAATGGAGAAATGAATCACCAGCCCAGGTTTGATGCATGAGACAGGGTGCTCAGGGCTGGTGCACTGGGATGACCTAGACAGATGAGATGGGGAGGGAGGTGGGAGGGGGGTTCAGGATGGGGAACACATGTAAACCCATGACAGATTCATGTCAATGTGTGGCAAAACCACTACAATATTGTAAAGTAATTAGCCTCCAATTATAATAAATTTAAAAAAAGGAAAAAGTGGAGAAAAGGAGAAGACTGTATTAGCTATGCATTCCTGATGTTCTGACAGGGGAGGCTTTGCAAACCCTGGGGAGAGCATCACCCTCCCCCACCAGAAGGGCATATGAATTTACCTGGAAATGTTTAACCTCTCTGACCTATCATAAACTCACCTTGGCTGTTTAGTGGGCATATGGATTTAAGAGAAGGAGGAAGTCCCTTTGAGAAAACAATGTGATCTTCTTGTGTATTTGAGTTGAACTTTCTATCCAAGTTTACAAGTTTAAGATTCCAACCTTTAATCATTTTTAAAAGAAATCATTCTGTTTACTGTGATTTACTTACAATTATAAAGTAACACATATTCATTGCAGATAATTTTGGATATATAATTCAACTCAAAAACACTTTTTTCTCCCATCATTTTGGAGATACATTTTTCCATGTATTCATTTAGTGAGCATGTGCTGGGCTTATTAACTCAAATATGTTTTTCATTAAACAATATTTAAATTCATTAAACAACTTAAGACCATTGTGTTCTTACTATTCATCCCTTAGTTGATTTAACCACAACCTGTTGCTATTTATTTAGATTGTTTCCACTATTTCCTATTCTAAATAATACTCTGATGAGTCTTTAGTTACATAAACCTTTGTGTGCATCTTTGTAATTCTAACTAAATTAATGAGAATGAAAACAATAGAGTTCCATTTTCAAGACTTTTCAATCTTATGCACGTTTTCATCACTTTTTATTCATGTTACAGTTGGACTGGTGTATGTAACTACCAGCAGGGTATGAGAAGATTCATTTCTCTCTTCTCTCAAAAATCTTCAATTTAAAAAAATTGTAAAATCTCTGCCAATAGATACAATGGCATCTTGTTTTTTAAAAAATCTTTTTTTCTTGGAAAACCAATGGAAATGAAGTTTTCTCATATGGCAGGTTAAGCTTTCATTGAAATTAAGTGTTCAGATACTTTCTTACCTGTCTCAGGACATTTACCACATCCTTATTGTTTTGCAGTCTCCTCTATTGTAAGGATTATTAACCCTGGTTGTCACATATGTTGCAATTTTTCTCCCATCTTAACATCACTTTATAATTTTTAGAAGCTTTCTTTCACTCTTATATACAAATAAAACAAATATTTTATAAACATATATATTATAATACATACAGATATATGTTTAAAGATAAAATACTGAAATGGACTCATCATAGCCAATTTATCTTTAATTTACATCTATTCACAGAACATTGAGAATATGCTCTTACTGGCACAGAGTAATGATTCTAGTAAATTAAGGAAACAAGTTTAAACAAATTTGTGCTTACTCAAACTCTGCCTACCAGGACCTGCTGCTCTCAGCCCACACGGTCTTCACATGAGCTTCAATGACTTTCAATGTCCTAAAATGTCCTAGTCATTGAGAGAATAGTAAATATAGTAAGTGACAGTGTCTAGGATTTTACAGTTCTTTCACATTCTCCACAGAGAAGATCTCCTTTAACTGGAGGAGCTGGTGCATTTTGTTCCATCTTACAGAAGGAGAATGAGCTTGGTCACTTGCCAGCAATGCTTGGGTGTGAGTGGGAAGGTATGAACAGTGTATGCATGCAGTTCTTTCCCACATTGAATTCCATGCTTCTTTTTTCCCACAGGACTACTTTCCCAGTGTTGTGATTTTTTTTACTGTACTTATCTAGGCTGGGAAACATTGTGAGAAGTAAAAGTATCATCTCTTGGATAGCATGTGAAAAGTGAAATTTGAACGTAGGTTAGGCTGTTGTAAATTACATGCAATTGTCAAGATGTATGCTTAACCCTAACAGTAACCTGCAGGGAAGGCAATGGCACCCCACCCCAGTACTCTTGCCTGGAAAATCCAGTGGACGGAATAGCCTGGTGGGAGACTCAATGGACATGGGTTTGGGTGGACTCTGGGAGTTGGTGATGGACAAGGAGGCCTGGCATGCTGCAGTTCAAGGGGTCACAAAGAGTCAGACACAAGTGAGCAACTGAGCTGAACTGAACTGAATGTGTTTGTGAAGTCAAGGGAAAAACTAAGGAATTCTTCCCCATCGAAGAGTCTAAGGACAATTCAATGCAATGCATGATTTTCAATGGGGTCTTATGAATATAAAAGATATTATTGGGACAATGTAAACAAAGCCAAATGATTAAATGGCAGTAATGCATTGATGTTCATTTTCTGATTTTGTGGGTTGTCTTGCAACTGTATAGGAGAATGTCCATGTTGGTAGTAAATAGCCACTAAAATGGTAGAGAGTGATTGGTGCATCATGTCAGCAGCTTACTCTCAAGTGGTTCAGGGAAAAATTTCCTTGTATCACACTTTTGCCTTTTCTCTGTGATTGCTTCAAACTAAAGAATATGTAAAAAGATAATATAGTACATGCAAACTTCATATGAGCAACTCCTTTAAACTTGTGTTGTCAGGAAATTTTTGTTTGAAAAGGCAGCATTTCAAACTGAGAGTTAAGTCAGTCACCCAAAAATCTGGCTGAAAAGTATTCCAGGCAGAAGAAGCAGCTGGTGCTGAAGCCCTAGGCATGAAGGAGGCTTAGTTCAGCTCCAAAAGTAAAAAGTCAGTGTCCAGTATAGCTGGAGCCTTGGGGGTAAGGGAGGAACCATAGAAGGTGCATGACAAGTCTCCCAAGAGGGGCCTCGTTGGAGATAATAAGAAATTTGGAACTTTATTTGAGATGCCAAGAAAAACCATTGAAGAATTTTAGCAAGAATGTAATATGAACTCATTCATATTTTCAAAAAACCACTCAGCAGAGAAGGGAGATAGAAATAAATACAGAGATAAATTAAAGGGCTGTTTGTACTAGGAGTAAAAAAAAAATGGAGAAAGGTGTTTTATATTTTGGGACAAAAAGTGATAGGATTTATCACTATCATTATTGAATGAGGGTATTGAAGAAAAAAGAAAAACACAGGGTAAAGAGAGCAGTTATTCCTTATTCAGAGCTTTCTATATGCCAGGTAGCCTCTAACCAGATGACATACATTTATTTATTTATTTAACTCTCAGAACAGCCCCATGAGATAAGGACTATCGTGACTATTGTTAGCCTCAGTAAAAGACACCCAAGGCATGAAAAGGTTAAGTGGTGAAAAGCCACAGAGGTGAAGTGGCATTTTCACCACATCATATCAAGGGTACATTGTACCAGCATGATTTATCGCCATTGTTACTGACCTTGACCACCTGGTTAAGGTAAGGTTAGTCACGTCTCACCACTGTTGAGTCACTCTTTTCCCTCTTTCCATACAGTGCCCTCTGAAGTGGAGTCACTATACACTATATACAACTAAGGAGTAGGGAGCTTTGCTCCACCTTCTTCAGAGCAGAGTATCTAAATAAATTATTTGGAATTGTTCTGCAGGAGATTTGTCTCTTATCCTTTATTATTTATATATTTAATCATTTATTTATATTCATGCTAATTTATGAATATTTATTTCTTATTTTGGGTGATAACCCATTTTATTTATTTTATTGCTCATTTTTTTTCTAGCTTGGGAACTCTTTCTGTTCACATATACGCCACTTTGATAAATACTTATTGATGTATGGTTGATGTTTTTGTTTTTTTGTAATTTTTTAGCTCTTCTTACTTTATGGCACTACAAGATACTTTCAGGCTCTTTGGTGTATTCCCTGCCCCAGTTCAAGAACTAATCATCTATCCAAGGAACTCTAGTTTCTTTTTTTTATGAATGGTATTAGAAGCCAAAATCTGGATGCTAGGTGTACCCTCTCCTTTTTCAATTTTTTTTTCAAAATTGTCTTTTTAGATTCTTTGTATTTCTATAGACAACCCCCCTGTATTTTTATTGAAATCCTAGATTTTGGCTTGAATACCAGATAAATGAGTCACTTTTCACTGAAATTGAAAAATCTGAAACACAATTAGATGGATATAGGGAACAAAATATTCTAATTTTGATATTTAAAATTTAACATCTAAATGTTCTAATCTAACTCCCATAACACCCTCTTAGCTCTCAGAACCAGAAGATTTTTTTTTTCAATTTTTTAAATAGTTTCTGTTGGAGTCTAGTTGATTTAAAATGTTGTGTTAGTTTCTACTGTCCAGCAAAGTGAATCAGTTATACAAATACATATATCCAGTCTTTTTTAGATTATTTTCCCATATAGGTCATTACAGAGGATTGGGAAAAGTTTCCTGTTCTATATAGTAGGTCTTTACTAGATATCTGTTCTATTAAAGCTTGCTGTGCAATAACCAGGGCAACAAGAAATTAAAGAGTGGCTTAAAATCTTGGCTGGCAGCATCAAAATTCACTAGTTTATTCACTACTGATTTACAAACTTCTTGACATGAAAGGTTGTAAACTGACAGCTGTGGCTCTTTCCATGTGGCTGGACAGTCTCAGAATCTTGTGTTTTTTAAGCACCTATCATGTTTTAGATTATTGTTCAAGGTCTTTTGCATGCAAAATACATGCCAAGACTTACAAAACTTGAAAAATGATCATTCTTCCCATTTGGAAAATGTGGAGATTGACATTGAGAGATTAGGTAACTTCTCAAGTCACACAGCAGGAAAGATGGTGCTCAGATCCAATCCAGGATAGAGTTGCCTGATAAAATACTGCATAGGATGTACATTAAAAAAATTAGCCATTGTCTGTCTGAAATTCAGATATAACTGGGCATCCTGTATTTTTATTTGCTAAATCTGGCAACCCTAATCTGGGACCATCTGGCCTCGAAGGCTGTGTTTCTTCTGTCCCACTGTATAAACAAAATACATCAAGAGACACATGAGAATCTGGAAAATATTTTCCTCCAATACTCTATACTTGACGTTAGTTACCATATATAAATATATATGTGAAAGTGGCCTACAGCCCACACTGGGAAAAAACATATACTAAAGGGTCTGTAGATAAGAATGAAATTTTTATTTTATTTTTTTTGGTACAGTTACATGAGCCTTTAATAAAATTAACCTTTTGCTTCAGTCAACTGTCATCAAATTGGAACTTTTTCCAACCCAATAATTCCATTACACATTTAAACTGTTTTTCAGCACTTAAAAATGAAATCTAAAATATCTGAAAAAAGAAAATACAATGTCTTGTCATATTTGATGCTCTCAATCTTTAATTAAAAATACCAGAGCAGTAAGACTAGGATTGTTCTTTCTCTGGAAGCACAGCACTTTCTTAGCACTAGAAGAAATAATTGGTACCCTTGCAATCAACTATCATGGTAAAGTCTTCATCAGGAGCATCAAGGTTTTATGCTAACAGTTCTCCTTTTAGCCTCATATTCTTTAAATTGATTATTTCTGATTTAACTTTTCAATCTCTAAGTATATTTCTGTTTCCACATCAATATACTCTTACTTTTGTAAATAGAAGAAACAATGTAAGTTCTTTAAAAATACATAAATATTCTTAGAACCTTGGAGTATGAATGAGAGTTTCTAAGTTATAGGTCAATTAAAAAAAAAAAAAGAACACCATGACAATATTGTAATTGATTATTTCTGATTTAACTTTTCAATCTCTAAGTATATTTCTGTTTCCACATCAATATACTCTTACTTTTGTAAATAGAAGAAACAATGTAAGTTCTTTAAAAATACATAAATATTCTTAGAACCTTGGAGTATGAATGAGAGTTTCTAAGTAATAGGTCAATTAAAAAAAAAAAAGAACACCATGACAATATTGTAAAGTAATTAGCCTCCAATTAAAATTTAAAAAAAATTTTTAAAGGAGAATGTAGACAGATTTGCTCTCTAAACATATGGAACTTCAATATAGTTAAAAACACAATATAATTTAAAGTCAAGAGCCAAATTCATAAAAATTTTGCATATGGTAGCCAATAGTTCGTTGACTAATTTACCTAAAGTATTGCCTGATTTATCTTTGGTTTTATATTTTTAAAAACATACAACATTGTGTGTATTGTTTTTGCCAACATATTTTAAATGTTTGGTTCTTTACATTGTTGATTAAATTTCAACCATTCTGTCAGGATTCACATTTCTCTTTCTTGAGTTACTTCCTTTATTAACTATTTCAGTAATAGTCATGGATGGTAAATTCTCTTGAAGGTTTATCAAAGGTTTAAGCCATTTTAGGGGAAACTGTTTACAGCTTTGGTTGAGCTTTCCAGTGGTCAAGTAGGTGGCCAGGCAGCACGAAGATGGAGCTAGGATTAGAAGAAGCTCAGCATGGGCTTCCCTGATAGCTCAGTTGTTAAAGAATCTACCTGCAATGTAGGAGACACCAGTTCGATTACTGGGTTGGGAAAATCCTGTGGAGAAGGGAAAGGGTACCCACTCCAGTATTCTGGCCTAGAAAATTCCATGGGCTTTGACTGAGTGCCTTTCACTTACAGCATCCTAGGGAATGATAACAACTTTTATTCAAGAAAGGTGAGGATTTGCCCAGTATGATGTTTACCCAGATGAACTTGAAGAGATGAGAATATAAGAGTCTGAGAAGATATACTTTTGGAGAGGGAAGGTATATACAAGAGATGAATATCCTTTGTGGGGATGCCAACTTACTAGGGGAAGATTATAGCAGGAATAATATTGTGATATACTAAATGACTGTGTTTTTATCACTAGCAAAACCTGGTTCTTCGTCCTCTCACAGCTCCAAGTAATAATAGCTGAGCTGAGTTGATTCTATCACAGAGGTGCTTTTACAAGCCATAGATTAGGGAGGAATGAGGTTGTAGAGTTAACTTTCTCTAAGAAAAGAAGAAGGAAAGCTCTCCTGGAGCAGGAAATAAATTTGGAAAGATACAGTTGGAGAGAAAGGAAGGGCAAGAAGATAGGGAAAAAGACAGGAAATCAGATTCACGTGTCTGTTTCCCTGAAACACAGCTGAGGGAGGCTTGATTTATCTTGCCTTTGGGTAGGATTTGGGGACAACAGTCTCCACAGTGTACCTCCTACCATAGCAAAGTAACAAAACATGAGTGTTCAGACAGAGGGCCTGAGTTTTGGCCCCAGTTCCCTATGGATGTGTGGGGTTTGGGGAAGATCCTGCCAATGCCATATGCCTATGCAAAGTGAAGTGAAATGCCAAGAGCACCAGGGACCAGAAGAGGCAAATTCAGACAAGAAACTGGCTGGATTCCACACACAGGCATTAAAATACAGTGTTTGTTTTTCTCTCTCTGACTAACTTCTCTCTGTATGACAGTCTCTAGGTCCATCTACATCTCTGAATAACCCAACTCCATTCCTTTTAATGGCTAATCTTCCATTACATATATATATATCATGTCTTCTTTATCCATTCCTCGGTCATGAACATTCAGGTTGCTACCATGCCTTGGCTATTGTTAATAGTGCTGCAGTGAACACTGAGGCACATGTGTTCATTTGAATTTTGGCTTTCTTAGGATATATGCCCAGTATCAGGATTGCTGAGTCATATGGTAATGCTTTTAGTTTTTTAGGAACCTCCAGACTGTTCTCCATAGTAGATGTATCAATTTACCAGCAGTACAAGAAGATTCCCTTTTCTCCACACCCTCTCCAGTATTTACTGTTTGTAGACTTTTTGATGATGATATCATCTCTGACCAGTCTGAGATGATATCTTGTTGTACCTTTGATTTGAATTTCTCTAATAATTAATGATGCTAAGCATCTTTTCACGTGCCTCTTGGCCATCTGTATATATGTGGAACCTGGAAAAATGGTACAGATGAACCTGTTTGCAAGGCAGAAATAGAGATGTAGACATAGGGGACAAATACATGGACACCAAGGAAGGAAAGGGGGAAGTGGGATGAATTGGGAGATTGGGACTGACCTATATATGCTAATATGTATAAAACAGATAACTAATGAGAACCTGTTTGAGAGTACAGGGAACTCTAATGGTGCTTAATGGTGGCCTAAATGGGAAGGAAATCCAAAAAAGAAGAGCTATATGTATATGTATGGCTGATCTGCTTTGCCATACAGCAGAAATCTACATAGCAGTGTAAAGCAACGATACCCCAATAAAACAGGACACAATAAAAAATTAACCAATATAAACCTACAAATAAATAAGCCCTCAAAATTCAGCAAAAAAGAAAGAAAGAAAGAAACTGACTGGAGATGGGTCCTTGTGATTGAATCAAGGGTAGAGTCCACAATGGGCATTAATAGTGGATGTCAGCTGCATGGAGACCAGGAGGAATAAGTTGCCATAAGAATGAATGGAGAAATGAATCACCAGCCCAGGTTTGATGCATGAGACAGGGTGCTCAGGGCTGGTGCACTGGGATGACCTAGACAGATGAGATGGGGAGGGAGGTGGGAGGGGGGTTCAGGATGGGGAACACATGTAAACCCATGACAGATTCATGTCAATGTGTGGCAAAACCACTACAATATTGTAAAGTAATTAGCCTCCAATTATAATAAATTTAAAAAAAGGAAAAAGTGGAGAAAAGGAGAAGACTGTATTAGCTATGCATTCCTGATGTTCTGACAGGGGAGGCTTTGCAAACCCTGGGGAGAGCATCACCCTCCCCCACCAGAAGGGCATATGAATTTACCTGGAAATGTTTAACCTCTCTGACCTATCATAAACTCACCTTGGCTGTTTAGTGGGCATATGGATTTAAGAGAAGGAGGAAGTCCCTTTGAGAAAACAATGTGATCTTCTTGTGTATTTGAGTTGAACTTTCTATCCAAGTTTACAAGTTTAAGATTCCAACCTTTAATCATTTTTAAAAGAAATCATTCTGTTTACTGTGATTTACTTACAATTATAAAGTAACACATATTCATTGCAGATAATTTTGGATATATAATTCAACTCAAAAACACTTTTTTCTCCCATCATTTTGGAGATGCATTTTTCCATGTATTCATTTAGTGAGCATGTGCTGGGCTTATTAACTCAAATATGTTTTTCATTAAACAATATTTAAATTCATTAAACAACTTAAGACCATTGTGTTCTTACTATTCATCCCTTAGTTGATTTAACCACAACCTGTTGCTATTTATTTAGATTGTTTCCACTATTTCCTATTCTAAATAATACTCTGATGAGTCTTTAGTTACATAAACCTTTGTGTGCATCTTTGTAATTCTAACTAAATTAATGAGAATGAAAACAATAGAGTTCCATTTTCAAGACTTTTCAATCTTATGCACGTTTTCATCACTTTTTATTCATGTTACAGTTGGACTGGTGTATGTAACTACCAGCAGGGTATGAGAAGATTCATTTCTCTCTTCTCTCAAAAATCTTCAATTAAAAAAAATTGTAAAATCTCTGCCAATAGATACAATGGCATCTTGTTTTTTAAAAAATCTTTTTTTCTTGGAAAACCAATGGAAATGAAGTTTTCTCATATGGCAGGTTAAGCTTTCATTGAAATTAAGTGTTCAGATACTTTCTTACCTGTCTCAGGACATTTACCACATCCTTATTGTTTTGCAGTCTCCTCTATTGTAAGGATTATTAACCCTGGTTGTCACATATGTTGCAATTTTTCTCCCATCTTAACATCACTTTATAATTTTTAGAAGCTTTCTTTCACTCTTATATACAAATAAAACAAATATTTTATAAACATATATATTATAATACATACAGATATATGTTTAAAGATAAAATACTGAAATGGACTCATCATAGCCAATTTATCTTTAATTTACATCTATTCACAGAACATTGAGAATATGCTCTTACTGGCACAGAGTAATGATTCTAGTAAATTAAGGAAACAAGTTTAAACAAATTTGTGCTTACTCAAACTCTGCCTACCAGGACCTGCTGCTCTCAGCCCACACGGTCTTCACATGAGCTTCAATGACTTTCAATGTCCTAAAATGTCCTAGTCATTGAGAGAATAGTAAATATAGTAAGTGACAGTGTCTAGGATTTTACAGTTCTTTCACATTCTCCACAGAGAAGATCTCCTTTAACTGGAGGAGCTGGTGCATTTTGTTCCATCTTACAGAAGGAGAATGAGCTTGGTCACTTGCCAGCAATGCTTGGGTGTGAGTGGGAAGGTATGAACAGTGTATGCATGCAGTTCTTTCCCACATTGAATTCCATGCTTCTTTTTTCCCACAGGACTACTTTCCCAGTGTTGTGATTTTTTTTACTGTACTTATCTAGGCTGGGAAACATTGTGAGAAGTAAAAGTATCATCTCTTGGATAGCATGTGAAAAGTGAAATTTGAACGTAGGTTAGGCTGTTGTAAATTACATGCAATTTTCAAGATGTATGCTTAACCCTAACAGTAACCTGCAGGGAAGGCAATGGCACCCCACCCCAGTACTCTTGCCTGGAAAATCCAGTGGACGGAATAGCCTGGTGGGCTGCAGTCCATGGGGTCGCTAACAGTCGGACAGACTGAGCGACTTCACTTTCACTTTTCTCTTTCATGCATTGGAGAAGGAAATGGCAGCCCACTCCAGTATTCTTGCCTGGAGAATCCCAGGGATGGGGGAGCCTGGTGGGCTGCCGTCTATGGGGTCACACAGAGTCAGACACAACTGAAGTGACTTAGCAGCAGCAGCAACAGTAACCTGAAACAAGAAAAAGAATGCAGAATCTCATTTTTCTTGTCTTAGAATCTCCTCTATGGGTGATTCAAGTTTCTGATTCTTTAGAGGGCTCTTGGAATAAAAATGAGGAGGCCATTTGCATGTCAGTATCCAATCATCTCTGAGGATACAAAAGCTGAAACATATTAAAAGCAATAGACCTAAATATATGATCATTAAATGTTCGCTTTATTCCAGGCCAAAGGAGAATCTCTGAATTTTCACCCAACTCTCCCACCAGCACACTCTTAATCTACCCTACCTCTTAGTCTGGCCTTAGTTTCCTGAATAACACTTATCATCTCTCACATAGTATGCATTTATTGGGTTACTTATTTATCATCTATACCCATGCACTAAAATATAAGTTTCATGAGAACTGGAACTTTGTTGTAATTATTGCATTATTGTCAGTCCCTAAAATAATTCCAGAGGTTATGTAAGGATGTGAAGAAGCCTGAGCACCAAAGAATTAATGGTGTTGGAGAACTCTTGAGAGTCCCTTGGACAGCAAGGAAACCAAACCAGTCAATCCTATAGGAACTCAACGCTGAATATTCATCGGAAGGACTGATACTGATTATGAAGCTAAAACTCCAATACTTTGGCCACCTGATGTGAAGAGCCGACTTATTGGAAAAGACCCTGATGCTAGGAAGTGGAAAAGACGAGGCAGGAGGAGAAGAGGGTGAAAGTTGACGAGATGGTTGGATGGTATCATCCACTCAATGGAAACGAGTTTGAGCAAACTCCGGGAGATAGTAAAGGACAACAGGGAAGCCTGGTGTGCTGCAGTCCAGGGGATCACAAAGAACTGGACATGACTGAATGACTGAACAACATCAAAAATAACGCCTATAGCACAATACGCACCAAATAAATATTTGCAGTAGAATAAATAGATAAGGACTAAGTAACAGTAGATTTTCGGGTAGACCACAAGAGACATCACCCCCTCCCCTAAAGTCTGTACAAGGATATCTGGAATGCAGCTTCTCCTTACCACCTCCCCTCTTCCTGGTCATCCTGAGGGTACACCAATATCTTCCCAATTTGGAAATGTTCTTGAAAATTAATATTTAAATGATAATACACTAGTGTAACTATAAAGCTTAATCTAGTTTGTTATGTTACAAAATATATTTGATTTACTGTTATTTTTAAAGAACATATTGACTCTGGAAGATAATATGATAATTTGAACGGACACACTAAAACTTACTCACCGGTATCACATAAGATGAAGTTCCTTTTGAGTAACTGAGAGCCCAGATGAGAGTTTCTTTACAAAAAGAGATATATTTATTTATCTTACATAAAAGCCTAGAGGTGAACAGTCTAGGACTGGTATAAGACGCAATATCATAAAATATTTTTAGCACCTGGATTCCATCCTGTGATTCTAATACTTATTTGCCCTTCAATCCCAAGGCCTTCATGGAGCAAAATAGCTGCTTTAGCTCCAGCAATTTGTACCACTCTAGCTTATAAAGAGGATAAAGGAACAAAGAAGAAAGAGCAAATGATCCATGATGATCGTCTATTAAAGCAAATTCAGGAAAGCCACATGATACTTCTGCTTATATTCAAAAATAAGTGACCTGGTTTCATCTTGCCTGAAGGGAGACAGGAAAATATAGTCCTTATCTCTTGTGATTGTATGTTATGTGTTAAGTTGCTTCAGTCATGTCTAACTCTTTGGAACCCTATGGATGATAGCCCACCAGGCTCCTCTGTCCATGGGACTTTATAGGCAAGAATATTGGAGTGGGTTGCTGTTCCCTTCTTAGGGGGATCTTCCTGACCCAAGAATTGAACCCACATCTCTTACATCTCCTGCATTGTCAGGCAGTTTCTTTACCACTAGCACCACCTGGGATCCCGTGATCATGGATCCAGCTAAATAAATACTGGGGACTCTTCTACCACATAACAAAGAAGAATGGATATAAAGGACACTTAGTAGTTTTTATCAAGGCATCCAGCTGAGTGTTTTTCAACTCAGTATAATCATCCCAAGAGGCCAAGTACTTATTCCAACGATACTGTCATTGCCACTAATTTAAATTACCTTAAGAGTCATTTTTTTATACTTATCCCCAAAGGTGTCAAATATTCAATTTTTTTTTTCAAATATTCAATCTTAAAGAGAAAATAAGTTTGGAAACATCAGAGAGTCATCTCAGATGAAATTTTCTGTGTGTAACGTATGACAAAATTAGTAATGTCATCTGAGCCCTATAAGTTAGATATGACTTTAAACTTACAAGCCCAGTATATCTCTGGAAACAATTTCTAAAGACATCATTAGTATCACCACTTAATAAAGCCTGAAAGCTTATGAGGATGGATATTATCATATATGATACTTTCTCCTTTAACCATAGTACTCAAGTAAATTCACTGTCCTCAACTTGTAACTTCTAGACCAGTATCCATTTGTCTGAATAAGATGCTCTAAGAGTCGGTGGTGTATCATTTAAAATTTTTCAGTTGAGTTCTTCTCTCCTAGGATGAAGAGGATCTATCTCCAAAATTTACATAAAGATGCTCTAAAATTAAAATCTTATAGTAGAAAAGCTACTGGGGGCTTATTAGAATACCATATGATATTTCATTTCCACCAATTAACTGGAGGGCATGTTAATTATATGTATGCTTCATTATAAGATAGCTCAAAACATTAAATTTCATCAGCAAATTGAAATTAGGAAAAATTACAAGTTTTGACTACATTTTACATCAGTTTCTAGAATTTGATATCTAATTCCTTTTGCTTTTGAGTCTTTATCAATGTTCTAAACCAGAAAAGTAGTTCTTTGTTAGAGTTCCAGAATTCAACCAGACATTGTGCACTCTGGGGTTTTTTCCAGAAAGTGGTGCCCCTTACATGCCCTGGTAGCATGCCATCATAGTGTGTTGTGCTTGCCTATTGATCTTTTACCAGATTTAACATTCCTTTAACTATGGTTTCAATTATAATAAAAAATTATTATTTTCAACTATGACATAATCACATAATCATAATCACTGAAAAACGAACTCCCCAGGTTGGTAGGTGCCCAATATGCTACTAGAGATCAGTGGGTAAAGAACTCCAAAAAGAATGACGAGATGGAACCAAAAGAAAAACTACACCCAGCTGTGGATGTGACTCGTGATGGAAGCAAAGTTCAGTGCTGTAAAGAGCAGTATTGCATAGGAACCTGGAATGTTAGGTCCATGAATCAAGGCAAATTGGAAGTGATTGAACAGGAGATAGCAAGAGTGAATGTCGACACTTTAGGAATCAGCGAACTAAAAAGGACTGGAATGGGTGAATTTAACTCAAATGACCATTATATCTACTATTGTGGGCAGGAATCCCTTAGAAGAAATGGAGTAGCCATCATGATCAACAAGACAGTCTGAAATGCAGTACTTGGGTGCAATCTCAAAATTGACAGAATGATCTTTGTTCGTTCCCAAGGCAAACCATTCAAAATCATGGTCCACTTCTATGCCTCGACCAGTAATGCTGAAGAAGCTGAAATTGAACAGCTCTATGAAGATCTACAAGACCTTCTAGGACTAACATGCAAAATAGATGTCCTTTTCATTATTAGGGACTGGAAAGCAAAAGCAGGAAGTCAAGAAACACCTGGAGTAACAGGCAAATTTGGCCTTGGAGGATAGAATGAAGCAGGGCAAAGGCTAATAGAGTTTTGCCAAGAGAACACACTGGTCATAGCAACACCTTCTTCCAACAACACAAGAGAAGATTCTACACATGGACATCACCAGATGGTCAACACCAAAATCAGATTGATTATATTCTTTGCAGCCAAAGATGGATAAGTAAAAACAAGACCAGGAGCTGACTGTGGCTCAGATCATGAAGCCCTTACTGCCAAATTCAGATTTAAATTGAAGAAAGTGGGGAAAACCACTAGACCATTCAGGTATGACCTAAATCAAATCCCTTATGATTATACACTTTAAGTGAGAAATAGATTCAAGGGATTAGATCTGATTAGGGATCAGGGATTAGATCCCTGGGATCTAATTCAAGGGATTAGACAGAGTGCCTGAAGAACTATGGATGGAGGTTCATGACATTGTACAGGAGGCAGGGATCAAGACCATTCCCAAGGAAAAGAAATGCAAAAGGCAAAGGTAGTACACATTTGTGTAAAGGAAACACCCAAGCTTTCAGGATTATTAGTTTACCTAGAATGTTACCAGTCAATCTAAGCCTTTAGAAACTAGGTGATAAATGGGATTTAGGCTTGGGTTTATCTCATAGTAGGAATGGTACGCCCATGTATCCACCCTATAGTTATTTTCTAAGTTTAGATTGTATTGATGAAAGAAATATACTCAACTATGGGCAGAATCAGCATCCATATGTGTTTTATATGCGTGTGTATATCTGTTTAATATTCACAATGACCTATGAGGTAAATCATGTTAATTTCCCACTTTACAGATGAGGAAATTAAGACACAAAGTGAATAGATAACTTGTCCATGACCACAAGCCTATATTGTGACAGAGATGGAATTTGAATTTAGGTAGTCAGTTTCCATAATTTGTACTTTAATCTATTACTATATTGCTGAATATAGAGTAAACCCATTTCTTCCTTCTCCTTCCAAAAAAATGCACACACACACACACACACACACACAAACATATTTTAGGAAAATATATAAACTGCACAATGGATACTTTAGGTAAGCATGCCAGGAATGAGAGGGAAGATTTTTCATTTTTATTTTATACATATATTTTGTACTGCTTATTTTTTTAACCATGTGTATATTTTATTTCTATTTTAATATAAACAGAAACATGAGGGAAAAGTGTATGTAAAGGCCCTGAAGTAGAAAAAACGTGCTTTTTGAGCAACAAAAGGAAATTTTTATTATTGATATGTAGACAAATCTAGGAGAAGTAATGATGAGCTTGACGAGGAAGGCAAATTTTTGCAGGCCATTTGAAATATATTTTGGAACTCGTCCTAAAAGCAATGAGAAATCACTTAGAGTTTTAAGCCTGGGAGTAACACAATCAGATCAATGTGTTTTAAGGAATTCACCGGGTTGACTCCTAGATTGGATAGGAGCAAAAGTGGATGCCAGGGTCTATTTACAAGTGAATTAGAATAATGCAGAAAAGATGATGATGGTGACTTAGACTGTGACAGTGGCAATGGAGAAGGAAATAAGTGGATGGACTGCACAAAGATCAAATGGAAAGAACAATTTGATTTGGTGGCTGACAGAATAGTGAGAGACAGAAAAGAGAGGAGAGTGACGCCCGGAATGCTGATTTGGGCCATTACATAGACGGAACAAATCTATTATAATAACTCCTCCTGTCCTCTCACTTCATTCCCCATCATGGTAGCTGGATCAAGATGTGGAGATATAACACAAGTTGGCCCAATCAGAGTCATTCCTAGAATGGAAGTTATGAATGAAAGTACCTTCTTTCCCTTTCTACATGCAACTGTGAATCGACTTAGCAACAAAGATGCAGTCAACACAAAGGGAGGAGAGATTAGTGTTGGGGTGGGTCCAAGACAAAGATTGAGAGATTTAGAGAGACCTCTGGTAGCATGGACGGCTTTGTTACCCAGCTATTTCCACCGATCAAAGCAACACCAGACTAGATATAGTTTCCTTTTTGCCTCAGGGAAATTTAAGTTGTATTTCTTGCACTCAAAGTGACACTTGCAGCTCAAAGTGTCATTAAGATTCAGGTAATATTTAGGAAATAAATGAAGGAGGACTTGAGAAGTGACACTACATGGGGATGAGTAAAGCAAGAAAACAAGAAGAATACTAATGTTCTAGTTTGTGATGGGTGGAGCCTGGTACCATTAACTGAGATAGAGTATAGAACACGTTTCGGGAAAGACAATGAGTTGAACTTTACACGTTACATTTAGGGTGCCTATCAGTCATTCAGGGGACCTTCAGTTGATAATTAGATTTAAATAAATCTTGATAGACTTGTGTCCAGTTCTGGAAATTTACAGGCTAGGGAATTTTATTACACAAAGATGAGAGATGAAAAGTTTTAAAATGACGGTATTAGGGAAACTGCGCAGAATGAGAAAAATAGTCGATGAGACTGAAAGTCTGGAGAATGTCAGCTGTTAACCGTCCAAAGGAGAACAGAGTATTAAGCAGACGGAAAAAGAAATACCATAAAACACAAACCAAAACAAGGATGTTCCAGGTTACAGAAACTAAATGGTGGAGAAAATCTTGGGAGATTCTTTAATAATGGACAGAGCTCTCAATGCCAAAGAGTCAGCCAAAAACCATCTCTTTTAAAAGCTACAAAGAGGTCCAATGTCTGAAAGTCTCCTTGGGAACTAGAAGGGCTATTGATGGTCTTATAAGAGCTACGTTAATAGAACAGAAAGAAGAAAAACACATTTTCAATGGGCTAGGATAAACATGTGACGTGAGGAAGTTAGCTACAACTAATGTAGTTCTCAAGTTTTCATAAATAGAGGACCAAAGAGTTGGATCATATTTAGATGCAAATATAGACAAGGTTTTAGTAGGTTAGGAAAAACACAAATGGGAAAGCTACACACACACACACACCTGTGTGCAATGTATAAACTACATATGTATATGTAGTATATGAAGTACCCATATATACTCATATATATAATAACTGCATATACATACATATTCTGGGACCAGAACTCCTGGGCTTAAATCTTACAGTCTGAGAACAATTTGTATAATGTCTCTGTGCTTCCTTTATCATTTCTGTTATATGAAGATAATGGGATAATAATGGAAATTTTTTATTGGAATTGTTGTGAGGATTAAATGAGTTAATGCTTGGAAAGGACATAGAAGAGATCTGGGAACAGAGGAAGCACCAAGTAAATTTTACTTATCATCACAGCAAAGACAATGAATCTTAGAGAGTGGTTATAGTCACTAGGAAATTTCTTCCTTCTAGGCTGCTCAAGTGTGTAGGGAGAGAAGTATGCCAATGCTCACACAGATACATCATTACCTTGATTCCTTAATAATGGATAGAACTCTCAATGCCAAGAACACTTTGGATCAGCTGACAGGGCATTAAGCATTGATTTTCTGGCTTTCCCTGTCAGTCTTCTTTGTCATAAGTTTTTTTCCTCTCAACTCCAGGCCCGCAGGTCTCCTTTTAATCTACTTAGTCTAACTCCCAGAAGTGCTGCTTTTCAGGGCCACAGATAGCATGACATCATTGTCACGGAAGAGGGCGGAGCACATGCCTGAGACAAATCGTATTAAGGGCACCTGCCTGGGACTCTATCTCTGCGGGATAGTTAGGCTCATTTCTCATAAATTTTGGATACATATTCCACAGAATATGCAGCAATTTTTAAAATTATGAAGCAAAGTTGAATAAAATGCTTATAATATGATGTAATAAAAGTCAGACTTGTAAAATTAATCAATATAATTTTAATTCTGAAAATGCAGACAGGTTTGTGAGTACGTACATGGTGCTTGAAAACATAGAAAGATTGAAAGGAAAAAATATAAACCTCTTGAAACTGTCTATACGGGAGGTATGATTTTATCTTCTTTATACTTTTGCATTTATTTACAGGGAATTTTTATGATTTTAACAAATCATATGTCATATACAGAGAAGTTTTCTGACACTCAAGAGCTTTCCTTCTTTATATTGTTCCCAAGCATCTGGCCTGGATAATTCCACGGTCTGTATTGTCCATGGGGCCACAAAGAGTTGGACACAACTGAGTGACTTTCACTTAAAGGAAATTTGCAGACAGTTATAATGCTCTTGTAGCAAAACTTTTGGTGAAACTCATTTTGGAAAGTATCAGTGGTGATCTAGACCTCAAGTCAGTTAAAGAGAAGAGTTTTACTTATTCCTTCTTGTCTTGCTTAAAGTGGTAACAGATCTTGGTTTTCATATTCTTTCAAACAGCAAAGATGTGTTTGCTGACTGTGTCAGGTTTTGTATTCTAGCAATAGAGCAAGGAACAAAACAGATACACATTCCTGTCCTCAAGGAGCTGTACGTCTACATTGATCTCTTAATTATCACCTTAGAATATTGTCATTTAATGCATCATGTGTGCATGCGTACTAAGTTGCTTCAGTCGTGTCCGACTCTTTGCAGCCCTATGGACATAGCCCGCCAGGCTCCTCTGTCCATGGGATTCTCCAGACAAGACTACTGGAGTGGGTTGCTGTGCCCTACTCCAGGGGATCTTCCCGACCCAGGGTTAGTGCATCATAGTCCTGACTATACCATCATTTTTTTTCACCTTGTACTTGTCCTTTCACATATTGTTCTGGTTTTCTCTCAGGATTCCTGCTGGCAGGTCTGGTTGGGTTAAGGTGGGGACTGTCTGGGCAAAGGAAAGGGAAAGAAAAAGGAACTAACAGATCTCAAGCAATCTGTTATCTCATGTAATTCTTATGATCTAATGGGACAGGTCATTTTAACTGCCTGTGGTAGATGAAGATACACAGGTTTGGTGATACTAAGCATCATTTCAAATGTTGTGTGGCTTATAAGTGGCAGAGATGGGATTCAAACCAAAGTCTGCTGGTGCTACTGCTGCTAAGTCGCTTCAGTCGTGTCCAGCTCGGTGTGAGCCCATAGACGGCAGCCCACCAGGCTCCCCTCTCCCTGGGATTCTCCAGGCAAGAACACTGGAGTGGGTTGCCATTTCCTTCTCCAATGCATGAAAGTGAAAAGTGAAAGTGAAGTCGCTCAGTCGTGCCTGGCTCTTAGCAACCCCATGGACTGCAGCCTACCAGGCTCCTCCATCCATGGGATTTTCCAGGCAAGAATACTGGAGTGGGTTGCCATTGCCTTCTCCAAAACCCAAGTCTAACTGACTTTAAAGCCTGTGTTTCTCACTGGGCTGTGACGCTGCATTCTGGTCACACACAGGGTGAAGCAAGGCATAGAATAAGGAGCTCAAGCAAACTCTCCAATCTCAAATCTTTCTTTCAGTCATCTACTCAGTTATTAAGTTGGAAGAAATTAATTGATTCAGTTTTCATTTTTAAAGTTTTTTTCTCATTGTCTGGAAGAAGAAATAGCTTCCTTGGAGATAACTGTCCTTCTAGAAGTTGATTAAAAAAATTTTTTTATTAGAAGATAATTGCTTTATAATATTGTGCTGGTTTCTGCCGTAAATCAACATGAATCAGCCACAGGTATACATAGGTCCCCTCCGTCTTGAACTGCCCTCCACCCTATCCCACCCCTCTAAAGTTGTCACAGAACATTGGCTTGAGCTCCCTGTGTCACACAGCAAATCCCCACTTGTCATTTATTTTACATATGGCAATGTATATGTTTCCATGTTACTCTCTCAATTCGCCCCACTTTCTTCCTCCCACACTGGGTCCACAAGTCTGTTCTCTGTGTCTGCATCTCCATTGCTGCCCTGCAAATAGATTCATCAGTATCATATTTCTAGATTCCATACACATGGAAATTGTGGTACATATATACAGCAGAAGTTGACTTTAATGAGGAGGGAAGGAAGGAAGGCAGGAGAGAGGAGGAGAGAGAGAAAGAGAGCAACCAGTCATTCTCTGAACTCTGATTTTCATCTCTAATCAATTTGTATTGAGCTATTGATGTAATGTGATTTAGATACAATAAAATCCGTCCATATTCATGTACAGTTGGATGAGTTTTGACAAGTACATATTCCCATGTAACCAACTCTTCAGTAAAAGCATAGCATATTTCCATCAGCCCAGAAAGTTTACTCATGCCATTGGCAGTCCATTCCAAACCCCCTGTATACTCAACTGATCTCATTTCTATCACTCCTGATTAATTCTGTCACGTCTGCTTTTCACCAGTCCCTGGGTGGATTGGTGACTGTGACATCTCATGACATAACTTTGCCAAGCTTCAAAGCTGCCCATTTTTGTTGTACTTTGATGACCCAGAGTGGTGGGATGGGGGGGTAGGTAGGAGGGAGGTTCCATAGAGAGAGGATATATGTATACATATAGCAGATTCACTTCAGCTTACAGCAGAAACTAATACAACATTTTCAAGAGATTACTCTCCAATTTTTACAAAGGCATAGCCATCAGAATTAATGGCACCTTTTCTGCAATTGATGCCAGTCACTTCTCACAAGCAGCCACAGTACCTTTTATCCTACAGGTGATGATTTCTTAGATGCTGGACCTGGTTCTGCACCCCTATTTTCTGGGAATATAGCTGAACAGGTTAAAGAGGGCTCCCCTTGGTTTCCAAGAATGACTGTCACAGTTGCCCACATAAAAGCTCTCATGTGTTTGAAATTCTGTTGGATGATGAGTGCTCAGGTTGTTTACCTGTCTTGCAAGATCTTTAGGGAGAATATTTGCAAGTATTTGTTCTCATGCTATTTGAGACTTCAGAAAGTTGTTCTCTTCAATGATCTTGGAGTATTATTCACAGAATTAGGGGCTTTAACTATCTTTGTAATTATTATACAAAAAACACCTTCTATTAAAAGAAAAGCAATGTATCCTTTTGTGAGCTAATTAATAGGCAGATGGGTGCGTTTACCCACTGAGCCATAATATTAGAGATATCAGGTATTCTTTCCATAAGACCATCTACTTAAAAGTGCTTATGATTCCGGTCGATGATCTTCAGAGCTTTGAATTAAAAAAAAAAAAAAAAAGTCTTTCAATAGTATAGAGAAGTCAGAATTTCAACTTTGTGAAGATAATTTTCAGAATAAAGATAGATTTCTATTTTCAAAAAATTCTTATGATACATGCATGCCCTCTCTAATATTTTCCTTATGGGAAGTACACAAGATCTCCACATGTATTGAGACAAAGAAGGGGATAACTGTTCAGAATTCACTAGATTGTATTCCTTCTGTTCAGCTTCCAAACTTACTACCTCTAGCATAGAATAGAAATGCAAAGTAAATATATATATATAAAGTTTTTTCCCCTTTGTTTATTCCATTATAAATGCTCATAACATAAAATGTTACTGGCTTTGGGAAGTAGTTCTTCCTCATATCATTTTTTCTATCTACAAAAATAAGATTAGTTCTTTTCTACTAATCCTTAAAGCTGTAATTATTTTTAATATTTATTCCCCCCCACCCCCGACATATCGTAGATAGATAGATAGGTAGAAAATGAAATCTTACTAGGGATGACTAGAGAATCTTTTTAGGGAAGATATATCAGTTTGCTAAAGCTGACAAAACCAACTACCACAGACTATGTGGCTTATACAGGAGAAATTTATTTTTTCATAGCTGTCAGGCTAGTCCAAGATCAAGGCGTCGGCAGGTTTGGTTTCTCCTGAGCCCTCTTTGGCTTGCAGACGACTGCCTTCTCACTGTGTCCTCACATGCTCTTTCCTCCAGTCACCCATATCCATGAAGTCTTTTTGTGTGTCTTAACATCCCCTTTCTAAAAAAATGACAAAAATCAGATTGGGGTAGGGACCTCCCTAACTGCCTTATTTTAATTTGATTCCCTCTTTAGAGCTCCTGTCTCCAAACACAGTCATATTCTTAGGTACAAGCAATTAGGGCTTCAACATATAAGATTAGGAGAACACCATGCAGGCCATGACAAAAGGTCTAACACTTCGGTTCAGTTCAGTTCAGTTCAGTTGCTCAGTCCTGTCCGACTCTTTGCGACCCAGTGAACCACAGCACACCAGGCCTCCCTGTCCATCACCAATTCCTGGAGTTTACCCAAACCAGGGCCACTGAGTCAGTGATACCATCCAACCATCTTATCCTATGATCTCCCCTTCTCCTGCTGTCCTCAATCTTTCCCAGCATCAGGGTCTTTTCAAATCAGTCAGCTCTTCGCATCAGGTGGCCAAAGGATTGGAGTTTCAGCTTCAGCATCAGTCTTTCCAATGAACACCCAGGACTGATCTCCTTTAGGATGGACTGTTTGGATCTCCTTGTAGTCCAAGGGACTCTCAAGAGTCTTCTAACACGTATATACCCATGGCAGATTCATGTGAATGTATGGCAAAAGTAATACAATATTTTAAAGAAATTAGCCTCCAAGTAAAATAAAATATTATTGTTATTTAATATAATAAATATTATTATAATATCATATAATATTTTATTATTAAAAAATAAAAGCCACAGGAAGCTAATCTCAGAACAACAGTAACAACAAAAGAGTCTTCTCCAACACCACAGTTCAAAAGCATCAGTTCTTCAGCACTCAGCTTTCTTTATAGTCCAACCCTCACATCCATACATGACCACTGAGAAAACAATAGCCTTGAATAGCTGAACCTTTGTTGACAAAGTAATGTCTCTGCTTTTTAATATGCATCTAGGTTGGTCATAACTTTTCTTCCAAAGAGCAAGCATCTTTTAATTTAATGGCTGCAGTCACCATCTGCAGTGATTTTGGAGCCCAGAAAAATTAAGTCAGCCACTGTTGCCACTGTTTCCATATCCATTTGCCATGAAGTGATGGGACCAGATGCCATGATCTTCGTTTTCTGAATGTTGAGCTTTAAGCCAACTTTTTCACTCTCCTCTTTCACTTTCATCAAGAAGGTCTTTAGTTCTTCACTTTCTGCCATAAGGGTAGTGTCACCTGCATATCTGAGGTTATTGATATTTCTTCCAGCAATCTCAGTTCCACCCTGTGCTTCCTCCAGCCCAGCGTTTCTCATGATGTACTCTGCATAGGAGTTAAATAAGCAGGGTGGCAATATACAGCCTTGATGTACTCCTTTTCCTATTTGGAACCATCTGTTGTTGTATGTCCAGTTCTAACTGTTGCTTCCTGACCTGCATACAGGTTTCTCAAGAGGTAGGTCAGGTGGTCTGGTATTCCCATCTCTTTCAGAATTATCCACAATTATTATGATCCACACAGTCAAAGGCTTTGGCATAGTCAATAAAGCAGAAATAGATGTTTTTCTGGAACTCTCTTGCTTTTCGATGATCCAGCGGATGTTGGCAATTTGATCTCTGATTCCTCTGCCTTTTCTAAAACCAACTTGAACATCTGGAGGTACACAGTTCACATATTGCTGAAGCCTGGATTGGAGAATTTTAAGCATGACTTTACTAGCATGAGATGAATGCAATTGTGCGGTAGTTTGAGCATTCTTCGGCATTGCCTTTCTTTGGGATTGGAATGAAAACTGACCTTTTCCAGTCCTGTGGTCATTGCTGAGTTTTCCAACTTTGCTGGCATAATGCATCATCTTCCAGGATTTGAAATAGCTCTACTGGAATGCCATCACCTCCACTAGCTTTGTTCATAGTGATGCTTCCTAAGGCCCACTTGAATTCACATTCCAGGATGTCTTGCTCCAGGTGAGTGATCTCACCATCGTGATTATCTGGGTTGTGAAAATCGTTTTTGTACAGTTCTTCTGTGTATTTTTGCCACCTCTTCTTAATACCTTCTGCTTCTGTTGGGTTCATACCATTTCTATCCTTTATCAAACCCATCTTTGCATGAAATGTTCCCTTTGTATCTCTAATTTTCTTGAAGAGATCTCTAGTCTTTCCCATTCTATTGTTTTCTTCTATTTCTTTTCACTGGTCACTGAGGAAGGCTTTCTTATCTCTCCTTCTTATTCTTTAGAACTTTTCATTCAAATGGGTATATCTTTCCTATTCTCCTTTGCTTTTTGCTTCCCTTTTCACAGCTATTTGTAAGGCCTCCTCAGACAGACATTTTGCTTTTTCACATTTCTTTTTCTTGGGGATGGTCTTGAGTCCTGTCTCCTGTACAATGTCATGAACCTTCATCCATAGTTCATCAGGTATTCTGTCTATCAGATCTAGTCCCTTAAATATATTTCTCACTTCCACTATATAGTCATAAGGGATGACATATTCTGACAGAATGCGGTCCACTGGAGAATGTAATGGCACTGGAGAAGAATACTTCAGTATTCTTGCCTTGAGAACCCCATGAACAGTATGAAAAGGCAAAAAGATAGGACACTGAAAGATGAACTCCGCAGGTTGGTAGGTGCCCAATATGCTACTAGAGATCAGTGGAGAAATAACTCCAGAAAGATGAAGGGATGGAGCCAAAGCAAAAGCAACACCCAGTTGTGGATGGGACTGGTGAGAGAAGCAAGGTTCAATGCAGTAAAGAGCAATATTGCACAGGAACCTGGAATGTCAGGTCCATGAATCAAGGCAAATTGGAAGTGGTCAAACAGGAGATGGTAAAAGTGAACATTGACATTCTAGGAATCTGCGACCTAAGATGGACTGAAATGGGTGAATTTAACTCAGATGAGCATTATATCTACTACTGTGGGCAGGAATCCCTTAGAAGAAATGGAGTAGCCATCATAGTCAACAAAAGAGTCTGAAATGCAGTACTTGGATGCAATCTCAAAAACGACAGAATGATCTCTGTTCATTTCCAAGGCAAACCATTCAATATCAAGGTAATCCAAGTCTATGCCCTGACCAGTAACACTGAAAAAAGCTGAAGTTGAACAGCACTGTGAAGACCTACAAGATCTTCTAGAACTAACACCCCCCAAGAGATATCCTTTTCATTGTAGGGGACTGGAATGCAAAAGCAGGAAGTCAGGAAATACCTGGAGTGACAGGCAAATTGGGCCTTGGAGTAGAGAATGAAGCAGAGCAAAGGCTAATAGAGTTCTGTCAAGAGAATGCACTGGTCATAGCAAACACCCGCTTTCAAAAACACAAGAGAAGACTCTACACATGGATGTCACCAGATGGTCAACACCGAGATCAGATTGATTATATTCTTTGCAGCCAAAGATGGAGAAGCTGCCAAAGCCAGTTCAGTTCAGTCACTCAGTCGTGACCCCATGAATCACAGCACTCCAGCCCTCCCTGCCCATCACCAACTCCCAGAGTTCACTCAGACTCACGTCCGTCGAGTCCATGATGCCATCCAGCCATCTCATCCTCTGTCATCCTCTTCTCCTCCTGCCCCCAATCCCTCCCAGCATCAGAGTCTTTTCCAATGAGTCAACTCTTTGTATGAGGTGGCCAANTCCATTGAGTCAGTGATGCCATCCAGCCATCTCATCCTCTGCCTTCCCCTTCTCTTCCTGCCCCCAATCCCTCCCAGCATCAGAGTCTTTTCCAATGAGTCAACTCTTTGCATGAGGTGGCCAAAGTACTGGAGTTTCAGCTTTAGCATCATTCCTTCCAAAGAAATCCCAAGGCTGATCTCCTTCAGAATGGACTGGTTGGATCTCCTTGCTGTCCAAGGAACTCTCAGAAGTCTTCTCCAACACCACAGTTCTAAAGCATCAATTCTTCGGTGCTCAGCATTCTTCACAGTCCACTCTCACATCCATACATGACCACAGGAAAATTTCTAGTGCCAAACAAAATGCCTGGAACACAGTAGGTACTCCATGTTTGGTGAATGCATAACTGAACCAAGGCCAACTGCCATGCACTCAGCACTGCAAACACCGCAAATTGAGTTTGAAGCTTACCTCCTCCAGCATTTTCTCCAGATTAAGCTATAAGATAAACATATCCGATTAGATTAACACACTTATTTGCATGTGATCTTTTTCAGACTTTGCTTTTCTATGTCCCTTCCTTTGTCATTGTCAGTTAGTTGCTAAGGCCTGTCCAGCATTTTTGTGACCCTGTGGACTATAGACTGCCAGATTCCTCTGTCCATGGGATCTCCCAGGCAAGAATACTGGAGTGGGTTCGTTTCCTTCTCTAGGGGATCTTCCTGACCCAGGGTTCAAATCTGCATCTCCTGCATTGACAGATAGATGTTTTATCACTGAGCCACCTGGGAAGCCCCATGTCCCTTCTTTACTCAAGAACTAATTGTAACCTCTTTTTGATGACCTTCTCAAGCCTACCTTCTCTGCCTGACCTTCTGTCATTCAGCTGCTTCCCCCACTCCTGACACAAAATATCCACACGATCATGGTCTGTTGCTGGGCCTCCCACCCCACACTTGTTCCTGTCATGTCTATTGTTTCAGTACCTCCACTCTAACTGCTGTCTTCGTAAGGGCGTCTTCTAGCTCAGGTCAGTCCAGTTGCTAATTACTCTTCTGGCTTGGTTAAACGTCTCTTTTACCATAGCTTCTGGGACTATTCCAGGCCTCATAGACCCCTTCTTTTTTTGAACACCCATTCCAGCCTGTGAAACAATTTATCTCTTCATTGCTCAATAAATATCACCTGTAGGTGAATCCCATTCACCCAACCAGCTTGTGAACATTTTCAAGTGTGGTGCCAAATCTTTTGCCTCTTTGAGTCTCTCATAGCATCTAGTGTGGTTCTTGATAACAAGCAGATGAGTAAAGAGTTTTCTCCAACACCACAGTTCAAAAGCATCAATTCTTCAGTGCTCAGCCTTCTTCACAGTCCAACTCTCACATCCATACACGACCATTGGAAAAACCATAGCCTTGACTAGACGGACCTTAGTCGGCAAAGTAATGTCTCTGCTTTTGAATATGCTATCTAGGTTGGTCATAACTATTCTTCCAAGGAGTAAGCGTCTTTTAATTTCATGGCTGCAATCACCATCTGCAGTGATTTTTGAGCCCCCCCAAAATAAAGTCTGACACTGTTTTCACTGTTTCCCCATCTATTTCCCATGAAGTGATGGGACCAGATGCCATGATCTTCGTTTTCTGAATGTTGAGCTTTAAGCCAACTTTTTCACTCTCCACTTTCACTTTCATCAAGAGGCTTTTTGGTTCCTCTTCACTTTCTGCCATAAGGGTGGTGTCATCTGCATATCTGAGGTTATTGATATTTCTCCTGGCAATCTTGATTCCAGCTTGTGTTTCTTCCATTCCAGCGTTTCTCATGATGTACTCTGCATATAAGTTAAATAAGCAGGGTGACTATACAGTCAGCAAAAGCAAGACTGGGAGCTGAATGCAGCTCTCATCATCAACTTCTTATTTCCAAATTCAGACTGAAATTAAAGAAAGTGGAGAAAACCACTAAATCATTCAAGCATGACCTAAATCAAATCCCTTATGACTATACAGTGGTAGTGAAAATACTTCAGTTAGAGAAGATAATTTATAGTAACAGTTATAATAGAAAGAAATGGATTACAGATAATTTTCTCAGGGATAGTTCAGAGGATTTAAGGACTGATTTGGTGTGGAAGGTGAGACATAGGAAGAATGAGAAAGACCAAGTTTTCTACCTTTGCCAGCTGGATGGATAACAATACATTTGATTAAAATTTTTAAAAAGGTACAGGATAAAATGCTGACTTGAGGATAAATTAGGACAATCACTTATAACACATTCAACAAATATTTGGCATGCTTTTACTATATACCTACCACTTTTAGACAAAGTCTCTGATTTCACTGAGTTTACATTCAACAGTGTGCTAATTTGTAATCTTTGAGGTATCTATTAGATATTGAAAAGATGATATATAGAAAAGTGAAGAATTCAGGTAAGCAGTTGAATGTGTAAATCAAGAACTCAGGGGTTGGGTTGACACTGCAGTTATGAATGTAGGATTCACAGTATATACATGATTAAAATCATGAACCTCAGTGCTTTCACCTCAGAAGTAAGACGTCTCTGAATCAAGCATGTGTATTCTGGTTATAAAGAGAGGAAGGACCGGTAAAGGAGATGAGGAGGTGGGAAATGAACCAATGAAGTAGGGGAAAAACAGATAATGACTTCAGTTTTGATTACCTCCAGCCTAAATCACCTGAGAATTTTCATATTTATGTACCTCAAATAAGCATTATAGAATAATATTTTAAAAATACACAGTTTATATTCAGGTCATAACAGTATGGCCCCATGGATTGTAGCCTGCCAGGCTCCTCTGTCCATGGGATTTCCCAGGCAACAATACTGGAGTGGGTTGCCATTTTCTTCTCCAGTGGATCTTCCCCACCCTGGGATTGTACCTGCATCTCCTGCATTGGCAGGCACATTATTTACCACTGAGCAACCTTTTGAACTGTGGTGTTGGAAAAGACTCTTGAGAGTCCCTTGGACTGCAAGGAGATCCAACCAGTCCATCCTAAAGGAGATCAGCCCTGGGATTTCTTTGGAAGGAATGATGCTAAAGCTGAAACTCCAGTACTTTGGCCACCTCATGCGAAGAGTTGATTCATTGGAAAAGACTCTGATGCTGGGAGGGATTGAGGGCAGGAGGAGAAGGGGACGACCTAGGATGAGATGGCTGGATGGCATCACTGACTCAATGGACATGAGTCTAAGTGAACTCCGGGAGTTGGTGATGGACAGGGAGGCCTGGCGTCCTGCGATTCATGGGGTCACAAAGAGTTGGACACGACTGAGTGACTGAACTGAACTGAAGTGAACCAGGGAAGCCCACAGTAACTCTAGCTGCTCTAAATGTAGACATTCTAAGGAAAGATTTCAAGTGCATTCCAAGCCCTCAAGGAATCTGTTCTCTTGTGCTGACATTACTCTGCCTCTGACCATCTTGTTTCAAATACTGATTTGCCAGCATAGATTGTGAAAAGTAAACTGAAGCTGCCGATTCTCTTCAGCACCAACTTCAAACAACTCAACGATGTTGACATGTTTTCACACTGACATTGGCTTGCCCATCTCAGCATCCCTTGGTTCCCATTATTTTCACTGAGTCCCCAGGCTGCAATAAGAATTTCTCATTCTTTCATGTTTAAAGCCTTTAATTACTCCTCCAGACATCCCTTCCCAGTTTGGCAATGCAAAAACAGACTTCAGGGAAAGATTTTCTAGAATTAAACAAACGGATGACATCAGTGTTTTCCTGTTCTTTTAAGAATTAGGGCAGAATTCTGTCTTTGTCATGTTAGTCCATGGGAGATCAGGCCAGAGAAGTGGTTGATGATTATTCTTTGAAGAGAATTTTAAGTGGTCCTTCATCATCAGTCACAGCTGATAATAATAATTTGGAGGAAAACAAAAATGAAATCTTTTTGGCTTCTACAATAAGACCTTCATTTCCTTTCTTTCAGACATTGTCCTCATTTGCCATGACCACATCCACGCTGCTACTGAAGAGCAGCTTAATGCGTCCTTGTCGGTTTTCTCCCCAGTCTCTCCAGTTCCCAAAGTCATTATTCCCATTTGGTTTTAAAATATGATCCACCTTTTGATTCGTAATCATCTCTTTCAAATATGTCTGAAATTTCGCTTTTCTCAACACACATTAAAATGATTTTCTTGAAAAAATACGTGACTATAATTTTGGCTTCCTTTTAATTTCTTTTTAATAATAAGGCTACTACTCATTCTCCAGTTCCTAACACAGCTGAAATTGGAGGGGGACTCAGACTTCTGAACCCTATTATAAATGAGTGGCACATTATAAATTAAACACAAACAGAGGCAACATGAACTTAGTCGGACAGATGAGGGAGAAAAGCCAAATGCTAGTTAATTTCCCTTCTCTATCATCTCAAGTCTTTTTATCTCCCTTCCCTCTTTTTTTCTCTTAAGCTTCTCACCTCAACTTGGACACGGAGCAGAGACAAACCACAGCCCTCAGCCATAGTATAGACAGATTCTAGTGCACAAGGCACGGAACAGCTGTATCTTTCTCATGGGAGTGAGATGGAGCCAGAAAGAAGAAAAGCTGGGGGCAGATGAGTGAGGTGTTGGGGGGCGTCAGGGATGAAGACACTTAGGAGATCATGTCATCCAAGAGGAGCAGGCTCTGACATCTTCAGAGCCAAGAATGTGACATAAATGAGCAAAGACAAATGAAAATGAGTATGACAGCCAACCACACACCCTAGATAGACAAATCTGGCACTATTCATCTCTAGCCAAATATTGTCATTCAGAACCGTGGGTCAATGTTGCCAGTAAAAGTAAAGTCGCTCAGTCGTGTCAGACATGGACTGTAGCCCATCAGGCTCCTCCATCCATGGGATTTTCCAGGCAAGAGTGCTGGAGTGGATTGCCATTTCCTTCTCCAGGGGATCTTCCTGACCCAGGAATCGAACCCAGGTCTCCTGCATTCCAGGCAGATGCTTTACCATCTGAGCCACCAGGGAAGCCCCAGTGTTGCCAGAGTTCCTGATTATTAGTATTATTTTTGAGAGAATCAGAAATAAGACTTTTTGAATGTATGTAAAATAAGCTGAGTTTATAAGTCAACTATATTTTCTTTGACACCATTATATTCAGGAGCCACCAAGTTGAAAGCTCTTGTTTAACAACAATAATTGGCATTCCAAGTGTTTACCAAATCACATTGTGATTAGCAAGCAGAACCCAGACAGTATATAAATACACTCTTCTTAACTATTCTCCAACTGTGTGCATATGAGTTTCCCAATTTATCAAATTTTGAAAGAGAAAATACTGAAACAAAGGTAATAAATTATTTAATAAAGAGATAATTGAAAGAAGAATATTAAATTCCTCTCCCCATACACCATTCTGACACAATTTTAGGTTTTTCTATTCATCTTTTTAGAAAAAAAAAAGAGAGAGAGAGACAGAAATACTCCTGAAGAGAGAATAATCTGTTTTGTAAACTTGTTGTGTGCCAGACAACTTCCTTAGGACCTTGCTACTGCTAAGTCACTTCAGTCATGTCCGACTCTATGCAACCGCATAGATGGCAGCCCACCAGGCTCCGCCATCCCTGGGATTCTCCAGGCAAGAACACTGAAGTGGGTTGTCATTTCCTTCTCCAATGCATGAAAGTGAAAAGTCAAAGTGAAGTCGCTCAGTTCTGTCCGACTCTTAGCAACCCCATGGACTGCAGCCTACCAGGCTCCTCCACCCATGGGATTTTCCAGGCAAGAGTACTGGAGTGGGGTGCCATTGCCTTCTCTGTCCTTAAAACCTTAGGTGTATTATATTTTCTTAACCTTATTTTTTAAATTGGAGAGTAAATTAGGTAAATAGTAAGTGAACTGAGACCCCCCCCAAAGCATAATTAATGTAAAGATTTTTTCATGAAAAAATAATTAAATAGCTAAGAAAATTGTGTGTGAATTTCGCTCCTTAAACACATTATCAGATCAGTATTGGGATTGGGGACAACTCTAACTTTGCCCAAGATTATCCAAAAATTACCTCTATTAGTAAGCGTAAGACTCCCAATGTTTGACCTTTCACCTCAACATAAAGAAATGAAGACATTAGACGCATGAGACTGAGATATTTTTAATGAATATTTGAATGTCACTCTGCTAGGAGCAGGACAAGAGACTGAATGCATATATCTCACTAAAGGGTAAATTTGCTGTGTCAATGTGGGGAAAGTGGATTGTCTCACCCACCCAGAAGCAGTTCATCTCTTTTACTCCTTCTTTCCTTCATTCACTCAATGTGTGTTTATTCTGTTTAGCTCAGTGCCAAGCATAGAGAGATTTGGCAATGAACAAGCCACAGCAGACCCTCAAAGAGTTTGTATTCCAGCAAGAGGAGACAGACAATAAACAAGAAAAAAAGTGAATAATGTGATTTCAAATAATGCTGAATATGGAGAAGAATTCTTAAAACCAGTGTACACAGAGAGTGATGAGTGCAATAATGGAGGGGAACTATTTTTAGATATTTATATCAGAAAGAGTATGACCCAGAAGTAAAGATATGAGAAAAGAGTGATAAAGAATTGCAAGTACAAAGGCTGTGAGGTCAGAATGCTCTTGAAAAAATCAAGGGGCTGAAAAGGGATCTGTGGGGCTGGAGGATACTGAGCAAGGGTCAGAGATGTCATTGGAGAGATGTTTTCCACCACAGGGAAATTTACTTTGTTTGAAATAGCACAGAGAGTCACTGGAGTGTTGTAAGTAGGGAAATGACCTGTCCCTCTGGGAAGACTGAAAGGCTTCCAGGGCCTCCATAGAACAGGAAACCATCACTTCTCTGATGCCCAGAACAAAAGAGAAACTCCAAAAAGAAACAGAGGTTTCTAAGCTTTACATACATGTAACACAGAAGCCAGCAGAGTGTCTGACTCTGGCAGCTTTGTGCCAAGAAAGGGATTTGGCCGACCAAGTCAGCACAGGCCAGAGCTGGAAGAAGGCCTAAATCTTGTAAAATACCACACACAGCCCACTCAACAACCAATCTGCTTCACCAGAACATGGACTTAAAGACAATGAATACAACCAGTTCTTACCTGAACAGACAGCACTGTCCAAAGGCAATGAGTCCCACTGTGTGAGACCCGTGGGAATGCACAGCCCTAATTTAATTTGCCTGTTCATCTTACCTGTTCAACCTTAGTTGGCTTTAAAAAATAAATATAACTTCTTTGGTGTTTGCATACATTGCTGGCAGGAGTGTAAATTGATATAGTCTGTTCATTAGGATCACAAATAATAAAAATGTGCCTTCATTTTGACCCAATACTTTTACTTCTATGAATTTATCTTGAGGAAATGATCAGAGATGCTGTGACAAGATAAACAGTTTAAATGTCCAACAATAGCACATGGGTTGTGTCCGTTAAAGCACTTTGATATCCATTCAATATCATGTTCTGGGAAAATACTGCAAGATAGAAAAAAGTTCTGTAACATAGTTTTAAGTAAAAACAGAAGCTACAGAATACTATGTACAACACAAGCCTGATTTTTAAAGTGTGCACATTTATATGTACATATTTTATTTGCTCTATTTTAATATATTAAAGTGTTAGCAGCAGCTCTCTTTCAATGGTGAGCTAGACTGTCAATTTTTCTTTCTTACTGAGTCTCTATCTTATGAAATTTTTATAATGAACATGAGTTTGAGCAAATTCCTGGAGATGGTGACGGACCGGGAAGCCTGGCATGCTGCAGTCCGTGGGGTTGGCAAAGAGTTGGATATCTTAGTGACTGAACAACAAAAACACAATGAAAATAGTTTAGTTTTGTAATTTAAAACAAAATACACTAAAATCTTCCTTAAAAGCTTTATGTCCAAAATGCTTACTTGTGGCATCTTAGGGCTGGTCTTCTGGCCTTCTGGAAGGCCATGCTAGTCAAGAGAAGACTAGGGGATCCAGAGTGCAATCTAGGTCCCTCCAATGGCCATTTGTCACAAAGATCACAAATACAAATGTTTCCATGGTCCTTCTAACTAAGACAAAATAAGAGAACAAAAATGGGCTATTAGTCATCCTTATTTTGTAATTCCAAATATTCTGTATACATTCAAATTATTTTTTTTAATTTTTTGGACTGAAGTTTTTAAAAGTTTAGTCTGTTTATCTATGGCATTCTCCTCTTTCCTCTAAAATGTATGCTCCACAATGCAGAGAAAAGTCTATTTTGTTCATGCTTTATCCTCAGTGCCTGAACAGTGCCCACAAATAGACTAAGTATTTGTTGAATAAATTAATGGGGATTAAATGAATCCAAACTTTAATAATAGAAATGCAGAGAGAATGTGCATGGCACATTCAGGTCAGTGTTCAGTAGAAATGAAAATATAATGTTCAGGAGAAATGAATTAAACTTTTTGCAAGGGTATGCTATCTTACAGACTGGAAAATTCCTTTTGGCTCCAGCAATATTTTAGGAGCTACTAATTTCTCATATGAATGACTTTTGACTGTGGTTTCTTTTCCACAACAAGCAAGAAGATTAAGGCCTATGGGGAAAAAAATTGATATTCACAGACTAGTATTGCTGCCAACTTTTACATGAAAGCATAGAATGAAAGGTTAGGGAAATCTCACAGAGAAGAAAGAGAAGTAAAATAAATGAGATTATGCAAATTGCAAACATTCTATAATTATTTCTTCTATACTATTCAAATTCAAAAATTATAAATGCAAGGAGCAGGCCACAAAGTCCCATGCTATTTTATAGGATCTAAATAAGTATCAAGGATCTTGGAAATGTTCATATATCTTGATGCAGTGATTCCACTTCAAGGATACAAACTAACACAGACAAAGATTTGTGTACAAACATGGTTGAACCACAGATTTCAAGGAGAAATTCCATTTTATACATGAATCACAGGCAGATAGATCTGAAAAAGACTCTTGTTGCATTAATCAGAGTTCTCCAGAGAAACAATCAAAAGGATGTATGGAAGGGGGAATATTGTGCGAGAGAGAAAGACAAAGAGAGATTAATTTGAGGGACTGGCTCATACAGTTACAGAGGCTAGAAAGTCCAACATCTACAGGATAGGCTGGAAGGTTGGAGACACAGGAGAGGTTGGATGCTACAGTTTGGGTTAAAAGGCAAACTATACTCAGAATTCTCCCTTCTTCAGGGGACATCAGTCCTTTTCTATTAAAGGCTGATGGCTCAGACGGTAATCTGCCTGCAATGCAGGAGACCTGGGTTCAATCCCTGAGTTGGGAAGATTCTCTGGAGGAGGGCATGGCAACTCACTCTAGTATTCTTGCCTGGAGAATCCCCATTGACAGAAAAGCTTGGCAGGCTACTGTCCATGGGGTCACAAAGAGTCAGACATGACTAAGCACAGCACTAGTAGATGAGGCCCACCCACACTATGGAGCATAATCTATTCAGCCTACTGATCTGAATGATAATCTCTAAAAAGTACCTTCGAAGCAACATCTCAATGTTTTTGATCAAAAATCTGTGTACTCGGGACTAACCAAGTTGATATATAACTCTCTGAGACATGAACTGCTCAATCTTATTGACAAATTGACCCAAATTGAAATCTTTCTTAAGTGTTGACATCAATCTTTTCCTGACATCTGCAAATTGTCCTTTAGAGTCATATCTAGAGCTAGAAAGTATCAGACAATAACTTTTATTCTTTTATTTTAAGTATAGCATGCCTTGTTCCAAAAGTATATAACTCATATTTTGTAGCTACTACTTACATGATGCTGTGCTGTGTGATGTAACTTTAGTTGTGTCCAATACTTGGTGGCCCTATAGACTGTGTTCTGCCAGGCTCCTCTGACCATGGGATTCTCTAGGCAAGAATACTGGAGTGGATTTAGAGAGTATAGGGTATAGATGATTTTATTCACTTGGCATCCCAGAAGGTCTTAGCCTCATGCTTTCCACATCACAGGCATTCAATACCTGCTTGCTCAGTTACACTGAGACTCATTTTAAATGAGCTCAGTCAGAAAGTTGTCATGTCGTATCACTTAGCTTTTCTGGGTTTCATTTTGCCTTTCTATAAATGACAGGATTTACTATTAATCTCTAATTGCACTCCAGTATTCTTGCCTAGAGAATCCCATGGTCAGAGGAGCCTGGCAGGCTACAGTCTATAGGGCCACAAAGTGTTGGACACCAACTAAAGCTACATCGCACAGCACAGCATCATGTAAGTAGTAGCTACAGTAAGCTTGTAGGAGCTCAGAGGAAAAAATGGCAAGGAAGGCTCTTCATGAAGGAGGTGAGGTTTGAAGGAGGAGTAAGAGGCACATAGTCAGAGACAAATGTGGGCTATGGCAATGAAATAAAACAGTGCGTGATATGATAGAGGTGGAAATGTACCAGGTCTTCTGACAGACAGTGGGTTGTACAGAAAGTTGTTGAGAGAGGCTATGGGAGATGTGACTGGAGAAGCACATGAATAACTTAAAGACAATATAAATGGCTTGCACTTTAAAGTGACTGGATGTTATTGATAATTTTTGGATCAGGAAGGAACTTAATTAAAACAGTACTTTGTGGCAAGGGGGAAAAACCTATTCTGGCTCTATTAATTTATCCTCTTTAAATTTATAAAGGATATATAATTATATATATATATATTAATTTATCCTTTTAAAGTTAAACAATTTGATTATTTTCTTATGCGTCCCATTCCCTTAACTGTTTTTGTAATCACAGACAAATCTAATTCCTATGATAAATTATATAATATTAAGCTGCAAATCCAAACACTACCAAAAAATAATTTAGAAGTAATTTTGTCATAAAAATTATTTCAATGCAGTTGTCACAACTAATATCTGTTATTACATTTATACACTATTACTTGTCAGAGGAAAAATTTAAACAGGAAAATGTGGGCTGCAGAGAACTCCATTAAAACGAACTATAAATCTAGGATGAAGGGAAGTTTTCAAAATTAACGAAGAAGAGACACAAGCTATACCCAGATGTCACAATAAGTCTTCCTGGAAGGAAGGAAGGATTGGTGAAAGTGTTAACCATTCAGTCATGTCTGATTCTTTGCTATCCCATGGACTATAACCCACTAGGTTCCTCTGTCCATGAGATTATCCAGGCAAGAATACTGGAGTAGGTTGCCATTTCCTCCCCCAAGGGATCTTCCCAACCCAGGGATCAAACCCAGATCTCCTGAATTTCAAGCAGATTCTTTACCAGATTCTAAGCCACCAAAGGAAGCAACTTATCTCAAACAGTAAAGAACTAACTGTTTCAATGTGTCTAATTGTGTGCCTGGTGTCTGGAAGAGACAGGGTTGTGAGAATAGCAGGAGTTGCTTTGGCAGCTGAGCCCTGTCTCTGTTATCTAGCTTCCTGACTGAGCCAATATCTTCATCTATAGTTTCTTCATGCATAGAAACTTCCCGGGTGACCCAGTGGTAAAGAGTCTGCCTGCTGATGGACATGGGTTCAATCCCTGTTTTGAGAAGATCTCACAGGCTGCCTAGCAACTAAGCCTGTGCACCACAGCTACTGAGCTTGTGCTCTGGAGCCCACACTCGGCAACAAGAGAAGCCACTGCAATCATAAGTCAGCATGCACAGCCAGAAAGGAGCGCCGCTGGCCACAAACAGAGAAGGCCGCATGCAGCAACGAAGACCCAGCACAGCCAAAAAATAAATAAGTAAAATTTAAAGTAATACACCTAGCACATTACCCCACACAGAACAGGCCTCCTGAAGGACGCAGTTCATCCTCCCACCACTGTCCTGCTCTGGCCACCGCCACGAGTGCTCACTTGCTCAGTCGTGTCTGACCCTTTTGCGATCCCATATACTGTAGCCTGTGAAGCTCCTCTGTCCATGGGGTTCTCCAGGCATGAACACTGGGGTGGGTTGTGATGCCCTCCTCCAGGGGGTCTCCCCCACCCAGGGATAGAATCCCCCTTCTCCTGTGTCTCCTGCATTGGCAGGCAGATTTTTTAGCACTGAGCCGCCTGGGAGGTCCCTGCCTTCACAAGTCTTTAGTTGTAAAGTTGTAGACAACACCACCAACCTCACAGTGCTGCAAAGAAGAGGGAGGAAACTATACCATGCTAAGTAATCACCCGAGATTCCCACTGTAGCAAGTCATTTCACACATCATATAATAAAAGCTGTTAGACAAAGTTATTCCAGTTGCAGTGTACAGTTTTGCCCATTAGAAGAACATAGCTTACATTTTCGTGTCTGGTTAGAAACAGATGTGTCTACCTTTTACTTCACACATTTCTAAAATGAGCAGAACACTAGAATTAAATGGTTTTTAATAGAGTTCTCATGCACAAAAGAGTTCATAAAAAAATTCACCTTTTGGTAAGTAAGGTAAGGTAAGGTAAGGTAAGGTGAAGTTGCTCAGTCGTGTCCGACTCTTTGCGACCCCGTGGACTATAACCTACTAGGTTTCTCCTTCCATGGGATTCCCCAAGCAAGAATACTGGAGTGGATTGCCATTTCCCTCTTCAGGGGATCTTCCCGACCCAGGGATCGAACCCGGGTCTCCCGTATTGGAGGCAGATGCTTTAACCTCTGAGACACCAGTGAAACTTTGGTAAGTAAAATGCAATAATAATGTATGTTTAGTTAATGTTTCCTATCTAAGAGGCACTCTTCAAAAGGACTTAACATGTATTGACTCATTTAGTATTCCTAACAAATTAGTGAAGAACCTTTACCTTTATTATTGCCATTTTATGGGTAGGAAAGATTACAATTTATGAAACATTCTTGAGGTCACCCTATTTGTTGGTAGCAGAGCTGGGATTAAAAGACATATAGTTCAATGTGCTTCTTGGGACATGAAGCAAAAAGGAAATAATATCTAAAATTGTGGTCTACATTCTAGCTTTTTTTAAACTGAAAATAAAATGAAGATTTAGGCTTTTGTGTCTAAAACGTTTATAATCTCAAAAGAACAAATTCTGTATCATGCAGTGAGAAAATTTTTAAAAACCTAATGTATTAATTGAACTGTTTGGTTTTTTTTTAATTAAGTATTATTTTAAAATTACTTTATAAAGAATCTCTGTAATATAGAGATAAATAATTCATAGAAGAGGGCTTCCCTGATGGCTCAGTGGTAAAGAATCTGCCCACCAAAGCAGGAGATGCATGCTTGATCCCAGGGTCAGGAAGATCCCCTGGAGGAGGACATAGCAATCCACTCCAGAACTCTTGCCTGGAGAATCCCAAGGACAGAGGAGCCCGGCAGGCTACAGTCCACAGACTCTAAAAGAATTGGACATAACTGAAGCAACTGAGCATACAGAGCAGTCCCTAGATTTTCCAAGACCGCTGATGACAGGACTTTGGCCCTTGTGAAAACTTTAAGCACCTCTGGTACGTAAATAGAGATGAAGTTTATGGTTCTTAGGTATATTTCAGCTTTATTATTTTTTAAACAAACTTACTATAATTTGTATACCATAAAATTCACCTGTTTTCAAGTGTATAGATCAATGCTTTTTAAAATACATTTACAAACTCGTTCAATTATCACCAGGAGGGGTGAAATGTTGAATCTGTAAGAGATAACATTCTCTATAAAAGATAACAGAAACCATAAATCAGTTTAGAAATATACTTGGAGATAATGAAGTTAAAAAGAAGTGATCTACTTAAATATTATTAATATGAAAGTATTAATTCATAATTCTCACTTTAATATGTAGTGGGAAATGGTTGCATTCCGTGACTAACAGGAAGAAATAATGTTTTACTGATCTACAGAGAAGTAAACTAAGATGTCTTATCTAGAATATATTGCCAATTCCCTCTGTAAAGCTTTGTAAAGACATCTATTTGCTACTACCATTACCTTGAATGTTACTAATCTACTTGTTGACAAATCCATTATAGTCTGTTATTATTTGATGATTAGAAAATCTGATCTGTGGCTCAGATCATGAACTCCTTATTGCCAAATTCAGACTTAAATTGAAGAAAGTAGGGAAAACCACTAGACCATTCAGGTATGACCTAAATCAAATTCCTTATGATTATACAGTGGAAGTGAGAAATAGATTTAAGGAACTAGATCTGATAGATAGAGTGCCTGAAGAACTATGGAC